>BSBK01005475.1:0-408632 GCA_027943335.1 Chamaecyparis obtusa
TATATGTATATATATATATGTGTATATATATGTGTGTGTGTGTGTGTGTGTGTGTGTGTGTGTGTGTATGTGTACACACACACACACATATATATATATAAGATGATCACACTCATATCATCATTATATAAACTTTAATAATATCATCTTTTCATAGTGTCGCAAATCTGCAAGAAGAAAATTCATTATTAGACCTACAGATAAAAGTAAGAAAATAAAATTGCACTTACAATTTGATCACAAAATTTAACAGTGTGGAGAATTAAATAAAAGGTTCCTAGTATTTAATGGCTCAACTCTGATACCACCAAATAACTCAATCTCTCTAGAATTGTATGTAAACTCCTTGATAGGCATTCATGAGTAATTATAGCAACCTAAGGTTAATAACCTTAGCACCCAAGATTATGTAGATTGTATTAATACATGTACTCAACACCCCAAACCGATTTGATATCAATGCAAACCTAAGGGAAAAAATTCAAGCATGCATAAATTTTGGAATATGGAACTAGAAACTTTAAAATAGGAAACAAATGTGCATTTATAGATTTTTATATGGAAAGAGGACAAGAACTAAATAGAGAGATTATCAATGTGGAACCAAATCATACAACTGTATCAAACATATTTTTTCTCTTTTTGTTCCATAAAATGTTGGAGGTCACAAGGGGGACCTCCTCCCATTAACATATTCAACTTAGAAGTTACATAAGTCACTCAATTCAATTCAACATTTAAGTCACATTTATGTCACTTTGGGGGATTTGAACATGGGTCTCCAACATGAGAATCTCACGGCCTTGCCATTTGACCATGACCCTATTGACTATTGGTGCAGGAGCACCCAAAAGCCCTTGAAACCTATTGAAGAACAATTTCGTCAAAACATTGTAATAAGGCCATTGAGAGGCCATATCTTTTATTTTCTTAGTTAAGTAGTGTCATCTCATGCATTATATTGTAGTTGGAAGGTCATTTGAGTCATTCTTGTAAGCATTAAGGCAATTTGGGCCTATGTTGGTCAAACCTAGTCAAAGGTCCTAAAAGAGGTCAAAGGTGGAAATGATGGTAGAAATAAAAATTTAATACTATATTTGACATGTTATCAGAGGTATAATTTAGTACAGGTTCATTTGAGCATATATTGCACAATCTTGCAAAAATTATCAAAACTTGCTTGTCAAATCTTGAAAAAATCATTAATTTAATTACACAATCTACTACCTTATCACTGAAACCAACATTTGTAAATGGTGTGTTGAATGTTCAATTTCCTTGGTTCTTTTTGTAATTTTTTCTATGTTAAGTATTCATATATAACCCAATTTTCTTGTCTGTGAATTAGTAAGACCATGTCAGATGATGTAAAATGATATTGTCCCTGCAAAAATTGTAAGGGCTTAAAGACTCGAAGACTTCCAATTAGAACAACTGAGAAACATTGTAGGAAGCAAGGTCACATTGAAGGGGGAATGATTATCATTGATTGGTAAGTTTTTCATATATTATTTTAATAATTTATATACATAAGAAATCACTTCATGATGAGATCATGATCATGGTTTATTTATGATCATCATTTTCATATAGGTCGACCTCCCCAAGGCACATGTTATGGACCACAACAACCCAAAGAATGTAGATTTCCAAGTGGAGGAACATGAAGGTGTGAATATCAAAGCTCAAGATAATGATCCCATGGAGGAAGATGATCATGTGCTAGAAAATACAATTGAAGATGATGCTATTGGCGCAACTGATCATGTGCCAAAAAAATAGAATTGAAGATGATGGTACTAGCATAGCTGATCATGATGATTAGGATGACCTTGATTTTTTTCATGATATACCTCTACTTGAGAAGGCATACGAGCCCCTTTATGAAGGCTCTGAAATAACTCTTCTCTCTGTTGTATTTTTGTTGGTAAAATTGAAGGTTATGAATGGTTTATCCAACATAACAATCTCATGTATGTTAAGGTATTTCATATATGTCATATTTTTCATTTATTTTAGTTTCAATTTCATTATAGTTAATAAAAGGTGAATCGTGTATCATTAATATACTTTAAATTAACAAATTATATTTATTTTTTGTAGATTGATAGGTGATTTTTTGTTACCACCATCAAAAATTCTACCTTGATCATACCGAGAATTATCTGTCATAATGAAAGATATTGGAATGGAGTATCAAACAATAGATGCATGTGCCAATGATCATATTACATATCATAAACAACATTAATTTTCAACAGAATGTCATGAATGTCATATCAGTAAATATCAAAGAGATCAAATAAGAAAAAAGGTTCCTCACAAGGTTCTTCGTTATATTTCCATTATTTCACATTTGCAATGATTATTCAGGTGTACTAGCTTGGCACTCTTTATGGATTACCATGCATGCAATAGAAGTCTAGATGACATTATGCAAATTCCTGTGGATGGTTTTGCATTTAAGGACATAGAGGAAAAGTGGCCACACTTTAAAGAAGAACCTCATAATCTCAGGCTCTCATTGGCAATGGATGGTGTCAATCCATTCGGAGAGCTGAGCTCTATTTACTCAGTGTGCCCTATTTTTGTTATCAACAATAACATTCCTCCATGGATGTCAATAAAGAGGGAGCACAAAATGTTGGAAATGATTGTTCTGGAGGTATTTTTTCATTTAATAGTCATCTACATTAAATTATAAATACCACTGTAAAAAGGTCATAATAATTATGTAATGTTTTTGTTCATTCAACTAGGCAAGTACCAAGTTGAAGATATGAATGTATATATTGAGCCTCTTATCAACAAGTTGGTGGAGTTATGGAATGGTGTGACTATGTATGATGTCTCTAGACCAGTAGGACAAAGAAAATTTTAATTCCATGCAATATTGAAAACAAGAAAGTGGATGGCCAAAATGTCATACCCAACAATAATAGTTGCAACCTAGTGTTGTGAAAAGTTGTAGACCAAGTACTCTAGTGAAATTGATAGGGAGGTCTTTGCTATCTAGTCCTATTTTCTCCTAGGACTTGTTCTAGGACTTCTCTTGGACTTCACTAGGGTTACCTTAGACCCTTTCCACTCGGGGATTCTTGAAAATCTCCTCTCCACTAGACCTCACCACCAAGGTGTATTTTTCCTTTCTTGTCCTCAACTTCTTCACATGAACTTATTCCTTGAATTCATCCTCGCACCAAAAAATTACCATTTCTTTGCAATTGTATTATAAGGCTCCTTCTCAAAAAATTTTGAATAGATTTGAGTTGTACCACCATCCATATATCTTCCCTCACAAGTCAATCTCCAAGAACTAGGTTGAAAGCCCTATTAGGCCTTTGTAGGTCTCCCAAATCACTTTTCAGTGCATAACTCCAAAAATTTCCAAACAAGTTGACAAAATAAAACCATATTCTGACACCCTTTTCAAAGTTCTCATGGATTCACAAGTTCTTGGATCCTCAAGTTGGTGGTATTGTACTTCCCTACAATCAAGCCTATTTTCTAAGCCTAATTAGGTCTCTTTGGTTTTCAGTGAGGGTTTGATATTTACACCTCTTGTTGGATTGATCAAGGACTCTCCTTCTTAGGATTGAGTCTTTGACATCTATACTTCACTATTCTTCATTTGGATTGACCTCCTCAATCCCCGAGCCTTCTCTCATTTGCTGGATCACTGTCAAGCTCAATAACCAGGCATGCTCTGGCTCGCCTAGGGCTTGACTCCAAAAATCCTTCCACTACAAATGTGGCCACAAAAATACATATATAAAAATTATTTAAAATACCCTAGCATATCCCATTGGGTTGTATAGTCCCTTCCATGGGGTTTCATGCTAGGGCCATTTTATTGACCTCTACTCTAAATGCACCAGCAAACTGGTCACAAAGGAGGAATTTATTAACACACAAATGGAAAGTCTAGCTAATCAAAACTAGAACATAAAAGAACTTAGAAAACTATGAAGAACAAATAAATGCAAAGAAAATGCTCTGGTCTAATCCATAGATTATGGATAACCGAGCTTCTATTCACTGTCACGGTCTTAGAATCACACCAGTCTAATAAAAACACCAAAAACCAAACTTCTTACTAAGATCCAACCTTGTGTTTTGGTTGGAAAATACCATAAATAGCTTTAGAAAACTGATCTAAGCTGGTTAGTAACCCCTAACTACCCCTAGCCCTCGGATAGTCACTTTGACAAAATTTTGTCATGACAACTTTTACTTTTTTGATGAAAACTTTTCCCAAGTCTTCCTAATAGGTCTTAAATGACCTATACGAATAATTCATTACTCCTAGGACCATTACTTAACTTATTTTTCCATTTCCCACAATCAACCTCATGCTTTGACTGACTGGCAACTAACAATGGCATGTAAGCCCAACTTATTAGGTCCCCTTAAGCCTATTAAAGCCTTACTTAAGTCTATTAGTAACCATCCTCAACACATTGGATCTCTACACACACACACTAGGGACTAACCTAAGTCCTTATTGGATAGTGACTTGGCTAAGGTCACTACAAGCCAAAAACTAGGAGTTAGGTTAGCCAAGAACCTAGGTGCTCCTGCACCATACTCCCCCTGCAACAAGGAACTAAGTGCCATTAGGAGACAAGGGTGCCAAATCAATTCCTAGCTTCTTAAAGTTGTTCTCTTCTATCCATTGAGCCTCTAATTCAAGTAGAGACTTCCACTTCACAAGGTGCTCCATGTAGACCCCATGCCTAGTTTTTTTCTTCACCCTTGAGTCTAGTATCCTCTTAGCTTGGGGCTTCATTTGGACTGGTATTTTGAGGTCTTTGACATCAACATGGACATCTAGATTGTTTTATTCCTCTTTGACATCAAGTCCTTTATATCTAACCAAGTCTTGGACATTGAAAACTAGAGATATGGACAAGTCCCTAGGCAAACCTATTTTATATGCATTAATGCTTGGTTAGAACCTTACATGGTCCAACTCTTCTCATTTGGATCTTTCTAGGTGTTCCTTTTTGAATCCTTTCCTTATTGACGTGTGCCATCACCCAATCACCTACCTCAAACTACAAATCCTTTATCCTTTCATCAACTCTAGTCTTTACCTTTTGATTGGCTTCTACTAATCTCCTCCTTACCTGTTCATGTACCTCTTGCATAGATTGAGAAAATTCATCAGCATAACCACTCACTCCTCCTTGATTACCTAGTTCTCTGAGTTCACACACACCTCTTGGGTGCATGCCATACACCACTTCAAATGGGCTCTTACTGATAGACCTATTTATGCTATCATTGTAAGAAAATTCATCATGTGGTAAAACCTGGTCTCACACTTGTCCATACTCCTTTGTAAGACATCTTAAGAGGTTTCCCAACACTCTATTTATCACCTCTATTTGGCCATCTAGTTGAGGATGATAAGCTGAACCAAATGCAAGGTTGGTGCCTAGTCTCTTCCACAAAGTCTTCCAAAAGTTTCCCAAGCTTGTAAGAGGTTTGGGACTTGAAAAGGTAAAGACAGAAGAGAATATGGACCTTGTACAAGTAAATAATGTTGCCATTGGTGGAGGAACAATGACTAGTATTGAGATGCAACCATGGTACACAAAGATTGTTCATTTCCTTAAAAATTCTAGTTGCCCACAAGAGTTGAATGATAATCAGAGGAGAAGCTTAAGATTGCAGGCTTAGAGGTATGTGCTAATACAAGGTGATTTGTATTGGAAATAAAATTATGGAATATTGCTCTTATGTTTAGACAAGGGGCAATCTAAAAATATTTTGAGATATATGCACTTTGGATTATGTGGAGGGCATCATTCAGCCAGAGCCACAGCTCATAAGATTCTAAGAGTTGGATACTATTGGCTTGTATTGTTTATGGACACTCGTTCATTTGTCCAAAAATGTGAGCCATGCCAAACGTTTTCAAAAAAGATAAAATTCTTAGGTGTCTTGTTATTGAAACCTATGGTTGCCATTGATTATTTCACCAAATGGATTGAAGCAATTCCAACTAAAAAGGCCACCAGTGTAGTAGTGACTAAGTTCTTAATGAATAACATAATTACTAGGTTTGGTGTCCCCATCAAATTGGTGATGGAAAATGCTATGAGCTTTATGTCATAAGAATTTACTAACTTTTTCTCAGAAATGGGAATAATTCTATCATACTCATCCCCATACCGCCCACAAGCTAATGGGCAAGCAGAATATATTAACAAGAGTATTCTATGGATTTTAAAGAAGACTCTAGAAAAGAACAAAAGGAGTTGGCATTTAAAGTTAAAATTGGTGTTGTGGGCAGATCGAATTGTTGAGAAAAAGGCAATAGGGAAGTCCCCATTTGAGTTGGTATATGGTGTGAAATCCAGACTTCCTTTGAACAATTTTTTACCTATCTACCAATTAATACAAGAGGAAGAGATGGAAATCAGTGATCCATTACAAGAAAGGATGATCCAATTAGTTGAATTGGATGAGATCAAAAGGGAAGGTCAAAAGGAAAATGTGAAGTTGCAATAAAAGATGAAATATCATTTTGACAAGAGAGCCAGTATTAGAAAGTTCCAACCTGGTGATATGACTCTTTAGTGGAATGCCAGAACTGAAGACGAAGTTAAGCACAAAAAATTTGAATCCTTGTGGCTAGGCCCTTTTATCATCCATCATATTCATGGAAATGATTCATATTTTTTAAGAAATTTGAATGGTGAAGAACAAGAATTTCCAGTGCATGGACAATTTCTGAAGTATTTCTTCAATTGATTCTCAATCTTTTCCATGCATAGTAGCTTTTTTAAATATGTACAAGTCTATTTTTTTCTATTGTGTGTTTGTTTCTTGCTATAGGTTAGGGTTTTGAGGTCTGCCACCTAGAGATTCATGGTTTCTTGCTATGAACTTGCATTCAAGCATCCTCATATAGAGCCACTATTGGGTAATTTTCTAGTTTTCTATGATTGTCACTTCAGAACTTTGTTTTGTCTTCTTCCATGTCTCTACAAGTGTTTTTATCCAATTCAGGGTTTGAAATTTTCAAAATCTGTAGTGCCTTTTCTTGTAAATCCTTGCCCTAGTGTCATTTTTTCCCTTGGTCGTGTTAATATTTCCAATGTCTTAAGTTTTCCCTAGTTTCTTATGTTTTCAAGTTACCTTTTTGGCCACTTAAGATATTCAAATGTGCAGGTGATCTTTCTTTCCCTTAGGCATTCACTGAATCTCATATTAATGTTTCAAGTCACTTTTCTATTTAGCGAACTAGTGACTGTGTCTAAGTCTATGTTATGTTTCCCTTTGGTTGTTGAATCTCCAAGTTTAAATCATGGTTATCCTAACCTTCAATGATTCAATGACTGTCTAGTCTCCCAATCTTGTAATATTAGGCAATTTTCTCATAGCATTCAGAAATCTGGCGTAGCGGTTATCTCTTAATCGCTAGATTGAGCGGTCAAGTCATAAGTCATTCGGTGATTCAGCGATAGTCATTGATTATCTCCAAAATCAATGGTAATGTTTTAATCTCATGGTGGAATGGGCCAATGGAAATGTATTCAAAAATTCAGCAACAAAGCAATGATCTCCTATTCACTAGAGTTTGGCAGTTTCACTAAAAAGATTTGGTGATTCAGTGACAAAAGTGTGATAAAGCTATATTTTCCTTAGTCACTAGATCTCAGAATAAAATGACTAATGTCTATGTCTTTTGGAAATTCAGTGAATAAGGCATTTTCTAAATCTCATGATTAAATGGTAATGATCTAAAATATTAAGTGACTCAGCGACAACCCTTGATTGCTTTTAGGATCTACGGTCAGTGCTTAATCTCAGAATGAAACCCAAGTCAAGAAAAGTATTCAACAATTTGGTGAATAAAGGTTGTTCACCCAATCTTGTAATAAAACCATGGTTAAGAAAATCATTTAGAGACTACAAGATACCTTTGTTCATTGAATCTCATGATAGATCAAGATTTAAGCAAGGTATTTGGAGATTAAGAGATAAAGGTGGTCATTGAATCTCCAGATAGGGACTATGGTCAATGTTCAAAGTGCTTGGGTTTAGAAGAGGCCTTCTTCGCCAGATCACTAGATGATTGTTGGTTTGAGTTAAGGATTGTGAGAATCAGTGAAGCCTTTTGTCACTTGTTCTCTGAATTAAACCATGGTTGATCCAAGTATCATGAGAATTGGAGAGTGCCTTCATTTTCTCATTCTCTGAATAGCGACTACATTATGATGAGATTCAAAGGTTAATCTGAGGACCATTGTTCATCTCTAGGATCAAGGGTAGTCATTGAATCTCCAAGAAAGGTTGTGGGTTAAAAAATCATTTGGAGATCATGAGAATGGCTTTGTCCCTTGACCTCCAAGTTTAACCCAAGATTAATATTTCATGCAGAGATCACGAGATTCTTTGTTCATTGGATCTCCAAATCAAAGATGGTTAAATGTTCATTAAAGAAAAAGGGTTAAGTGTCATTGCTATGTGGAAAAGTACTATGCCAAGCTGGAATAAAGTAAAAATCTATCCAATCAGATTTAATCAAGGGTTTTTATTAGTAATTGAGGGTTTTAAAGCCAAAACTATGATCATTGCTTTTCTGCTTTATTTTTGAGTTTTTTAATCAACCTGTTAACATCAAAGTATCAGCTAGCCTTGTTTTTAAATTGGTGAATGTGTGGAATTGAATACAGAAGTGATCGGGGATAAATTTGTAATGATTTTGGCAACTGTATGCATTCAATTGTTGATGATATATAGACAAGACTTCATTGCTTACAGCGTCCAAAGTTGTCTGAAGATAGTGAAGATTTTCAGAGCAATTGCAGAAAGTCTCAAAAGTGTTAGAGAATTTGTAGAACTAAAAGATATCCAAATTCTAAAGATGAGTAAACCAAAGCTGAGAATAGTGTCATCTAGTGGGGAAGCCAAGGAACAGGGTGGCCAAGAAAAAGGAAAGCCAAATTATTCAGACAAATGTATCAAGTTTCTGCCTGGTTTGAACCAGAATAAGAAGGCTTCTGATGAGGCTTTTGAGGACATAATGGATAATTACAGAGATCCTACCACTCCTTCTGGTTCGTGTTATACCATCTCCACTTATTTTTACAATAATAGAGATAAGGCTATTCCAATTTGCAATGCGTGGGCTTTGGGGATGGAAAAATTGATTGTGCCCAATGTTTTCTTGGATGTGGACTTAATCATAGAGTTAGCTAGGCTATATGACCCAATTTCCAAAACAATTAGAAAGAGTGACTAGTTTGCTTTAGTAACCTTGGATAGAGGGTCATTCATGAAGGCCTTTGATTTCTATTCCTCCTCCTCTACCGAGATAGACTTGAATAAAGAAAAGAAAAAATATGCAAGTCACATAGGTTCAGTAAAGAGCTAGATGGTCAGGCACATTCCAAAGACCAACAAGTACATTGCTCCTATCCCTACACACATGAATTCCCCTTATGATTTCAAATCCCTCAAATTCTATATGAATTTTTTGTGTCATGGGTTGTGTAGAGTTATTGGAATAGATGGAGATATAGAAAAGTTGTCTGCTGACTTTTTAATGATCATTCTTGACATACAAAACTCCCATGCCAACAATGATTATGACTAGATCTAGTATGTAATCGATAGAATACATGAAGGTCTGGTATCCATCAAACAAAATAAGAGGCCCATTAGGTTCATGCATTACTCCCTTATGATGCATTTGATCCTATACTTCAATATCAATAGTTTGAATGCAAGGGTGCTAAAGCCTAGGTTTATGTTTGAAGGCTAGCCTAATCCAGTGCAGTATTGGCTTAGGGTCTGGAATTAATTTTCCAATGAGTGTGATTTTTGTGTTTTCCTAAACTGGATAGTCCACCCAATTCTCAAACTGATGGGGACTAATATAGTGAGGTTGTTGTGTGTGTGAATTTTGTACCTAGCTATAGACACAACACTTCAGTAAAACATTAAAGGTTAGCAAAAACCAAAATCTGCAAGTAATTGAAACTATGCTAACCAGGCAATTTACTACCTTCTAGTAGGTTCGAGTATGACATTCTTGGATTGGAATCGAGATCAGTGACAATGAAACACCTAAATGAAGGATTTGAATGCAAAGAATGAAAGACTATATGAATGCAGATTTAATCTATATTTTTGTATTTTCTATGCAATAAGAATGAGAAACTGTATGCATCTAAGCTATAATGTATGAAATTGAGTTTGAATGCAGATTTAATCTAAGAAATGCTATGAATGAATATAAAAATCTATGATATGAAACTATGAATGCTCAAAACAATAAATGAAAATCTCACAATAGCCTTAATTCACAAAAGATTGATTCTTCAGTCACAAATTCACCAAAGTGAGGATGCAATTTCGAGGTCTTGATTAGCTAGCTAAAAATTGTGCAAACCTTTGTGAAGAGTTGAGCCTTGATTTTATAGAAATCCAGGGCTTGAGGATGCATTGAGAAAAGCCATAAATCACTCTTGATAAACTCAGGTTGATTTTTGAGTTAACAAGAAATTAAGAATATTTAATTCATAAAATCATGCAAAAGCAGTTTTTATCTCAAAATAGAGCTTTAATTTTTTTTGTTTAACTCATCATCAGATGTTGAGTTTAGAAAGTTTACAAATTGAAATTAGTAATTGTTTTAAAGTTGACTGCTTTTGTGATTGTGCATGATTTAATATGAATTAATTTAATAAATAAAGTGATTTATTTTCCACTTAACTGATTTTGAATTAAAATAATTGATTTATGGGTTAATCAATTATTAAATCAAACTTTATTCCAATTAAATCATTAAATTTGACAACTTTGATTTTAAAACAATTAAATAAATATCCAATTGATTATTTGTAGGAATTTTGATTTATTATCAAAATAAAAACAATATTAATTAGGATTCAATGCAATTAAATCTAATTAAATAATTAAGTGGCAGAATTAAATTAATTAATTAAATATTCATCATATTCAATTAATCAAATTTTAGGATAAATAATGACATTTATCGCCAAATAATATTTAATTAAAGATAATTAGATAAATTAGGAATATTTAGGAAATATTCCCTGATGCAGAATTAAGATAAAATCAATTAGGACTTTGATGTGAAGATGTGCCTCAGGTTAGGACTTTTGTATCAATTTCATTCGATGTGTTGATATAGGAGGTTAATGAACCTATAGCCCATTTTTGGGTTATTACATTTTGCCCCTCTCTGAATCACTGTGCAAAGCGCAGTGGTCCAAAGAATAATCTATGTATGATAAAGATGTTGAGATTGATTTGAAAGATGAATCAATTTTGAGACAGAAACTGATTGAAAGATTGGAAAAAGATGCCAACCCAAGTCCAGGATGACCAAGAATTGAGATGATGCTAGCTATATCAGCAATGAACCGGTGATTACGAAAAAGTGTCAAAATGCATGATTTTGAACCTTATGATTGTGAAGAAGTGAGTGACCGATTCCAGACCTAAATGTCCTTATATGAATCATATTGGTATGACATCCTGAACCCATTAGTTACAAAGAACCAAGGAAATGATGCTAATGAACCGATAGTTACAAAAGTTGATACAGTTTACAAGATAGATTTAGGATACCAGATTGATATGGATCTTGATGAATCTGATATGCCCTAAGAGATAATAGATTTTCCCCAAGCGACAAGGACTTTTGATGAGTCAGCAACTAGATGCGGTTGTTGTCTTGATGACTGAGGAAAGATTTGATTATAGATTTAGATTACAGACTTTGAATGATGTGTAATACCATGCCCCCTTCGGGATGAAAATTGAAATCTGACAAGAAAAATCAGTGTTATATAGTTTAGAAGCATGTTAATTGATTTGAGAAGTGGGTGTACATGTCTGGGAATGCATTCTGCATCATTTTAGAGGTCTAGAAGACCAAGTTTGACTAGGTTTGACCATGAGTTGACCATGGTTGACCAAGTTGAAATTTTGATAGTTTGATGTAATATAATTAGTTGAATTGAAAAATGGATTTCTATGATGATTGAAGGTCAATTATGCAAGTAGTTAATAATATGAATTATCTCATATTTCAATTTTGATCCTGAAAAAGTATTATACTTGTTGTTTTGTTGGAGGAACCTTCATACAATGCTCAGTCCTTGTGCCATGTTTAGCATTTTTGGTTTTGAAAAATTGTTTAAGTGTTCAATAAATTTGTGAGATCATGCAAAGTGCAAAATTAAATGCAAACCTAGGACCTAGGACCTAATCATTGATCATGTGTTGATTTGTTGTCATCATTGAACTTTTAGGTAACCGAATAAATCAATACAATGCCCACTACTTATGAAACCATAGACATATGAATATCAATTTGTATGCACATGAATCAATACAACACCCACTAGTTAGGGATGTTAGGAATGAATTTTGAATGTTGGTATTCATTCTGTAGCAGTTGTTGTTGCATTCATGACTATGATTGTCATTGATGTCAACATGATGATCTTCTGGAGACTAGCAGAGAAGTAGACAGTGTTTTGATTAGCGCACGTGGGATATTGTAGTTGGAGCTATGTGATGTTGAGGTTATATTCTTTGATATGTTATTTTTCTATGGTTAAGAGCTTAGATAGTAATTCATTTATTCATGGAAGTTATGAGCATTTTGGTGGAGGTAGTATTCAGGCAATGTTCCTGAGTAGCTGTTTATGGAAATTGGATGATATCTCCTAATCGGGATGGAATCTGGTTTTGTATAGTTAAAGGGAAGTTTGAGACACATTGATAGTGATGTGGTTCACAGTGCAAACTTCAAGGTTGCACAAGTGAAGAGTTATTATATCTAGAAGCTGACAGTTTTGTGTAATTTTGATGTAGCGCGTGGAAACTTTTATTTTGTATTTTGTGTGCAGACTCATTTGTAATTATTTGAGTGTGGTATAAAGGAAGGAATGTTTTTCTTTATTGAGTGAGTGGTAGAAATGTGAAAGAAGTGTGAGTATGGTATGGTTGAATGCAAATGTAAGCATGAAGTGAAGAAAAGAGCTAATGAAGTTGTGAAAGCGAAATTGTGAAGGAAGACATGCGAAGTACAGAGATCTAGAATTGAGACCTAGTGTAGCAGTGAGTGCAGTTTGGCATAGTAAGGAGGTAACATATTTCATATTATTCTTCTAAATAATATTAAGGTCATTTGGATAGTGTGTTCAGTGATCTTACCCTGAAGTTGTTTGGGCAGTGGGTCCTTCTGTCTTCCATAACTCCTAACAGGGTTAGAATCTTTTAACAGGGATTCAAAATCTCCTAACGGGGATTCATATGTACTAAATGTATTTCATAAGACTCCTAATAGAGTCCATCCTTTCACAAGGAATATTTATATTAGTGCATCTTTTGTGGGCATCATTCCCACCGGGGTTTACTCTTTGATCAAGAGGTTCCCTAGTCAACATATCTTGTGTTATTATGTCATTGTGTATGAATATCTTTCTATGGTTGGTAATTACAATGTTTACATGGTTAAATGTTGTTGAAGTTGATAAAGGTTATAATTATCTAATAACTGATTCACCCCCCCCCCCCCCTCTCAGTTATCTTGGTAGAATTTACTTTCTAAAAATTGGTATCAAAGCAGCAGGTCCTTGAAAGAAAAGTTTAACAACTTAAGGAGATCCATGGTGAATTTTAGGAAAGAAAGCCCTAAGTTTGATGAAGTAAATTTTGACAGCTGGAAAGAGATGATGAAGACACATCTACTATGTTTAGGACCAGGTTATTGGTTGATTACAAAGAATGAGAAGACTATCATTAGAGAAGATAATCTTGAGACAGGATCTAAAGATGAGCTAGATCTATTCATGTGTAACATACTTGCAAGAGAAGCACTTTTGACAACACTTCCAGAGAATGAATACAGTTAGGTAAAATGTTTAACAAAAGCCCATGAAATTTGGAAAGCTTTAGACTCTACTTTTGAAGGTGATGAACATGCAAAGAGAGATAGATTACATAATTGGATATGTGCATTTGAAGATATAAGAATGATGGAAGATGAATCTGCTAGAAGCTATATTGGTAGAATGTCAGAAATTGTTGCAAGAATAAAAGCTTGTGGAGGAACAAAGATAGAGAATGAAGTGATATGGAAAATTCTAAGGACATTGACTCCTATATTTAAGTAGACAACATAGATGATTGAACAAGTTATACCTTGTACTACAAACTTTACAAGAGAGGCTCTTCTTGGAAGATTGGAAGCAGTAGAAATGAACCTGAGGGTATCAGGAGACTTACCTAGAATGGAGATAGCATTCAGTGCTCTTAGTATTCATCCTACTTTTTCAAGAAGTACCAATGTGAGTGGAGATTATGCCAGCAGTAACAGATCTAGAAATGAAGAAGATAAGAAGATTGAAGAAGGTATTCCCTTGCTTGTGAAAAGAGAACTAGACGGTAAGAAAAAATTTTAATGTTGGACTTGTCAAGAATATGGTCATTTTGCATCTAAGTGTCCTAAGAGAGTTAAAAAGTACATAAATAATTTCAAGCCTAGAAGTTCTAAGGAATGTTATTATGCTAATGATGAAGATCTTAAAGCTAGTATAGAAAGAACTTTTAGTGAAAGTGATACTAAGAATAATGATGAAATAAGATTTGTAGCAATTAAAGAAGAGAATTATGAATCTGATGTTAAGGAAGAAAAAGCATTAGTTTCCCAAGTTGAAAAGAAAGTTGATTGGATTATAGATAGTGGTTGTTCACATCATATGACTAGTGACATGAAGAAGTTCATAAAGTTTAACAATTATGATGGAGGAATTGTTAGAGTTGGTAACAATGCACCTTGTTTGATTAAAAGTATAGGATCTATTAATCTTGATGGAAAGACTAATACTGATGATGTTTACTTTGTTGATGGATTGAAACATAATCTTTTGAGTGTTGGACAGTTAGTGGATAAGGGATATCAAGTTTGGTTTACTGAGAAAACTTGTCTGATAAAGGATAAAGATGGAAATCTGATTGGAACTGGATCTAGAACTAGAGGTAATGTATGTTAGTTGAATCCAACTGAGATGACATGTTTGATCACTAAAATTGATGATAGTTGGTTATGGCATAGAAGGTTTCATCATATAAACTTTGATAACATTGTGAAAGTGAGTACTACACTTATAGTAAGAGATTTGCCTAAAATTATGAAGCCTACTAACATGATTTGCAAAGAATGTGTGATGGCTAAGCAAAAGAGAAGTTCATTTCCTAGTAAGAAGTTCACATCGGTAGAGAAGTTGGAGATTGTTCATATAGACTTGAGCGGTCCTACTAGGACTAGAGGATTCTATGGAGAAAGGTATTTTATGATTCTTGTTGATGATTTTACAAGAATGATGTGGATTGCATTTCTGAAAGAAAAATCTAAAGCATTTGATAAGTTTAAGATCATTAAGAATAAAGTTGAGAATGAATCTAGAATAAAGATTAAATGTTTGAGATCTAATAGAGGTGGAGAATTTACTTCTAGAGAGTTTAACACTTTTTTGTGAAGTGAATGGTATTAAGAGATAGTTTGCAACCCCTAGAACACCTGAACAAAATGGTATTGCAGAAAGAAGAAATAGGTCAGTGACTGATGTAGCAAGAGCTATGTTATTTGAGAATGATTTGGCAAAGACATTTTGGAGAGAAGCAATGAATACAATAGTATATACAATGAACAAAGTACAAATCAGAGCAGACACAGATAAGACACCTTATGAATTATGGTTTGGACATGCACCCTCAGTTAAGTATTTTAGAATTTTTGGAAGCAAATGTTATATAAAGAGAGATGATGATATTGGAAAGTTTGATCCTAGAAGTGATGAAGGTATTTTTCTTGGATATTCTTTGAAGAGCAAAGCATATAGATGTTACAATAAGAGAACTAAAACTATTGTTGAAAGTGAAAATGGTAAAGTTGATGAAAAGTTTAAAATTTAGGAAAGAATGCTTGACTATGAATCTGATGAAGAAGCTCATCCTCAGCCTAACATTGAAACTACTAAATTTTTCTATGAGACTGACAGTGAATTATTGAATGAGAGTCCTGCAGAAGAAACCAGAGAGGAATCTAGAGAAGAATCTATAGTTGAAGCAAGATCTGTAACTATGACACCGAACAAGTATATATCAAGACATCATCTTGTTGAACAAGTTATTGAACGTTTGGACAGAGGAGTTCTAACTCGGAATAAGGTACATTTATGTTTGATTTCTCAAATTGAACCTAAATCTACTAGTGAAGCTTGTGAAGATGAACATTGGATTAATGCTATGAAAGAAGAACTAGATCAAATTGAAAAGAACAAGACATGGGAATTGGTCCCTAGACCTAAAGACAAGAATGTGATTGGAACTAAATGGGTATTCAAAAACAAGATGAATGAACAAGGAGAAGTAGTAAGAAACAAAGCAAGATTAGTTTGTAAAGGATACTCGCAGAAAGAAGGAATTGACTATGAAGAAACTTTTGCACCTGTGGCAAGAATTGAAGTAGTAAGAATGTTCCTGGCCTATGCAACTTTTAAGAAATTCAAAGTGTATCAGATGGATGTGAAGTCAACATTTCTGAATGGAGAATTGGAAGAAGAAGTCTACATTGAGCAGCTTGAAGGTTTTCCTTTGACTCAAGAAGGAGATATGGTATGTAAACTAAAAAAATAATTATATGGACTAAAGCAAGCACCTAGAACTTGGTATGCTAGACTGGATAAGTATTTTTTGAAATTGGGATTTACTAAAGGAACAACTAATAGAAATTTGTACACAAAAGAAATTGGAAATGGTTTGTTGATTATAGTTATTTTTGTTCATGACATTATCTTTGAAGGAGAAGATGAAGCTAGTGACAAATTTGCTGATGAAATGAAGACTGAATTTGAAATGAGTATGATTGGTGAGATGAAATACTTTTTGGGATTATAGATAACATAGAACAGTGATGGTAACTTTGTATGTTAGACAAAGTACTTGAATGATTTGCTGAAAATATTTGGAATGGAGAACTATAAACCAATTGGAACACCTATGGTTATAGGACATAAACTATCTAGCAAAGATGAAACACCGGTAGTTGAGTAGAAGAAATATAGATCCATGATTGGAGGATTGCAGTACTTAACACATACTAGACCGAATATACAACATTTAGTTGGAATGGTAGCAAGATTTCAAGCTGAACCTAGAGAGTCACATTATGCAGCAATAAAGAGGATACTGAGATATTTAAGAGGTACAATGGACTATGGATTGTGGTATAAAAAATCTGATGATTTTACCCTATGTGCATATACAGATGCTGATTGGGGAGGTAGTGTTGATGACAAGAAAAGAACCAATGGTGGAGCCTTTTTTCTTAGAGGAAGATTAGTTTCTTGGCTAAGCAAGAAGTAGAATTGTATTTCACAGAGCACAGAAGAAGCAGAGCATGTAGCAGCAACAAACAATTGTAACCAGATAATTTGGATGAAGTAGATGCTGAAGGATATTGGAATTAGGTTTGTTGAGCCTATTGTCATACATTGTGATAACACCAGTATAGTTAGTATGTCTAATAATCATGTTTTACATTCTAAGACTAAGCATATAGAGATCAAGTATCATGTTGTAAGAGAGAAAGTTGTTGAAAAAGAAGTCAGACTAGAGTACATAAGCACAAAGGAACAGATAGCAAACATATTTACAAAGCCTTTGCCTAAGGATACATTTGAGTATCTGAGAGGTATGCTTTGGGTTATGCCCCAGCCTACTTTTGAGTAATGATGTAGTTGGTTGCATCCATCTAGTAGTATATGAGCCATATCTTTCTTCTGGATTGGATGTTGGTACTTCCTCTATGGGGGAGTATTTGAGCTAAGTCATGAGGACTCTTGTGAATGTATTTTTTGAAGTGTCTATTGACATTGAGTTGTTGTTGACATAGTGATGAAATTTCTATCATTAATGTCAATGGGGGAGAAGTGTACATGAAAAACCACTTGTACCATCTGTTGGAGAGAACTCAATAGGATAACAAAGCAAGATTTGAAATGTTTTTCAGAGCAGCAGTGTTGCAGTATTGGATTTTTGGAACATTAGATGTTTTTCATCTATGTTGCCATCAATGCCAATGGGGGAGATTGTTAAAAATGAATGTTGGATGTTGGAAGTCATTCTGTAGTAGTTGTTGTTGCATTTATGACTATGATTGTCATTGATGTCAACATAGTGATCTTCAAGAGACTAGCAGAGAAGCAGACAATGTTTTGATTAGCGCACATGGGATATTGCAGTTGGAGCTATGTGATGTTGAGGTTATATTCTTTGGTATGTTATTTATCTATGGTTAAGAGAATAGATAGTATTTCATTTATTCATGGAAGTTATGAGCATTCTGGTGGAAGTAGTATTCAGGCAGTGTTCTTGAGTAGCGGTTTGTG
The DNA here is from genome assembly GCA_027943335.1 of Chamaecyparis obtusa. Classification (NCBI taxonomy): domain Eukaryota; kingdom Viridiplantae; phylum Streptophyta; class Pinopsida; order Cupressales; family Cupressaceae; genus Chamaecyparis; species Chamaecyparis obtusa. The sequence goes on from BSBK01005475.1 coordinate 18,453, forward strand.
GAAATCGGATGATATCTCCTAATCGGGATGGAATCTAGTTTTGTGTAGTTAAAAAGAATTTTGAGACACATTGATAGTGATGTGGTCCACAGTGCAAACTTTGAGGTTGCATGAGTGAAGAGTTATTATATCTAGAAGCTGACAGTTTTGTGTAATTTTGATGTAGCGTGTGGAAACTTTTATTTTGTATTTTGTGTGGGGACTCATTTGTAATTATTTGAGTGTGGTATAAAGGAAGGAATGTTTTTCTTTATTAAGTGAGTGGTAGAAATGTGAAAGAAGTGTGAGCATGGTATGGTTGAACGCGAATGTAAGCATGAAGTGAAGAAAAGAGCTAATGAAGTTGTGAAAGCGAAATTGTGAAGGAAGACATGCGAAGTATAGAGATCTGGAATTGAGATCTAGTGTAGTAGTGAGTGCAGTTAGGCACAGTAAGGAGGTAACATATTTCATATTATTCTATTGAATAATATTAAGGTCATTTGGATAGTGTGTTCAGTGATCTTACCCTGAAGTTGTTTGGGTAGTAGGTCTTTCTGTCTTCCATAACTCCTAATAGGGTTAGAATCTTTTAATAGGGATTCATATGTACTGAATGTATTTCATAAGACTCCTAACAGAGTCCATCCTTTCACAAGGAATATTTATATTAGTGCATCTTTTGTGGGCATCATTCCCACCGGGGTTTACTCTTTGATCAAGAGGTTCTCTAGTCAACATATCTTGTGTTATTGTGTCATTGTGTATGAATATCTTTCTATGGTTGGTAATTACATTGCTTACATGGTTAAATGCAATTAAAGTTGATAAAGGTTATAATTATATGATAATTGATTCACCCCCCCCACCCCCTCTCAGTTATCTTGGTGGACTTTACTTTCTAACAAGGCAACCATGAACATATGAATATTGATTTTATTTTCAGAATGTTGGATTAGATATAAGCACCAAGGCACAAATGCCAGGATGACCTGAATATCATGTCCATTTTGATATAGCAATTTGTATAAGCATCAAAACATAAACTTTGTGATGACCTAAATATGCCTTGCATTCAAACACATCAAACAGTCGAGAGATCATTCTAAATCCAGTGTGAATTACCCATAGTGACCGTTTATCATTCACATCCTTAGGTAAGATCGTGTTTCAGAGTAGGAGAAAGAGCTCACTCAAAAAGACAATAGTTAGATCAAACTTCCTTGAATTTTTTGGGTATCAATGGTTGAGGTACGCATGGCCATCTAATATGAGATATAGGCTCTTACAGATGGACACCATTTCAATCCAAAATTTCCAAAGTTGTTAGATTTTCACATACAAGTAGAAGACAAAGAAAAGATTATTCCCCCAATCATCACTCTCTAAATCCTATAAAGGACATCATCGAAGAGCTCAAAGAGACACAATATGCAAAAATCTCAATGCGAATCAGTAAGCATACAAGGAGATAAAAGCATGTAAAAATCATAGATTGTTTTCAATTTGTGTTTGATTGCGTTGTTGTAGATGCAAAATCCTTTCTAGCAAGGAGACTCACTGACTAACTCAAATGAAGCTTCAAGGGACTCTAACTAGACATGACTCATCTGAGGTATACTGGAGACCGTAGGATATGACATTGATTACCCCCAAGTGTTAGGCATTGATAGGATATAGACACGTGAGTCGATTGGTGTATAGACCGACTTTATTAAAACAAGGATATATATAGACTAAAGCAGACTAAAAGTTGGGAAAGACTAAGATTGAACTGATAGATGGATTATTTTGAAACAAGTGGCACCCGTTTGCTAATTTTTCACCATCTTGGCAAAGATTCTACTTTTTCTACCAAGGCGCTTGTTTCCAGGTTTTCACCAAGGCACTTTTTCTTTTTCTCATTTTTTTGTATTTTGCATTTTTCCAATTTTTTTGTACTTTTGATATTTTTTGTATTTTTTTGTATTTTTGATATTTTATTTTTTTTTGTGAATCATCAAGGCACCCATTGCTAGGTTTTCACCAAGATGTTCATTTTTTTAGGACGTTTCAAGATTTTTAAGATTTTTTCAGGACATTTTACCATAGACTGAATGCCTTAGGCATAGAATTTCTTCAGATGGAGAATGTTGATTAGTTCTTAGAGTTGTTCTCCTTTAGTCATTGAGATTTGATAGGCACCAAAGCCAAAAGTAGCAGTGATAACAAAGAGACCCAGCCAGTTGGGTTCAAACTTCCCCTTGCGCTCTCTATGTGATTGATTTTTAGGATTCTCTCTCAAGACTAGATCGCCAACCTGAAATTCTCTATTTTTGACTTTCTTGTTGTAACCTCTAGACATTCTTTTCTGATATACTCTGAGATGATCATATGCTACTTTGTCTGTGCTCATCTAGTAGTTCAACTTCTTGCAACCTAGACACTTTGTAGTCATCATCAGTTACTAGACCATGCATTCTGATTCTTAGTGATGAGATTTCAACCTCAATAGGCAGTACTAATCAGTATGTACAAAGGATGCCCCCAGATAGAATGGGCATCAAACTCCCAAGAAAGATCACATCATGTAGTCCTAATGTCTAGCAAGGTGGAGAACAAGAGGGATTAGCAAACTGGTGGAAGAGATGGAAGACAAGCGAATGAAGGAGAATGAAGGGAAGAAATTCTCAAAGGAAAACTCCTTAAGAGTACCCAAGCTAGGGAAAAAAATAAAAATTGTCATGTAAAGCATATTTGGACAAGCAATGAAAGGTCAACATAGGATAAGTCACAAAAGTGTAATGCAAAAGAAGGAAAGGATGCAGTCCAAAGAAGTAGACATGTTAAGAGGCTTCAAAGCATTGTGTTCTATTTTTTTTTTATTAGATCAAGACCAAAGGGGAAAAGGATAGAGAAAGGCTAGAATGAATGGAGGAAAATAAATATGAAGGCTAAATAGGAAGGGAATGAAATCAAGATCATCGTAAGATAGCTCACAAGATAGACAAATGTTCATGTATAGATCAACATTGTCAAGATCAAAGAAAGAAGATGGAATGGATGAAATATGTAGAAGAACTACGCATGATGCCTGATTGCCAAGTTTTCATCATGGTACTTATCCAATGCACCACAAAGGAGTGGTTTTCACCATAGGATGAATTTATTTCTCTTTATTTTTTCTACCAAGGCACCTGTTTCCAGGTTTTCACCAATGCACATTTTCAAAAAAAATTCATTTCTTTTTTATTTTTATTTTTTTGGAAGAAGGAAAGATTTTTCTATAATTCTCCTTGAAAGGATAAACCATTATATGCCAAGGATTCAAAATGATATTGTCAAAGATGCTAATAGGGAAATGGAGATGGAAGAGAAAAATGGAGGATAAGGTTTTATGTAAAGCGAGTGAGGTTGGAAGTTAGGAGGAATAGGCAAATGAGGAAAAAGGATAGAAGGTAGGAGGATAATGAATGGAAGGATTTTGAAAGGGTAGATGGAAAGGAAGGCAAGATCAACATCAAAACACACCATTAAGGGTGGTGAGAGGATGGAGAAAACATGAATGAAGAAATATGGCAAATGGATAGCAGAGGTTGTGGTTTAGGTGCATGGAATGGAAGAATATTTTTGGGAGAAGATGAAGTGGAAGTCTTTGGAAGCTTGAATATCAACTTCACTTGTTTCTCAACACCAGACTCTTTCAAGAGAGACTTTGGAATCCATATAGCCATAGGCTTTTCATTTCTTTTTGATGATCTAGAGAGAATATTTTCAATGATGGATTTTGGAACCCATACTTGTCTTGTAGTTTTTTTTTAAGATATCTCTTTTGACTTCATGTTGATTAGAGGAGACATGGTGATCTTCTTTTTTTGATAGATTATTGTATTGTTTCTTTTTCTTGTATTGAAAATTCAAGTTACTTCCAAAAGACTTGGGACTTGTGGAAGAAGAAGGAGGATATGACTAGTTTAGATTGGTGGGTGGATGAAAAGGACTCAAGGGTATGCATCTATGTTGATCTTGAGGAAAGATAGGAGATGGAGGGACATAAGGACCCAAGATGGATGGTGAATTAAGAGAGTTAGGAAGGGAAAGTGAAGGGACATAAGGGCCCAAGATGGAAGGAAGATGTGAAGCCCTTTGTAGTGGTGGAAGAGTTCCAAGGATGGAAGTGGAAGACACAAAAGGATAATTGACAAGTTCATCAACATTTATATGACAACCAAGGACATCATCTTTAGAGTGAGCATTAGAATTTTTAATAGAATCATGGACATCTTGAATATGAGCACCTTCTTTGATAGGATTGTTCAAAGCTTGCAAAGACTTAGGAAGAGTAGAAAGTGGAAATGAACATGGAGTGGTAGAATAAGAAGATGGAAGACTTTGATCTTGACAAGGATCTTTGGATAGCATAAGTGCATAATTTTTCTCTTCATTTTCAATAGGTTTAACATTGGAAGTAACAACACCATTTTTACCAACCTTAATGGAAGTATCATCTTTGGAAAGTGCAAGTGTAGTAAGGTTATTTTGATTGTCAATAAGCTCAACAGTGTAAGTAGTAGTATGATCTTGCTTAGGAGAAGACTTAAGACATGGTGGAATGAATGAGAAAAGGTGTGTCAGATCAAAAGAGCCATGAAATGGATAAGAGACATCATGAAAAGGATTGGATGACCTGGAGGGTTCTTGATCTTGATCTTTCTTTATGTTCTTTTCTTTATCATTTTTGGAGTCCTCTTGACATGGAGCCACTTCTAAGGACAAGGAAGCATGTTGGGATTGTATGGAAGACTTTGGAAGAGATGGTGGAGGACTAGCTAAAGTAGGAATTATAGCATATAAAGGCTTAGGCTCTTTAGTTTTAGCATTATTGAAAGTATTTGCAGCCAAATGAAGGTTAGCTTGAGTTTCTTTAAGAGGTATCCCTTGAGGATAACTATAGGAAACTGCATGAAAAGTATTAGGATTTTTGTCAGATGAAGGATTTGTGAAAGATTTGATAGGCTTGGAAGCTTTAGGAAATGTATGGGCATTGGAGGAAGTAAGAGATGGAAGGGAACCACCGCAAGACAAAGGCTCAACATTAACATGATCTTTCTTGAGAGTATAATCTTTATTTTCAGCATGAGAGTTCTTAGAGGAAAGATCCTTGTAGTATGCACATTTATAATTAGTGTGGTAAGCTTTCTCTTCTTCAAGTGAAGTAGATGGATCATCTAGGTATTGTGCATAGAAATCATCAAAGTCTCTTTCAAAATCAGAATCATGTGGATCACCATCACGATCTATCCAATGTGACATCCCATTTCTAGTAAGCATGAGCACACAATGAGGAGGACTCTTAGGAACAGAGGTGTCATAGGTATCATTATATTGTTTGTCATCATAGTCATCATAGTCTTCAAAGATGGGTGTGTCACTCTCTGTGGAAGAGATATCATAAGGGTTATCACGTTGCTCAACATGGTATGTCTTGAGATGAGGAGTAAGACTCTTCGGAGAAGTAGAAGAGGAATGAGATCATGGAGAAGAGGAAGGTGAAGACCTAGTGCAGGAAGAGTGAAAAGACTTAGAAGATGAAATACATTTGGAAGAAGGAGGTTGTGATAGGATCATATGTATGATCCTAAAAAAGGTGTCTAATTTAATCACTTTTTCTTTTATTTCTATCATAAACTTATCACTCATGGGATTTTTGGAGGAATAATACTTTTCAAATTGAGCAATGAGTTCGAGATCATCCCTTTTCAAGAGAGGTTCCATAACAAGATAGTTGAAATTCATGATTCTAGAAGAGGATGAATCAAGCATGGAAGCAACAGAAGAGATGAATAGAAGAAAGTAGAGTAGATAATAAGAGGAAAAGAATCAAGAAGACGTGAAGATTTTTAAGAAGAAGAGGAAGAAGCGTGAAGGAATAGGAGAAAGGATGGAAATGGGAGACTAGGAAGACATGAGAGATGTGGAAGAAAGAAGACCAAGAGTCATTTTGTGCAACTTGATACCATTTAAGTTTATTTGGATGTTGAGCAACATGTCATAGCACCTGAGATTTGACCCAGACCAACCAAGGATGACTAGAAATGACAAGAATCAGTTCGCTATTTTGACAAAATTTGGGAATAGGCTGTAAAAATTGGATTTCTGACAAATTTGACCAATCTCTGACAACTTTGATTTTGGCTTTGATATGAATTCTAAAATTTTAGGATGACTTTTGACACCAGAAAGGATTTTTGCTTCAGATTTGCAATTTTTCAATTTTTCAGTATCAGTTTGTTTGCAAATTTTTCTATCTAGTTTTTTGAAGACCTGTGTAAAAGTTTGTCTCAAGTAACCAAGAAGATATCAAGCATGCAAAATAGCAAGCAAGGGAAGAAAGCAATCATCTAAAAACAATGAACAAGGGCAAAAGCAATCTTGTGCATTAACAAGCAATAGTGACTTATTGTGCTAATCCCTAGAAATACTACTTGTGTATGTTCCAAAAAAAATTTCAATAACACACATATTCCTAGAAAATGAAAAATTTGGCCTCACTTGGGTTTGTAGTAATGGTCTAACTCTGCAAATTTTATGATCTCAAGAGGGAAAAATCCAATCCAGGTGCACCGAGGTTTTGACACAGTCCAAGAATTTTATCAATCAGGAGTTGCTAGGGAGATCTAACAGCCCAACAAGAGACCACACCTATGAAGATTTCCTCCACAAGGACATTTATATAGCGGTTGTTGCTACCATGGAGAAAATGGCTATTACTGCTTGAGGTTTCGTCCATGTGATTGACCCAATTAAGGGAATGTCCACTGCGGTTAACCCTCTCTAAAGGTGACTCACAAAAGATACCACATGGGGACTAGATTGAATTCAAGGATCTGGGTATCTAGTACTATCCAAAAAGGAAGTAGAACATAATCCCCTAGCCTCTTCACTTCACCAAGACAAAGCAAACAAATTAATTTGACATGCTAAGACCAAGATTATCTCACAAAGATCTATGACGTCAACTGCTTATGATCTATCAACCTCTCCAGAGAGAGAATGTATCAGTCAAAAGTTGAAGATGCACAAATCTAGTAGAACACAAGACAATCTCAGTAACCTCCCTACCAACAAGGGGATCTATCATCAAGAAGAGATTCACATGCATGAACAATTGAAAGAAGCCCACTCTCTCAAGATCATCCACAAATAATGTTCATAGGGCCTAATTACTATGTGTAATAGATATGCAAAAAGTAAATCTATGTTCATTTTAGAGCCCAAAACTGAAGTGTGAATTATGAAAGCTGTAAAGGCACTCAAGCTTGACACAAGAGAGTTTTTTTTATGTCCCAAAATAAAGTATTATCAGCTGTAATAGAATACCTAAGTTCCTCGCAATGCACTTTGTAGATTTTACCTGTTTTAGCAATTTTTTAGCATTTGTCTTCTATCTTTTGTACCCACAGGACGTACCTGCACCTGCACCTGCAAACCATTGTTATGAAAAAATTACCTAATCTTGTACATGAAACCCACTGTTATAAAAATCCATAAAAAAAGAAACACAACTTGTCAACCCAACATGGTAGAAAATCAAGTTAGTCAAAGATAATATGTCATTTGATAATCGAAAAACCTGTTGTCATAAAAAAAATCAGATTCTGACTAGTCTGTACTAAATCAATAATAAACTTTGAAAATCAAAACAAAATTAAACAAAACCAATAGAAAATGAAAGATAACTCAAATACCTTTCCAGAAATATAAATTTTGGATTTATATCATGTCATATGTGCATGTACTAATAAAAACATCATTTGGATTTCATAAAATCAGGTTCAGACAAGTCTTCACTAAAATGATCATAACTTTTGCAAATCAAAACAAAATTAATCCAAACCAATGGAAAATAAAATCTAACTCAAATAAATTTCTATAAATATAAATTTAAGATTTGTATCATGTCATATGTGCATGTACCAATAAAAACATCAGTCGGATTTCATAAAATCAGGTTCAGACTAGTCTTCACTAAAATGATCATAACTTTTGTAAATCAAAATGAAATTAATCTAGACCAACGTAAAATGAAATCTAACTCAAATAAATTTCCAAAAATATATACTTTGGATTTGTATCATGTCATATGTGCATGTACCAATAAAAGCATCAATCGGATTTCTGGAAAAATAGCCCAGAAATTTATCAGAAAACTCACAAAAATTAACCTTGTGGTCATGGGTTTGAGAAAAATGATAGAAATTTGATAGAATAGAATGGAAACCCATTTCAGGGCCCCACAATGGGTGCCAAAAATGTGTTTTAATTTTGTACCTAGTTGTAGACACAACACTTCAGTAAGATATTTGAGATTAGCAAAAATTGAAATCTGCAAGTAATTGAAACTATGCTAACCAGACGATTTACTGTCTTCTAGTAGGTGTGAGTATGATGTTCTCAGATTGGAATCGAGATCAGTGACAATGAAACACCTAAATGAAGGATTTGAATGCAAAGAATGAAAGACTATATGAATGCAGATTTAATCTATTTTTTTGTATTTTCTATGCAATAAGAATGAGAAACTATATGCATCTAAGCTATAATGTATGAAATTGAGTTTGAATGTAGATTTAATCTAAGAAATACTATGAATGAATATAAAAATCTATGATATGAAACTATGAATGCTCAAAACAATAAATGAAAATCTCACAATAGCCTTGATTCACAAAAGATTGATTCTTCAGTCACAAATTCACCAGAGTGAGGATGCAATTTCGAGGTCTTGATTAGCCAACTAAAAATTGTGCAGACCTTTGTGAAGAGCTGAGCCTTGATTTTATAGAAATCCAGGGCTTGAGGATGCATTGAGAAAAGCCATAAATCACTCTTGATAAACTCGGGTTGATTTTTGAGTTAACAAGAAATTAAGAATATTTAATTCATAAAATCATGCAAAAGCAGTTTTTATCTCAAAATAGAGCCTTAGTTTTTTTGTTTAACTCATCATCAGATGTTGAGTTTAGAAAGTTTACAAATTGAAATTAGCAATTGTTTTAAAGTTGACTGCTTTTGAGATTGTCCATGATTTAATATGAATTAATTTAATAAATAAAGTGATTTATTTTCCACTTAACTGATTTTGAATTAAAATAATTGATTTATGGGTTAATCAATTATTAAATCAAAATTTATTCCAATTAAATCATTAAATTTGACAACTTTGATTTTAAATCAATTAAATAAATATCCAATTGATTGTTTGTAGGAATTTTGATTTATTATCAAAATGAAAACAATATTAATTAGGATTAAATGCAATTAAATCTAATTAAATAATTAAGTGGCAGAATTAAATTAATTAATTAAATATTCATAATATTCAATTAATCAAATTTTAGGATAAATAATGATATTTATCGCCAAATAATATTTAATTAAATATAATTAGGTAAATTAGGAATATTTAGGAAATATTCCCTGATGCAGAATTAAGATAAAATCAATTAGGACTTTGATGTGAAGATGTGCCTTAGGTTAGGACTTTTGTATCAGTTTCATTTGATGTGTCAATATAGGAGGTTAATGAACCTATAGCCCAGTTTTTGGGTATTTCAGTTGCAAGTCTAGGTTTTGAAGCTTTTCAGGCCTATGCAATATGAGGACAAATGGAAAGGAAATCACAATTGGGGTGATTTCTATTTAGGATAAAATTGCACAATAATAAGGGTCTATGGATGCCCACAACCCCCACATCTACTTCCAAAGTTTGTGCCACCAAGGGTTGCCCAATTAGAGTTTATATGGCAATTAATTTGGACTGATAGAGAACATCTGGCTCCTCACAGGAAGGGCACATTTACACCAAGATAGTTCAAGATAGGGAAATTCCTAGTTGATATGAGAGCATTACCCCAAATCAGTTCATGGCTCAACCATTTCAAGATGACCTCCGACAACTACAGATATGTAGACTCTGAAAATTTCATCAAAACTGCAAGAATGAAATTGATTCCCAATATTGGTACAATAAGGGAACATGAGGGCTATGATGAAGAAGATGTTATAAGAAACATCTTGGATGAGGATGAGATTGGCAGGAGGCTCACCAAATTATATGATCTTACAAAGTTGGAAGCTCGGGTCAAAAAGGCCAAGATTGATTTTTGAGGGTTTTTTCCTGATCTCCCATATTTGCAAATAATTTATAGAATGATTGAGATGCATGGTACCCTATCTTGTCAATTGGCAGGGATGCTTGAGGAGAAGTTAGATGTGGATAAGGACTACTCCACTTTTGACTATGAAGAATATACAGATGAATCATAGGAGGGTGATAGTCCATCTCAAACCAATGAGCCTCATGTTATTGACATAACTCAAGAGGCAGAGGATACCCTTGAACCACCATAGAAAAGGAAAAAACTTGAGGTAGGTGGGCCTTCCAAGGAGAAGAAACAAAAGAAGATTATTGATAGAGCCTCTATTCTAGTGCCTGGTGATCATGCTTACCATCACAATTTGAGAAAGACTATCAAGGAAGGTAAGAGGAAGTGTCAAAAGAAGAGGAGGAATTGCCTCTATTACTTGGAAGAGATGAGAGGGAGCTGTATCAGGAGGAATTCCTCAGTGATGATCAATTCATCAAGAGTGATGAATTCCAAAATTTCCTTATTTGGAGGAAACAACAAGAGGTGGCTAAGGCTCTTCTAGAGGGTATGGAACCAAGTGATGAGACCTTGAGGGCTCTAACTTCCTATGACCCTAGACTAGAGAATATCACTATTGATGAATCTAGAGAAATGGTAAAGTCTAGTGGGTTGCTTTTGACTCTTGGATGGGATCTGACCTCAGCCTTCATCATAGATCAGATAAGGAAGCATCCAGAGGGCATTTTATCTTATGAAATACACATTATGGATATGATAAGGAGAAGTGCATATGATCCTAAGTCCCAAGCTTTTGCAATGTGGTCTCTATCCCCAAGGACCCAAAATCCTTCTCTGGTAAGCATAGAAGATAAGATGGAGGGGGACAAGATCATCTGGACTATCTAGAATACCAGTGATCTTGAGGTGTCAAAGGTTGTGACACATTTTGTCCACCTCAATGAAGCAAAAATAGCCCAGTTATCAAACAGATATGCTTTGTTGTTTGATAATTTAGCGAAGATTGCCAAAGACAGAGACTTAAGGCCAATGAAAATCAAATCTCTGGAGGATGAATTAGCTAATCTAAAGGCTAAACTTGAAGAAGCATCAAAGGTAGTACCCCCTCCAACTTTGTAGATTGAAGCTGCAATACAACCAGTGGCAGAGACTTCTGACAAGCCATCAGAGGATTTAGAGAAGATGAAGCTTGATGCAACCTTAAAGGCTATCTTAGATATTATGCAACATAGATCTAAGAGGATAAAATAAAAAATGGGCTCAGTCCATCAATCAGTGGGCATGTTGCATAAGACAAATGAAAATGTGAAGGAGGCAGTGGCTGCCCTGGAGCCACTTTTTAATGTTTGGTCTAGGAGGAGCTCTTTGTTCAACAAACTTGATGCATTTTAGCCTCATCGAAAAGATATCATTGACATGGTCCCTAAGGTTTATGAGAAGATAGAATTAATCAGTGCCACCTCAATCTTTTTGAAAGGGAAGTCAAATCAAGTAAAGGCTAAATTGGCCATGTTTGGTCAAGGTTATAGCAAGTATTTTCCTTCAATCTATAGGGATGATGGAGGTGTAATAAGTTTGGATGAGTGGAAGTCAGGCATGAGCCAAGAAATGATCAAGCAGGAGGCCTTCCTCAACAATGATGGTTCTTTGGACATGGATGGTTACAAAAATATAATTGATAACCTGATCAAGGTTGAGAATGATTGCATCAAGTTTTTTGTAGATACTAAGGCCATCATTGATTCTAGGTGGGAAAGGAAAATCAAGTTGTTGTAGGATTTTCAGGGGTACAATGGGCCCTCAAAAGATGATGTGATAGCATGGGATAGAAATACAAGGCAAAAGAAGAAAAATCTAGTTGTCATTGAGTTAGAAGCAAAAGAAGAAGAAGAAGAAGAAGAAGAAGAAGAAGAAGAATTAGCCCTTCTTGGCACCTAATCCAGAAATATAGGGAGAGAGAGTATCATATGAAGAATGATGTAAGTTACCCTATAATGGAGGTCATCATTCATGCAACAACCTCAAGTAACTACTCAAAAATATCCTCAGACAAAGGTGCTAGCTGTGAAGATTCCATTTGTTGAAAAACTATTTACTATTTTTCTAGCCTTTAGTCATCATTTTTGTACTTTTATCTGTAGTGCAAGTCACCATCCTAGCTATTTGAAGCTTTTTTCATCCTTTCTTTGAGGATTCCAAGATAGCCAGTGGTAAATATAGTAAGTTTTCTTCTTTTGAATAGGTGGTGGATATTACTTTGTAAAGAGAGTTCTGATAATAGCATTTTGGGCTTACAATTCTCTATCAAGAATGTACTGATATAGTTAAAATATCAATACAATATATTGGAACTCCTTTTCTTACTTTGGTTGTCTTCACATTTTGATGTTTGAATTCTTTTATGTATTAAATTGTGAGGCATTTTAATACATTGTTTACAAGGTAGATATAGGGGTTAAGCTTAAGTTTATTTCAAGGGAAACATAAACCTTAAGGGAGATCTCTGGAAATTTATAATCCATGTATGAATTTGATAGCAGGATTAGCAACTGGGAAAATGGAGTGTAAGGCACCTCATTAGAGTTTTAGGATATTTGTTTTGATAATTTTTATATTGATGTATAATTTTGACTCTGATGCTCCAGGATATGGCACTGGTTATAGCTTAATTTGCATGTGTTCACCATCAACAAATCAAATAATCTGTTCAATTTAAATTTTTTGTATATCTTAAAATTGTATAATTTATGCCAAGCACATAGATAACTATTGTAATGCTTTATAGAAGCAATTATGGAAGTTAAACCCGCCTGAGTTCTAAAGCTCGAAGTGAAGAAGGTTTTTCAACCTTAGTACCTTAGTGTTTGAATTTTGTTAGATGCATCTGTTGGGAGTGCTAGAGTTTTAATTTTAGATGTTTTTGAATCCTATTTAAGCATCTACAAGTTTAATCACTAACAAAATTGACAACTCTACTGGGGAGAAAAATAGATAATGCACAATGGATTTGTTATGTTCATGCTAAACCATCTATTATTTTGTTGCAGACCAGTTTATAAATATTCTATTCTCATTTGTTTATGGGTGGTGACTCTGAGATCTGTGTTTACCAGTTGCTGGTATTCGTGTTGAAAATTAGTTGTATTTTGTTGAACATGTCATGAGTTGACAAAGATTGACTCAGGTGTATTTCAAGGATCATCCAGAGAGTAATGTGGGTGATGAACTCTACACACCTAGTAGGAAACATTGGTCTAGGAGAGGTTTTTCAATACTAGTTCTCCCAAACCCTCTAGAGATCAAATCTTTACACCCATTCCTCAGGAAGCCTCTTCTTCTTCCAATGATCCTAAACTTACTAGGAAAACTAAGCCTAGTGTTGTTAATCCTTCTCAAGAAGAAGAAGTCATAGAAATAGGTTTTTTCCCTATGAGAGAAACCCTAGATGAACCAGGGGAAACTTCTGCTCCAAAAACAGCTTCTAATGATTTAGAAAAGTTGAGAGTGGAAGTAATAGCTTTGAGAAAGAAAGAACGTGAGAAATTATTAGATATTTCCAATAGGAGAAAGGTGTGGGAGCATTAGATCTATGAGTTACTTATGGAGAGACAAGATCTCATAAGGAAAACAAAGAATAATGAGATCCAGGCTAAAGGCCTAAATCAAGATGTCCAAGGTTTAGACAATGAATTGTTTGGTGATATGGGAACCTTAAGAAAATAGGTTGATGGTAGTAAACCTAATCCACAAAAAGATGAATTTGAAGGAGAAGGTCTTGTTCTTAGACAATTGCATCCATCAGAAATCAAAAGAAATGAGGATCTCAGGAATGCCACAAGGGATGTCTCTGATAAAGGAAAACAAAAGGTGGTTGGCATAAGTATCAATGAACCTAAGAAGAATTTTTTTGCTTGTAACACTATGTCCCAAGCAAGCTTAGAATTGGAAAAGGCTAGAAAGGCTAAGGAGGATTTAGCTCTCTAGCTTGAGAAGTTGGAATTGGAGGCTGCTACAGATGAAATGAAAAGAAAGATAGCTTTCTTGCATGCTAATATGAATATGTCTGCTAGTAGCTCAGTCCTTGTTACTTTAGGGATGGTCCCACAAAATCAACCTTGAGGTACAATTCCCAATCCATAAGTCTCCAATCCCAAACAAAGTGCACTTGGACCAATTCTAAATACCAACCCAATAGCCCCATTGACTAGTGGTCCAATTGGGAATATGCCTTGTCAAAATGTTGGAGGAGGACCCCAAATCCCACCAAATTTTCAAAGGAGACCAGTTCATTTGGAAAGATATAGGCCTTTTTTCTTTGATGGTATCTCTGGTCAGCCTAATGTTATCCCAAACGAAGTAAGAGAAAAGATCTGTAAGTTTATTGGAAACAATGTTGTTACATGTGAAGAGAATCTGAAGTTTTTTACAAATAAAATTAATGATTATGAGATTGAATGTGAAGATGTTGTAATGAAGCTTTTTGTTCAGTCACTAATTGAAGATGTCAGGGATTGGTATAGAGGTTTACTAGAGAACAACATAGCATCATGGGATGAATTTGTTAGAAGCTTTAAGGAAAAATATGTAGAACAACGGCAAGCACTAGTGAAATAACCGACTGTCCAAAAGATAATCAACCACCCTCGATAACCAAAGGAAACTGACCAACTACCGACCAACTTGATTAAAGTAGAAACTGAGCAACATAGACAGAACTTTAAATTCTTTTTGGTGACACGGGATTGCCAAAGACCCGAGATGCTCCTACATCTGATACCTGGGGTTATTTTGAAATGATTCTCTAAATTATTTGGTAGGTCTAGTCTGAGCTGCATCCAACTCAAACTGTGAAATTCATGAACTATCTTCCATTGGTCTATTCTTCCACTTAGCCAGATATTCCATATACTATTTTCCTCTTGTACTTTTGCCAATTCTTTCCTTCAAAATTTGTTCAACTTCATCATTTTTCTTCTTAGGATATTCTGTCGGTACTGGCACTTCTTCATCAGGTTCATGATACTCATACAAATTAGCAATATTGAAAATTGGTGATATGTCCATGTCATCAGGTAACTCAATTTCATATGCATTTCCACTGTCAAATTTCTTCAAAATCTTGCAAGGTCCAAACTTCTTCATCTTCATCTTTCCATAGCTTCCAAGAGGAAATCGACCTTTCTTCAAATGAAGCATCACTTCATCACCAACATCAAAAGTCTTATGTCTTCTTTATCCATCCACTCTGTCTTTTTATTTTTGATTACTGTCTTCTAGCTTCAACTTCACGTCTTCATGCAATGTCTTCATGTATTCAGCAAACTTCACTCCTTCAACACTTTTCTTATTCTCATCAGCAATGTCTCTCAAATCAGATATTCCTCTCAGTTGTGTACCATTCACAATCTCAAACAGTGTCTTTCCAGTACTCCTATTCATTGAATTATCATATGCAAACTCTGCTTGTGCTAACATAGAATCCCAATTGCTTGGTGTGTCTCCAACTAAACATCTCAAAAGATTTCCCAAACTTTTGTTCACAACCTCAGTCTATCCATCGGTTTGTGGGTGAAATGTAGAACTATGTTTCAACTCAATGCCAAATTTCTTCCAAAGTGTTTTCCAAAAGTATCCAACAAATTTACTGTCTCGGACAGAGATAATACTCCTTGGTAATCCATGCAATCTAAAAATTTCCTTAAAGAAAAGATCCACTACATGTAGTGCATCTGATGTCTTTCTACATGGTATAAAATGTGCCATCTTATAAAATCTATCCACAAGAACAAATATAGAATCATTACCTCTTACTATCTTCGGTAAGCCAAGAACAAAATCCATACTGATATCAATCCAAGGTTTCTCAGGAACAGCAATCGGTGTATACAATCCAGTATTCTGACTTACTCCTTTTGCAACTTGACAAATACCACAACTTTTCAAAAATTTCTAAACATCTTTATACAACTACAGCCAATAGTACTTCTCCTTCAGCAAATTCCATGTTTTATCAATGCCAAAATGTCCAGCCAAACCACTACTATGTTTCTTCTTTATCAAATTAGATCTCATTACTCCTCTCACTATACACATTTGAATACCTTTAAACAACATACCATCCTAAATAAAATATTCATCCCATTTAGTATCTTGTTGATCTTCAATAGGTGCTCTGCACTTTCTCCATGGATCAGAAAAATCAGGGTCATTTTCATACAAACCTCTCATCTCATCAAAACCAAGAACTTCAATTTTCATCTCGGTCATCAAAGATCTTCTTCTACTCAATGCATCAGCAACTTGGTTAGTGACTCCATTCTTATGCTTTATCACATATGTGCAACTCTACAAATACTCAACCCACTTCATATGTCTCTGATTCAACTTATTCTGACTACCCAAATATTGTAAAGCCTTATGATTAGTATACAACACAAATTCACTTGGTATCAAATAGTGTCTCCATTTCTTTAGTGCTTGAACAATAGCATAGAATTCTTGATCATACATAGAATATTTCCTTCTAGCATCATTCAACTTTTCACTAAAGAAAGCAACAGGTTTACCTTCTTGACTCAACACAGCTTGAATTGCACTTCCACTTGCATCACATTCTACTTGAAATACTTTACTGAAATCAGGTAATGCCAAAATAGCTAATTCAACAACCTTCTACTTCAAAGTCTCAAAAATTCTGTCAGCTCCATGTGTCCACTTGAATTCTCTTTTGTCTCCTCTCATAGTCTATCATAGCATTACAAATTGAACTGAAATTGCTTATGAACTTTCGGTAAAAACTTGCCAAACCATAAAATGATCTTACCTCAGTAGCATTCACATGTATAGGCCAATTCAAAATAGCTTCAACCTTTTTTAGGATCCATCTTCAAACCATCAGCTGAAATAAAAAATCCCAAATACATAATCTCTTCTTTCATGAATGAACACTTTTTCAAATTTATCAGCAACTTTTCCTCTTTCAATCTCTGCAAAACTTGTCTAACATGTAACAAATGTTCTTCTCTGGTCTTACTAAATATCAAAATATCATCAAGATATACAATCAAAAATTTACCCAAGAATTTCTTCAAAATTTCATTCATTAACCTCATAAAAGTACTTGGTGCATTAGTCAAACCAAAAGGCATAACCAACCACTCATACAAACCTTCCTTTGTCTTGAAAGTAGTCTTCCATTCGTCACCTTCTCTAATTCTGATCTGATGATACCCACTTTTCATATCAATCTTTGTGAAATGCTTTGCTCCAATCAAACTATCCATTATGTTAACCATTCTCGATATAGGAAACCTATACTTCACTATTATCTTATTGATTACTCTGGAATCAGTACACATTCTCCATTCTCCATTCTTCTTCGGTGCCAATACAACAGGTACTACACAAGGACTCAAACTTTCTCTGATCAAACCTTTCTCCAGCAACTCTTGTATCTGTCAGTTCAATTCCTGATTCTTAGTAGGTGTTGTGTCATGAAGTTACTCACTTGCATGAAATTAAGATCTACTAACATCAATTTAATCAAATACAATGCAAATTTAACTAAAATTGAAATTATGATCTATATTATCCCATGGATATCTAGAAAGAAGTGGTAAGTGAAGCTCTCAACTACAATCCTCACTAGTGACACCTCTAAAATGAGAAATGATGCTACTACTATGCTTATGCTATGCTTCTATGATGATTCTAGCTCAAGAATGATGAAATTATGATACTAAATGCTCAAGAATGCTCAAATTTGCTCTTGGAAATGATCTCAATTGCCTATAGTAACAATGCTATGCAAATGAAATTCCAAGATGGAAATGCTCTCCAAAATGCCTCATACTTATAGTAATTTCCCAAGGGTAGGGGGTGGAGTGAAGTAATCATGATTATCCCATGGTTAAGTCAAAAACTTTGCTTTGTTCATAAATGGGGGGACAAATGAGGGGACAAGCCTTTAAATGGTCTCAAAGCTTTGGACAATTTAAATGTTTGAGTGATTTATGTCTTTTTTGTCATCAATTTTCATTGGTTGACCACTTTGTTGAAAGAAAATAAGGAATATTAATTCAATTAATTAATTAAAATTAGCCATGGAAGGGTAATAGGTTCATTTTGATTTTTGATTTAAACAACTATACAATTAATTGATTAAAATCAATTATATAGTGTTTTTGGCCCTTTTAAGCTTCAATTTAATCTTTTAACATCATTATTTAATAATTCCTTTGTTTTAATTGATTTTGCTCAACTTTATTTAATTATGTCCCTTTTAATGATTTTGATCCATTTAATTGATTTTTTCCATTTAAAAGTATTTGTCCAATTTTACGTGTCTACAAATGCCCCTCTTTGAATCAATATGTGAAGAACATTGGTTCAAAGATCCGATTGTTGATTCCTGATGTGATTGATTGCTGCCTCTTGATTAAAAAAAAAAATTATGATGCCCCACTGATTCCATGATGTTTGATTGCAATTTCGATTTGATATCCTTATGCCCCCTCAGAAATTAAAACATATTAATTTCTTGATTTTGAAAAATTTGATTTGATGTTTGATTTATGAAATATGTTTTCAATTCTGACTATTTGATGAGATGTCATGATGTATGATTATGCCCTAGTTTGGTTTGATTAGTTAAGATAGGTCAACAGCTAGTTTCACCTCCAAAATTAGGTCTAAATACCTTAAATAGGTTGATAAACCTTGTTTTACCATTCATTTTTACTTTTCATCTTGGTGATTTTGCTCTGATCCTCTAGTGATTTTCGAGATGGTTGTGTCGATTCGGGAGCATAGATTCAAGAGGTGCCAGAGATATGTGAGACCACCTAAGTATGGAGCTCTGGTAAGTCATTATAAACCTCAATTGTGCATTTATGGTGCATTTATGATCATTTATTGCAATTTCATGTTTTGGCATTGCCTTGAATTTAAGAACTCTCGCTTAGGAATGGTTTTAATGTCGCTTAGGGTATTTTACTGTCGCGTCTATGGTTTTTACTCCCACCTCCATGTATTTTATCCTCGCTTAGGAATATTTTACTCCTGCCTAGCACTAGAACAACTCTCACCTAGAGCTAGGTTGAACTACCCCTTTTTCGATAGGTTGTCGCTTATGATAACCCTAATTGATTTACTGTCACCTAGGCTAGCATTCACTGTCACATAGCCTAATTCACTGTCGCTTAGTAGGAAACTGTCACCTGACACTAGAATAATATCACTTGACATGTTTTTACTATCGCCTAAGGTTAAATGTCGCCTAGCATGATAACAATCACCCCTACTGACTATTTGGAAAAAAAATTTACTTTTCACATGTATACTTGATTACGTCTAATGAAAATTTTGATAACTCTTGATGATAGATTTAGATGAAAAGTGTAGGTCTGTTATTGTCAACAAAATAATTGGTTTAGGATATCTAGATAGTGGTACCTCAAAATATGATTTGTTAATCCCATTTAGGATAGTGATTAATAAGAGAAATCAATCAGTGTGAAAACTGATATGATTTTGATACTATCGCTTCGTTCTTAGGATACAAAGAAATGAATGATGGTACTTGGTGTGATGACTTGAGACTCTTGAGAAGATTAACTTGAGATAATTCCTTGATAAAATGTACTGATATGATTCCTTTTTCTTTGACAATAGGATCACAGCCCTACCTTATACATCTGGTCAGTGGCATCTTGGGTTATTGACTTGAGTCAGGCACTCATAGCAGCTGAGTTCCATGTTATCGAGCAATGTGGATTGAGATTTTTGCTTGACCTCCCATGGTTTTAGCTAAACCATGGGTTACTGACTGCAATGGTGAAGTGATGGCACTCTGACCACAACACATTCCACTTTCCATATGGAGAGATGACTATCACACCCAAGGACGTGTATAGATTGCTTCGGATCCCATGTAGAGGAGAGGTGGTATATTATGATTCTATCTATGATTCTTCTATCTACCGATGAGTATTCAAAGACAGCACTATAGGAGATGGGGATACTATTACATGGCCTTAGTTTGCATCTTTTCTGACATTACCAGCAGTTTTGGGTGCATTGATTGGTGGTTTACTACTTCCCGACCGACGAGGTCATGGTTTTTCAGTCAGTTGGGGTAGGATCCTAGAGCATTTACTTGCTCATCCTCGATGATTTGATTGGGGTTTCTACATTCTGGTGTAGTTGTATCATGATCTACACAAGGTGGTGTATCGGGGTAGTGCATCATTATCAGCGGGTGCCATTGTTCTTCAGTTGTGGATATGGGAGCATCTTCCCATTACTAGGCCCATTTCTGATAGGGTTCGACATCGGGGATTTCCTTATGCTTTCCTTTACACTGGGATGGTAATTTAGCACCACTTGGGTCACTTGGATTATTGGAGACATTAGATTGATGATTGATGATTAATGATCAGGTTACATGGCATCCTTTCCTTGGTTGTGATAGATGGAGAGAGGATGAGGATGATTTACCATACATGTTCACCCCTCACTAGATGATTGGGTGTACTACCACTACTATTGAGTGCTTCTACTTTAGCAGAGTTTTGAGATAGTATGGTTGGACATAGGATATGCCTCAGGGCAATGCACTATATGCTCGAGTATAGGTAGAGATCTCTCTATGGGGTCCATGTATTGATTATTAGTTTGCATTAGATCAGATTGCGAGTATGACTATTTGCAGATGGGAGATGCTGACATGTATTGCAAATGCAGGGATGTCACATGAGTATGCAGATTGGTGGGCTCGCAACAGGTTTCCTCATTTCACTGATCTAGCTGAGCCTATTCCTAGATGTCATGATGGTGATAGGGATGATAGACATCGGAGAGGATGAGGATGTAGACATCCTCAAGTTGTAGCAGGTAGAGGACAGATGAGATAGGGTCATGATCATGTGGATGCTAGAGATAGACCAACTAGAGTGTAGGATGATGTAGTTGATAGACAGCCTAGAGTAGATAGACATGATAGAGCTCATAGACATCAGAGAGTTCAGAGACAGGCATAGGTTGATGCAGCTAGGTAGATTCCTGGGGGATTGGATCCCTTGGTACAGTTATAGAGAGTAGCCTTGGCTCAGCATGATGATGATGTAGCTTAGCAGGATCAGGCACAGTAGGATGATGGTGTTCCACAAATGCCTCCCCCAGCTCCACAGCCACAGGGTGCATAGGGTGATCGTATTGATGGATTATCTTGAGATATGAAGGTATTGAGGATAGATATGTCTTCTATTGTAGGTCGGTTGGATTAGGTTGCCTCTTTATTACAGCAGTTTGTATTAGCCATGGTTGTTTCGAGACAGGATGGAGCGAGTACTTCACAGGCTCCTCCCCCACAGGATGGTAGAGGTCCAGACAGATCTGGTGCTGCAGGCTCTTGATTGATATAGTGACTCATTGATGATGTCCTCTTTGTTTCATATGTCATGTTATCCATTGCTCGGAACATTTTATGTAGCACTTTGATGACATTGTATCTTGATATACTGATTTGATGATCATATGATGAACACTTTTTTGATGATATATATGATATACTTTGTGGTTCATCTTGATGAGTTGGTTTATGAGATTATCTTTTATGCAGCTATATGATGTGTGTATGCATTTACTTTGTTTTTATGCTATGGATGCAATATCTTATTTTATGATATACATAGATGTATGCAATGATGTATGGATTTTGATGAGATGCTTTTCTATTTTGTCAATGTATGGATGCAAAATGGTTTATGGAAATGCATATGTATGTTCCTATGTTTTTTATTTTCAATTATTTAGATGAATGCAATGCTAACTCTTATTTTTATGAATGCATGATGTATGGAACATGATTTCTTTTCTTTTCTTTTGATATATGAGTAATGAATAATGATTAATGCTATGCATGAATGTAAAGATAATCTCATGTACATTGTTTGAAATTAAGGATTATGATGAATGTTTGAATGTAATATCTCCCCCATTTCTTTTGATGTTTGAACAACTCCAGTTTTATTGATGTGCCTCCCCTTTTGTCCTTGGAAATTAACCATAAATAAATGCAATTAACTTTCTATGATAATGTGATGCAATTAATCTAAACATGATAATGCCATGCAATTAATCTAACATGATAATGCAACCTAAGTGTCACCAGTTTTTAGCAAATAAATGTCATGAGGATAAATTTTCATCATTGAGTAGTTTGGGACCGGAAAGCTTAGTACAATCACCACTGACCACATCATGATGATATGAATACCGCTTTTATCACATTTTGGTAACCTCCTTTTTGAACCAAGTACAACCCTCACTAGTTGGATGACCAAACTATGGGAGTCTGAATACCAATGTCAACGGATTCAATGTTGCAAGTGGATTTTTGGTATTAAGATATAGAAAATCTAAATAGCCAAGGGATCCATTTGCGTAAACAAGAAAAGGTCAACTTGCGCTCTTATGAGATAGTCCTCGATGGTTCTTTGATGACCATGCCGTTAGACAAACTCTCATAAGTTGATGAATCTTCCTCCAAACAATCATTCAAAGGCAAGAAAAATATCACATCTTTATCATGTCTAATCTAGTCAAAACATCATTGAATAGCTCAAAAGATATGATAAAAAGTCAATTTCATCAAGATTTATCAACAAGAAAATTTCAAGTATTTTACCATGTTTCATTATTTTGCCAAGAAAGAAAGCTTTGAATGTTTTGCCATGTTTTAGGATTTTCCAACAAGTATTTCCAAGTATTCTGATCTTTAAGGTGTTTTTGTCCATTTTTAATCCCGAATAATAAAGTCAATGAAGGCTCAAGGATCATGTTGTAAGGTCAAATACTTAGGCTCAATAAACTTTCCCCTTTTCTGAAACTCTGATAAATCTCTCTCTGACATGACTGATTGTAGCACTTATTGAATACCTTTGGTACCAAATTTGCAATCTTCTTCTGCCCCCAGAGGATTAATGTGATCGGTTGACAAACTTAGGGCTGATAGACAATGCCACAATGTGACTGACCGACTTTATTATGACTATGTACAAATGACGGATGCAATGGTGGTTGTACAAATGAGATGGTGGAAATGCAATATGGACATATGTGACTAGGAAAGACAAACTTAAGGGAACAAAAGGCACTTGTTTACCAAGTTTTCACCCTTTGGATGGATCAAGCTCTTTTTTATGTTTTTAAAGCTTTTTACTTTTTTTGCTACCAAGGTGCCTATTGCTAGGTTTTCACCAAGGCACTTTTTTTCTTTTTCCAATTTTTTTGTATTTTTCTTTTTTTTATTTTTTTTATTTTTATTTTTATTTTCATATCATCAAGGCACCTATTTGCTAGGTTTTCACCAAGACAACATCTTATTTGAATGTTTTTTATCTTTTGTGTTTTTCAATGTTTTTGGTATTTTCATAATCTCTTTTGAACTATGTACAATAAATATGATGCTCTCTCATTTGATACTATTTATACTCTTTCGTCTAACTCATGTGTAGAACCTTTTGAGATGAATACTGTTAATGGGTTCTTGGAGTTCCTCTCCTTCACAATCTGATAACTTATAGGTTCCTATGCCAAATAAAGATACTATGATGAATGGGCCAAGCCAATTAGCTTCCCATTTTCCTTTCTTCTCTTTTTCAACCTGATTCTTTGGGTTTTCCCTCAACACTAAGTCGCCTACCTGAAAGACTCTTGGTTTAATATGTTTATTATAGTTCTTCGAGATTCTATTCTAATACACTTTTAGGTGCTCGTAAGCTTGTGTTTGATGTTCTTCAAGTAACTCCAATTGTTGAAGCCTAGCTACTATATAGTCTTCATCTGTGATTAATCCTTGTAATGATACTCATAGAGATGGGATTTCAACTTCTAATGGTAGAACTTCTTTAGCCCCATAGACTAATGAGAATGGCATGGCTCCTATGGGTGTTCTTATGCTATTTCTATATGCCCATAATGTTGGATTAATTTGCATATGCCAATCCCTTCCTGATTTATTGACCGACCTTTTCAAAATCTTCAAGATATTCTTATTCGTGGCTTTGGCTTGCCCATTTCCCTGAGGGTAATAAATTGATGATGAATGGTGAGTGATATGAAATGTAGCACAAAGTTCATCAACATCCTTATTCTTGAATTGTTTTCCATTATCTATTATTATGGCATGAGGAATACCATATCGGCAAATGATGTGATTTAAGATAAACATGGAAATTTGTTTACCCGTTGCCATTATCAAAGGAACCGCTTCAACCCACTTAGTGAAATATTCTATTGTGGTTATGATGTGTTTGTGCCCATTTGAAGAAGGTGGATGTATGACGCCAATTAGATCAAACCCCCATTGATAGAAAGGCCATGGTGTGACAAATGGGTGTAATTCTTGTGCCGGTGCATGTATCATGTCGCCATGATATTGGCATTTGTGGCATATCTTCACAAAGTGACAAGCATCTTTTGCTAATGTCTTCTAGAAATACCCTAAGCAAAGGATTTTCTTAGCTAGATTTAGCCCATTTGTGTGTGACCCGCAAATGCCTTCATGAACCTCATGTAAAGCTAACTTAGACTCTTCTTCCTCTAGACACCTAAGTAACATCCCATCAAAACCCTTACAATACAATGTTTCGAAGAGGATGAGGTAACGGGCTGATTGACAGATAAAGTTTCATTTTTGAGCTATGGTTTGGTCTAAGGGTAGCACTTGGTCTTTAAGATATGTGTATATAGGTCCGTACCAAGGGGAGTCATGTCCATGTAATAAGGCAACAATTTGGGTTTCGGGAAGGTTGAATGCCGGTTTCACCAACTCTTCCACCAAGAACTCATACTTCTCATTTTGATCTAGTTTTTGTAACAAGGAAGCCAAGGTGGCCATGGCATCCGTTGCTCTATTTTTCTCTCTAGGAATCTGCTCAAAAGTGATCAAAGCAAAGTATTTCTTCCATCCATCAATCATAGTCTTATATGTCATCAACTTTTCATCTTTGGTGTTATATTCATTGTTGACTTCATTGATGATGAGTTGAGAATCTCCATAAACTTGTAGCTCTGTTATGTTCCATTCCGAGGCCATTTTGATGCCTATGACAAGTGCCTCATATTCCACTATATTGTTTGTGCATGGAAACATAAGCTTGTAGGATTTAGGAATAGTGTAACCTTGAGGAGTGACCAATAGTATGCCGGCACCGGAACCTCCTTAAGTATAAGAGCCATCAAAGTATAACTTCCATGTTTTGGCTTCTATGTTTACAATGGCAAAATCCATAAATTCCACTTGAATAGTTTGTGTAGAAGTCATGGGATTCTCAGCTAAATGATCCGCTATTACTTGCCCTTTTATTTCCTTTCTATCAACATACTTAATGTCAAATTCACTCAATATCATAACCCACTTGGCTATTCTACCTATTAAGGTTGTTTTACTTAACAAATATTTGAGAGGGTCAATTTTGGCAATTAGTTTGACCTTATGCAGCAACATATAATGTCTCAACTTTTGAGATGCGAACACCACTACTAGGCAAGCCCTTTCCAAAATGTGTAATTAAGCTCATATTTGATCAAGGTCCAGATAGCTCTTTCCTTTCCTTGTTCATCTTCTTGTGCTAAAATCACTCCTAGTGATCTTTCGGTAGTGGATATGTATAGAAGCAATTCTTTGCCCTTAATTGGTGGCATAAGAATGGGTGGATTTATCAAATAGGTCTTCAATAATGTAAAAGCTCAATCACATTCAGCATCCCATATGAATATAGTATCTTTATGTAGCAACTTGGTGAAAGAATGACATTTTTCAGCCAATTGAGATATAAACCTTCGTATGGATTGGATTTTGCCTTGTAATGATCTCATTTGGCTAATGTTCTTAGGTATCTCCATGTCTATGATTGCTTGTACTTTCTTTGGGTCCACTTTAATTCCTTTAGTGGAAACTATATAGCCTAATAGCTTGCTAGATTGGACTCCAAAGGAACATTTCTTTGGGTTTAATCTAACTTTGAATTGTTCCAACCTAAAAAATATCTTTTTCAAAATTTGGAGATGTTCTTCTCTTTTGTGGGATTTTTCCAATATATCATCCACATAGTCTTCTAAGAATGTGTGCATCATGTCGTGGAAGATAGTTGTCATGGCCCTTTGATATGTGGCTCTAACATTCTTAAGGTTGAAGGGCATGACATTCCAACAAAAAGTGCCCCAAGGGAAAGTAAAAGTTGTATTTTCTTGGTCTTCGGGTGCAATTTTGATCTAGTTATAGCCGCTAAAACCATCCATTAATGAGTACATGGAGTGACCAGCTATCAAATCCACTATGGCATCTATGCTCAAAAGTGGGAAATCATCCTTAGGACAAGCAAGATTTAGATCTTGAAAATCCGTGCATACTCAAATAGATTTGTCATGTTTTGTGACTGGTACAATGTTTGAGATCCATTTAGCATAAGCTATTGCTCTTATGAAGCCTACTTTCAATAATTTTTCTAGTTCTACTTTGACCAAAAGAGCTATGTGTGGGTGCATCTTTCTCAACTTTTTCTTAACGAGCTTAACCCCTGGTCTAACATTCAAATGATGCATTATAAAGTCAGGATCTAAGCCGGGCATGTCGACATATGACCATGCAAAGTTTACTTGTTGCTCTTGGAAAAATTTGATGAAGTCCTCTCTTTCTAGAGGTGTGAGTGATGCAGCCAAGTGTATGAACTTTGGATCCACTTCCATACCAATGTTAACTTTTTCCATCGGTTCTATTAGAATAGGTGACCTTTCTTCCTTGTGTTTTGGCAAGGTATACAATCTCTCTTCCTTTGATGCCACAATTGGGTTTTCACCAAAGGAAACATCTTTTATCTTCATTTTTTTTGGTTCTAGTGGTGCCACATAGTGGTTTTCAGCACTAGAACTTTTCATTTTCTTTTTTTTTTTCATTTTTTTCTTTTGACTAAGAGAATGGACCCCTGCTATTCTCATCATGTCCATATTGAATTCATTGGTGAAAGAGGGTTCAACCACATTAAGGTATTGGATCATTTCTTGGTTTTTTGGAAAGTAAAGTAAGTCATTTGGCTCAGTTTGGTCCCAATCAATGAGATCTGGATGTATCAAAAGTAAGGATTCATTGAGTAAGATGTCATTAATTTGGGTTATGGACATGACTTTGTTTGAAGGTTCGTACATTGTATCATTTAGATCTATGACATGCGTTTCCTCAAGGTGATCCATGGAAGAAGGCTCAAAATCCCCTTCACTTGAGTCCTCGTCAACTTCTACAGGAAACAACATGGGAAAATTCACAAGCGGATTAAAACTAATGTTTGAATCTCCCTCCTCTAAAGGCATCCAAAATGTATCTATCCATGGCGGACTTGTATATGCTTGTCCTATGTTAAGATCTTGTATATTAGGCTCTTCATTGATTTGAATCTCTTGCTTTGGGATCTTTACATATGTGTGTATTGTGACTACTTCCTTGTCTTGACATGATTCATCTGATAAAGTATCCCACTCATAATCTTGGGAATCATCACTATCTCCCTCAGATTCTAAAGCATTTACTTGAGGATAGAAGTCTTGCACTGGGCTGGAGCTTTCGCCTTGTATTGGTAGCCCACTCCAAATTTTTCTTGTTTTTCCCTCCAAGTAGGTTCAATGGGTTCTAGTAACCCTCTATTCCTTTGGCCTAAGGGTCCTCTTCCCTTGTATCCCATCTTCTGCATAATCGCAAAACCTTTCCCATATTGCTCGGTTTGTATATTTACATGCTAAATTCTTTCCATGGGAGTGTTTGAGGTATCTTCCTCATCATGATAAAGCCATTGAAGGACTTCATCTTCTTCCTTATCCCATGTTGCTTTGTTATCTTCCCTTACAAAATAGGAATTATACTTATGTGGAAGACGGTCTTTTGATGGTTTTCCATGTGATTTTGGAGATGTGGGCATGTCAAATAGAGAAACTAAATATTTCCCTACTCCTTTTGAACTAATCTTGCATTGTTTTTCAAATTTATTCATCATTTCACTCATGTTTTGGTAATGATCTTCCTTGGCTTGTTCCTTTTCTTCTTTGGTAGGTTTTTAGATTGCTATCTCTGATTTAGGTGCTAGATATGGATTTTCCATTGCATTTGGACCCTCGTAGCTCACTTTTTCCTTTCCCTTAGTTGATGTCACTGAGCTAGCTTGAGGAGGGTGTTGAGCAGCATCTAATGTTAGTTCTTTCATTTTAACATCTTCAATTGTGACTCTTTGAATAATTCCTTCTTGGTTATGTGGAATAAATAGCTCATGAAGGGGTTTGAGTTCATTACAATATTGGAACGGGTTTGAGTCCCCTCCAACCATGATTTCTTCACCCATGTACAAAAATTTGATGCATTGGTGGTACGTGGATGGGACTGCTTGCATCTCATGAATCCATGGTCTCCCCAACAAAATATTATAGTTCACTTCATGCCTAACACTTGGCAATTGGTGTCCTTCTTGACAGGTCCCACTTGAATGGGCAATACGATCATGCCTTTAGAGGCCCTTTCAGCTTCATCATAAGCTTTGATAGTGATTTTTTTCATAGGGTCAATGCAAGACTCAGAAAACCCTAAAGATTTGACAAGACTTAATGTACAAATATTAAGGCCAACTCCTCCATCAATGAGGGTTCTTTTGACTCTATGCCTTTCTATTAGGACCTCTATATGCAATGGTAGATTTTGAGGATGGGTTATAGACATGTCATCTTGATCGGAAAATGAGAGACAATGAGGTGCCACAAGATGACCTACCATATTTTGGAACTTCTCCTCTTCTAAGTTAGTAGGAATGTTTGTCTCTATTAGAGCTTTTTCCAAAATATCCTTATGGTTCGGGGATAACTTCAACAATTCTAAGATAGATATTTGCACTGGAGTTCTTTGCAATTGATCAACCAAGCTATAAGGTTTTGCTGTTGTAGAAGGTTGCTTGACACGATGTTGGACTGTGGAGTGTTAATGACTTTAGGAACAACTCCTTGTAGAGTCATTCTAGAATTCTGCCCTCTTGTAATAACATTTGATGCCTCTTTTTCTGGCTGCTCATTGATTATTATAGCATTCACAATGTTATCATAAGGTGGCGCAAAGTTAAGATTATTGGCACTTTGTTTCTTGCCATTAGATGACTCCCCTTTATCATGTTTGTAGAAAGGTTGTTTGAATGTTGTATGATCTTCGTTGTTTTGAGGTCCATCAATGGTAATCGTGCCATTATTGATTAAATCTTGCACTACATTCTTTAGTTGCAAACATTCATTTGTTGTGTGCCCTCGAATTCTATGGTACTCACAATGGTTATTGGTGCTCTACCAACTAGGCTTGTTATTTGGCTCATAAGGTTGAATGCTGGGTAAAGTAATGACATTATTAGCCATGAGAATCTTTAATGCCTTTTCAAGAGGTTCACCCAAGGGTGTGAAGTTCCTTTGGAGGGTTGGCCTCAAATATTTATCAAATTTAGTACTTGAATTATCTCCTTGATTTCCATTATTGTTATGGTTGTTGTTGGATGGTGCATTGGAAAGCTGATTGGTATTATTCACCTGATTAGGTATCCTTGTAAGAGAAAAGGGGACCACCTTCAAGTTGCTAGATTCAACTACCCCATTGTTCACAATTCCCTTATTGGTGTTCTTATAATGGCTGTTACTATTGAACCAATTATTCTTTTGATTTTTTCCATTGTTGCCATTGTTGGAGTTGTTCTTGTTATCTTTGTATAGTTTGAGTTCTCCACTTTTGACCAAAACTTCCTCCATTGTTACTCCATTTTGAATTATATCTTGAAAGGTCTTTGGACATTGCATTCGTAATCAGTAGTTCAACTCATTTCTTAAACTATTTATGAAGATATCCATCTTCTCTTTTTCAGGCACACTTCTAGGATATCTTGCAAAAACTATCCTCCACCTTTGTAGAAAAGTGAGGAATGCCTCTCCATCCTTTTGTTTAGTATTGCATAATGTTATCATCATGACCTCATGTTTAATATTATATGAGTAATGGGCCATGAATTTTGAAGCTAGTTCTTTGAAGGTCTTAATGTCAGAGGGTAACTTAGAAAACCACTCCATAGCCATGCCTCCTAAGCTTCACAGAAATAATCTCATTAAATATTTTGTATCATGCATGAACTCTAAGCTCAATGCACAAAACTCCCATAAGTGATCTTGGGGATCTGTCATCCCTTTATACTTGTCATACTTGGGGAACAAACATTGATTGGGAATGGCATCATAACCAAGATTTTATCAAACAAGAATGGACACAATGCTTCTATGGAGAAAGGCTTAGGAGCCCCACTTTGCTTAATATTGTCCAATTGCATTTGAAACATCTTGAATTTCTTGTTCTTGATTTATAAGGTACTTTCCTCAACTTTCGGTGCTTTGAGTTGGTTGACATCATAGTCACGAGGCAGCTTGAGACCTTTTTGTGCTAAGTCTAGGAAATGTTTTTCTCTATCTCTGTCCATTGCCTTTTCCATGAGCTTTCAAAAATAAGGACATTGGATAGCCTCACTAACTTTTTCATCCATGGCATCTTTTTTTGTTGCTTCAGTGTGAGTTCTAGTGTGAGTTTGGTCAATACCTTGAGCATTTTGATCTTCTCCTCCATTGTTGGTATTGCCTTGGTTAGTAGTGTTTCCCTAGTTATTTATATCATTGCCCCCGTTATTGGAATCACCTTGGTTAGTGAGATCAATACCGCTATTATCTTTACCACCCAAACCACCATAATACATCATGTTCTCTTCTACTTCTTGTTTGAGCAATTTTTGGGGTACTCTAGGAGTGGTAGACTCGTCTCCTGGGTAAGGGAGCTCTTGTCTCAAATAGGTCCCATCTACTTGCAAGGTTTGTTTAATGTAGTAAGATCTAGTGAGAGTAGGCATGAACCTTGGAGAAGAAGAATTGATATCACTTGAGGTCTAATCCTTTGCCAAATTTTTAAAAAAATATATAGAACAAGATTTTTGACCAAACTGAAAGCCTGAGCAGTAAGAACATGAAAAAGGGTACTCAAAAATGTGTTCAAAATTTTTTGATTTATCCTGCAAGTACTCTCTATTTTCCCTTTTAGGTTTTTTGGGCATCACTGAACCAAGCATAGGCGTGACTGAGACTTCTATAGGCGTGCACTGGTTTCTTGTTAAGTGATACAATGTAGGTTACTAGGCGAGACTTTGTTAATTCCGGCGGGTTTCTAGTTTTTCCCGGCGTGTTTGAAATTTTTCTAAGCGTGACTTTAGTATGTCTATGCATGTTTAAACAAGTCACAAGCGTGACTAAACCTCTGATAGGCGAGTGTGTTTTGTGCACAGGCGGCACTTCTCTGACCAGGGTATAAGATTTTGAATTTTTAAAATGTGTAAGATCAGTCTTTGGAAATTTGTGTTTGAAAATAGAAAAACAAGGGCAACACACACATCACTTTGTCATCATGTCCCTAAAAAAATTCTAATCTGTATGTTCTCTGATGTTTTTCACAAGTATATCACAATAAAGAATTCCAAACAGCCTACCTAAAGTCAATTTTGGCTTGTAAACATGGCTCTACAAGGTGGCTTTTCTATTTTACCAATTTTAATAAATATTTCATTCAAATAGACTTCAATCTCTCAATCCTCCAAGGAGGCTTCCCACATGCACCAAAGTACAATTTTGTGCCATCCATTAAGACTACTAGAGGAAGGTTGAAAAATCAAAATCTATTTGTCATGCACCCCATTAAGGATACATGCATTTCATTTTAGAGTGGGTCGGATTCCCGCAGTAAAAGCGAGTGTATCCCACTTTGGGTTGTCCCTCTCACAAGCCTCGTTAAGGAAAACTCAGGAGGTGAGCCCACTAAATCTCTATTTTAAATAACATGTTCATGGAAAGCAATGAACTGGAATTAAGGTTAAGTGTTTGGGAATTTGGTTCACCTAAAAGGTGAAGAGCATATCCCTAAATTTCCCTTTTGTTCCCAAACACTTCAAGCAATTTAATTGTTCTTTCTCAACCTCTTGACAAGAAGGTTCTCAAAATTGGAATATTTGGTTAAATTCCCTCCTTATTAAAGCTAGATGCAAATGAAATGCCGCAATTTAATGGAATGCAAGCTTGATTGTGTAAAATACCTTTCCTTGTAGCTAGCAAAAGGCTAGGGGCATTTTTTAATTATTGATTTTCATCTTATTTCCACTCACCTAGTGGTGATCATTCCCACTCCCTCCTCCAACAAATTAGTCCAACACAACCAATTCACAATGAGGGGAAACCAAAATTGGATTTGACAACACAAAGATTTAAGTACATGAAACTTTGGAGCACTTTGTTTGCATTTTTAACAATTGAGCTTAAGGATCAAAAATCCAATTTAATGAAACAAATTTATGCTTGTAAGCTTCAATCACAGCAATGTATTTTTCATGTACCTTAACATCTTCGTCAAATGTTGATTCAAGAATAGCTTTGGTATGTGCTTGATTTTCCTCTTGATCATTTTAGCCAACGCTTTTCCCTCTTGGTTGAACCTAGTTTCTGGCTTTTTCACTTTCGGATGCCTATTCATTTACTGTTAAAAAGTACAAACAAAGAGATAGATATTGAAATTTATCAATTTAAAAACCAAAATAGATAGCAAACACCAGGTGACATCATCCAGCTAATAGGTGTGACTAAACTGGTTACAAGCGTAACTTTGATAATAGCGAGCGTCACTTTGCAGCGGCTCAAGCGTTACTCAAAGTTACATAGGCGTGAATAGTTTATCCAGAGGTGTGAACAAAGCTTAAAATTGCACAAAATATTTCATGCTAATTGACATGTTAACAGTACTAAGTGATAAATTTCCTTAGCAAAAGCATGACTAAAACTATAACATGCAAAGCAAAGAGTAAACTTAAGCAATAGGAAATTAAAGCTAGGCAATACTCCCTGAGTCGCAGGCATGACTGTGAGAAATAAAGGCTAAAGGTTTTGTCATTGGAAGCATGGATCTCCAACTATTAGGCATTAATACAAAGCTCTTAGGTGACAAAGAACCGACTGTAGGCGTGATTCAACCTCCTGTAAGTGTGACTTTTCCAGTTTCCTGCAAGCAATTCACAGAAAATAGAATATCCAAGCATGAAAATAGAGATGAAAATGATGAAGTGAGGCTTAGAGCCCCACAGTGGGTGCCATTTGTGTGATGAAGTTACTCACTTGCATGAAATTAAGATCTACTAACATCAATTTAATCAAATACAAAGCAAATTTAACTAAAATTGAAATTATGATCTATACTATCCCATGGATCTCTAGAAAGAAGTGGTAAGTGAAGCTCTCAACTACAATCCTCACTAGTGACAACTCTAAAATGAGAAATGATGATGCTACTATGCTTATGCTATGCTTCTATGATGATTCTAGCTCAAGAATGATGAAATTATGATACTAAATGCTCAAGAATGCTCAAATTTGCTCTTGGAAATGATCTCAATTGCCTATAGTAACAATGCTATGCAAATGAAATTCCAAGATGGAAATGCTCTCCAAAATGCCTCATACTTATAGTAATTTCCCAAGGGTAGGGGGTGGAGTGAAGTAATCATGATTATCCCATGGTTAAGTCAAAAACTTTGCTTTGTTCATAAATGGGGGGACAAATGAGGGGACAAGCCTTTAAATGGTCTCAAAGCTTTGGACAATTTAAATGTTTGAGTGATTTATGTCCTTTTTGTCCTCAATTTTCATTGGTTGATCACTTTGTTGAAAGAAAATAAGGAATATTAATTCAATTAATTAATTAAATTTAGCCATGGAAGGGTAATAGGTTCATTTTGATTTTTGATTTAAACAACTATACAATTAATTGATTAAAATCAATTATATAGTGTTTTTGGCCCTTTTAAGCTTCAATTTAATCTTTTCACATCATTATTTAATAATTCCTTTATTTTAATTAATTTTGCTCAACTTTATTTAATTATGTCCCTTTTAATGATTTTGATCCATTTAATTGATTTTTTCCATTTAAAAGTATTTGTCCAATTTTACGTGTCTACAGGTGTCAACCGATGAGGTGCCTTAATCGGTAAACTAGCTCCAGGGATTAGATCCATACAATGATTAATGCTTCTTTTTAGTGGTAAACCATCAGGTACATTGTTAGAAATGATATCACTATACTCGGTGAGTAACTTATCAATCTCCTCAGGAACATTATCTTCTATTTTCTCACTCGGCTTATTAGGAATCATAGCAAAACATACATCATTCCTCTTCAATGAGTTAACAAATTTTCTTCCTTCCATCAAACAAAATTTCATAGATGTGCAAACATTACTAATAGGTTCTTCCTATTAGGAATGAATGCAAAGTGTTTTGGCAGTCATTCTGTAGCAGTTGTTGTTGCATTCATGACTTGGTTTGTCATTGATGTCAACACAGTGATATTCTAGATATTAGCAGGAAAGTAGGTACAGTTTTGTTTTGCACACATGTTATATTGTAGATTTTCTTTTGTGCAGCTAATGGTATGTTCTTTGGTGTGTTATTAACCTATGGTTAACAGCGCAAAAAAAAATTCATTCATTTGTAAGAGTTATGAGCATTTTGGTGAAAGCAGTGTTTAGACAGTGTTTTTGTGTAGCGATGTTCAGAAATCGGAGGATATCTCTTAGCTGGGATGGAATCTGATTTTGCACAGTTAAAGGGATGTTGGAGACTCATTAATGATGATGTGGTTCATAGTGCAAAATTCGAGGACATGTTTGGAGAAAGTTACAGTAACTGGAAGCCGACAGTTTTATGTGAATTCTGTGTGTAGCGTGTAGAATTTATTATTTTGTAATTGAGGATCAACTCATTTGTAATTATTTGAGTTTGGTATATAAGAAGGAATTTTTTTCTTATTGTAATGTGTACTATGAAGATTGAGATGTGAATATATGCATGAAGTGAAGAAAAGAGCTAATTCAGTGATGAAGGAAGACTTGTGAGTACAAAGATCTGGAATTGTGATCTTGTGTAGCAGAGAGTGTAGTTTTGGCACAGTGTGAAGGAGGTAATATATTTCATATTATTCTATTGAATAATTCTAAGATCTTTTGGACAGTGGGTTCAGAGATCTTTCCTTGAAGCTGTTTGGGTAGTGGGTCCTTCTGTCTTCCATAAACTCTTAACCGGGTTAGAATCTTTTAACAGGGATTCAAAATCTCCTAACAGGGATTTATATGTATTGAATGTATTTCATAAGACTCCTAATAGGGTCCATCCTCTAACAAGGAACTTTCATATTAGTGCATCATTTTGTGGGCATCATTCCCACCGGGGTTTACTCTTTTTCAAGAGGTTCCCTAGTTAACATATCTTGTGTTATTGTGCAATTGTGTATGATTATCTTTCTATGGTTGATCAGTACATTGATTATATTGTTTAAAGTTTTTGAATGGATAAATTATCTGATAACTGATTCACCCCCCCCCCTCTCAATTATCTTGGGGATCTTTACTTTCTAACAATTGGTATTAGAGCAGCAGGTCCTTGAAAGAAAAGTTTAACAACCTAAGGAGATCCATGGTGAATTTCAAAAAAGAAATCCCTAAGTTTGATGGAGTAAATTTTGACAGCTGGAAAGAAAAGATGAAGACACATCTATTGTGTTTACAACCAAGTTATTGGTTGATTACAAAGAATGAGAAGACTATCATTGAGGAAGACAATCTAGAGGTAGGAACTAAAGATGAACTAGATCTATTCATGTGTAACATACTTGCAAGAGAAGCACTTTTATCAGCACTACTGGACAAATGAATATAGTCAGGTAAGATGTTTGAAAATATCTCATGCAATTTGGAAAGCTTTACATTCTACTTTTGAAGGTGATGAACATGCAAAGAAGGCTAGATTACATAATTGGATTTGTGCATTTGAAGATATCAGAATGATGGAAGATGAATCTATTAGAAGTTATATTGGTAGGATGTCTGAGATTGTGACAGGAATAAAGTCTTGTGGAGGTGATAAAATAGAGAATGAAGTGTTATGGAAAATTCTGAGAACTTTGACACTAGTATTCAAGTAGACAACGCAAATGATTGAACAAGTGATACCTTGTACATCAAAATTTTCAAGAGAGACTCTTCTTGGAAGATTAGAAACAATAGAGATGAACTTGAGATTATCAGGAGAGCTACCTAGAATGGAAACAGCATTCAGTGCTCTTAGCATTAGACCTACAAGAAGTACTAGTGTGAATGGAGATTATGCCAGCAGTAGCAGATCTGAGGAAGATAAGAAGATTGAAGAAGGTATTGCATTACTTGTAAAAAGAGAACCAGATGGTAAGAAAATCTTTAAATGTTGGACTTGTCAAGAATATGGTCATTTTGCATCTAAATGTCCTAAAAGAGTTAAGAAGTATAGAAGCAACTTTAAACCTAGGAGATCTAAAGAATGTTATTATGCAAATGATGAAGATTTTGAAGCAGGAATTGAAAAACATTTAAGTGACAGTGATAATGATAACTTTGAGGAAATAGGATTTGTAGCAATTAAGGAAGAAAGTTTTGAATCTGTTAAAAGGGAAGAAAAAGCATTAGTTTCACAAGTTGAAAAGAAATCTGATTGGATTATAAACAATGGTTGTTCACATCATATGACTGGAGATAAAAGAAAGTTTGTTAAGTTAGATAATTATGATGGAGGAATTGTTAGAGTTGGTAACAATGCACCTTGTTTGATTAAGGGTATAGGATCTATTACTCTTGATGGAAAGACTAACACTGATGATGTTTACTTTGTTGATGGACTAAGACATAATCTACTAAGCGTTGGACAATTGGCTGATAAGGGTTATCAAGTTTGGTTTTCTGAGAAAACTTGTGTGATAAAAGATAAAGATGGAAATCTGATTGGAAAAGGATCCAGAACTAGAGGTAATGTATTTCAGTTGAATCCTATTGAGATGACATGTTTGATAACTAGGATTGATGACAGTTGGTTATGGCATAAAAGGTTTTGTCATATAAACTTTGATAATATTGTCAAGGTGAGCACTACACTTGTGATAAGAGATTTACCTAGAATTATGAAACCTACTAACATGATTTGCAAAGAATGTATGATGGCAAAGTAGAAAAGGAGTTTATTTCCCAATAAGAAGTTCACATCAGCAGAGAAGTTAGACATTGTTCATACAGACTTGAGTGGTCCTACTAGGACTAGAGGATTCTATGGTGAAAGGTATTTTATGATTCTTGTTGATGATTTTACAAGAATGATGTGGATTGCATTTTTGAAAGAAAAATCTGAAGCATTTGATAAATTTAAGATCATGAAAAGCAAAATTGAGAATGAATCTAGAATGAAGATTAAGTGTCTAAGATCTGATAGAGGTGGTGAATTTACATCTAGAGAGTTTAACACTTTTTGTGAAATGAATGGTATTAAGAGACAACTTTCAGCCCCTAGAACACCAGAACAAAATGGTATTGCAGAAAGAAGAAACAGGTCAATAACTAAAGCAGCAAGAGCTATGTTGTTTGAAAATGATTTAGCTAAAACTTTTTGGAGAGAAGTAGTGAACACAGCAGTATACACTATGAACAGAGTACAAATCAGAGCAGATACAAACAAGACACCTTATGAATTATGGTTTGGACATACACCCTCAGTTAAGTATTTTAGAATTTTTGGAAGTAAATGTTATATTAAGAGAGATGATGATATAGGAAAGTTTGATCCTAGAAGTGATGAAGGAATATTTCTTGGATATTCTTTAAAAAGAAAAGCATATAGATGTTATAACAAAAGAACTAAGACTATTGTTGAAAGTGCAAATGTAAAAGTTGATGAGAAGTTTAAAATTTAGGAAAGAATGCTTGATTATGAATCTGATGGACAAGCACAACCTCAGCCTAACATTGAAAATGCAGAATTATTTTTTGAAACTAACAGTGATTTGCTAAATGAAAGTCATACTGAAGAAGATAGAGAAGAAAATAGAGAAGAAAACAGAGAAGAAAGCAGAGAAGAATCTACAATCGGAACAAGATCAGTAACTATGACACCTAACAGGTATACTTCAAGACATCACCCTGTTGAGCAAGTTATTGGAAGTTTAGATAGAGGAGTTTTGAATCAGAATAAGGTACATTTATGTTTGATTTCTCAAATTGAACCTAAGACTACTAATGAAGCTTGTGAAGATGAACATTGGATCAATGCTATGAAAGAAGAACTAGAGCAGATTGAAAAAAACAAGACATGGGAATTGGTTCCTAGACCTGAAGACAAGAATGTGATTGGAACAAAGTGGGTATTCAGAAACAAGATGAATGAACAAGGAGAAGTGATAAGAAAAAAAGCAAGATTGGTATGTAAAGGATATTCACAACAAGAAGGAATTGACTATGAAGAAATTTTTGCACTTGTGGCCAGACTTGAAGCAGTGAGAATGTTTCTAGCATATGCAACTTACAAGAAATTCAGAGTGTATCAGATGGATGTGAAGTCAGCATTTTTGAATGGTGAATTGGAAGAAGAAGTCTACATTGAGCAACCTGAAGGTTTTCCTTTGACACAAGAAGGAGATATGGTATGTAAGTTAAAGAAAGCTTTATATAGATTAAAACAAGCACCTAGAACCTGGTATGCAAGATTGGATAAGTATTTATTGAAATTGGGATTTATAAAAGGAACAGCAGATAGTAACTTATACACAAAAGAAATTGAGAATGGTTTGTTGGTTATAGTTATATTTTTTGATGATATTATCTTTGGAGGAGAAGATGAAGCTAGTGACAAATTTACAGATGAAATGAAGACTAAATTTGAGATGAGCATGATTGGAGAAATGAAATATTTTTTGGGATTACAGATAACACAAAGCAACGAAGGTATATTTGTAAGTCAGACTAAGTATTTAAATGACTTATTGAAAAGATTTGGAATGGAAGATTCTAAACCTATTGGAACACCTATGGTAACCGGACATAAGTTATCTAGCAAAGATGAGACACCAGTAGTTGAGCAGAAAAAGTACAGATCTATGATTGGAGGATTGCAGTACTTGACACATACAAGACCTGATATAGCACATTCAGTGGGGATTGTAGCAAGATTTCAAGAAGAACCTAGAGAATCACATTATGCAGCAGTAAAGAGGATACTGAGATATCTGAAAGGAAAAATGGATTATGGATTATGGTATGAGAATTCTGATGATTTTACTTTATGTGCCTATACTGATGCAGATTGGGGAGGCAGCGTTGATGACAAGAAAAGCACTAGTGGTGGAGTATTTTTTCTTGGAGGCAAATTGGTCTCTTGGCTAAGTAAGAAGCAGAATTGTACTTCACAAAGCACAGCAAAAGCAGAATATGTTGCAGTAGAAAATAATTATAATCAGATTATTTGGATGAAGCAGATGTTGAAAGATATTGGAATAAAGTTTGATGAGCCTGTTATTATACATTGTGATAACACCAGTACAGTGAGTATGTCAAAAAATCCTATTTTACATTCTAAGACTAAACATATTGAGATCAAGTATCATGTTGTAAGAGAGAAAGTTGCAGAAAAAGAAGTAAGATTGGAGTACATAAGTACAAAGGAGCAGATAGCAGATATATTTACAAAGCCTTTACCTAAGGATACATTTGTGTATCTGAGAGGTATGCTTGGGGTTATGCCCCAACCTATTTTTGAGAATTGATGTAGATGATTGCATCTGTCCAGTGGTATATGAGCCCTATCTTTCTTCTAGATTGGATGTTGGAACTTCCTCTATGGGGGAGTTTATGAGCTGAGTCATGAGGACTCTTGTTATTGTATTTTTCTAAAAAGTGTCTTTTGACATTAAGTTTTTGTTGACTTAGTGATAGAATTTCTATCATTGATGTCAATGGGGGAGAGATATACATGAAAAACATTGTGGATTGTATGAGAGAGCTGAATAGGAAAATGAAGCAAGATTTGATTTGATATTTTGCAGTGATGTTGCAGTATTGAATTTTTGGAACATTGGATGTTTTTCATCTATGTTTCCATCAATGCCAATGGGGGAGATTGTTAGGAATGAATGCAAAGTTTTTTAGCAATCATTCTGTAGCAGTTGTTGTTGCACTCATGACTTGGTTTGTCATTGATGTCAACACAGTGATATTCTGGATATTAGCAGGAAAGCAGGTACAGTTTTGTTTTACACACATGTTGTATTGTAGATTGAATTTTGTGAAGTTGATGGTATGTTCTTTGGTGTGTTATTAACTTATGGTTAACAGTGCAAAAAGAAATTCATTCATTTGTAAGAGTTATGAGCATTTTGGTGAAAGCAGTGTTTAGACAGTGTTTTTGTGTAGCGATGTTCAGAAATCAGAGGATATCTCTTAGCTGGGATGGAATCTAATTTTGTGCAG
Source organism: Chamaecyparis obtusa (assembly GCA_027943335.1). Classification (NCBI taxonomy): domain Eukaryota; kingdom Viridiplantae; phylum Streptophyta; class Pinopsida; order Cupressales; family Cupressaceae; genus Chamaecyparis; species Chamaecyparis obtusa. The sequence continues at coordinate 59,035 of BSBK01005475.1, forward strand.
TTAAAGGGATGTTGGAGACTCATTAATGATGATGTGGTTCATAGTGTAAACTTTGAGGACATGTTTGGAGAAAGTTACAGTAACTAGAAGCCGACAGTTTTATGTGAATTATGTGTGTAGCATGTAGAATTTATTATTTTGTAATTGAGGACCGACTCATTTTTAATTATTTGAGTTTGGTATATAAGAAGGAATTTTTTCCTTATTTTAATGTGTACTATGAAGATTGAGATGTGAATATATGCATGTAGTGAAGAAAAGAGCTAATTCAGTGATGAAGGAAGACTTGTGAGTACAGAGATCTGGAATTGTGATCTTGTGTAGTAGAGAGTGTAGTTTTGGCACAGTGTGAAGGAGGTAATATATTTCATATTATTTTGTTGAATAATTCTAAGATCTTTTGGATAGTGGGTTCAGAGATCTTGCCTTGAAGTTGTTTGGGCAGTGGGTCCTTCTATCTTCCATAAACTCTTAACCGGGTTAGAATCTTTTAACAGGGATTCAAAATCTCCTAACAGGGATTTATATGTACTGAATGTATTTCATAAGACTCCTAATAGGGTCCATCCTCTAACAAGGAACTTTCATATTAGTGCATCATTTTGTGGGCATCATTCCCATCGGGGTTTACTCTTTTTCAAGAGGTTCCCTAGTTAACATTGTGTGTGTGAAAATTGTACCTGATCTGTAGACACAACACTCAGTAAAACATTAGAGGTTAGCAAAAATCAAAATCGTGCAAAATTGAAATCTAATCTAACCAAGTGATTTACTGCCTTCTAGTAGGTGTGAGATTAATGTTCTCAGATTATTATCGATATCAGTGACCTAGACGACACCTAAATGAAGGATTTGAATGCAATTGATCTAGATATGAGATTGAATGCAATTATTCTATTTTTTTGGATTTTTCTATGCAATAAGAATGATAAAAACTTGATATGAATCTATGCTATTGAAAACTGATATGCTATGCTAATCTAGAAATGATATGAAATATGAATCTAAATGAATGCAAAAAAAATAAGATTGATCTCACAAAGATGTCGATTCGCAAGAGCTTTGATTCTTCAATTCCAATTCTCCAGCGTGATTGTGCAAAATATGAGATGCTTGGATGCAAATTTGAGAGATGAATTATGAAGAGCTGAGCCTTGTTTTATAGAAATCTAGGGCTTTGGAGGTGCATGGATAAAAGCCATAAATCACTCAAATTAACTCATCTTGATTTTTGAGTTATTTGATCATAAAAGATAATTAATTCTCAAAATCATGCAAAAATAGCTTTTTAACTCAAATTAGAGTTTAGATCAGCTTTTTGAACTCCAAAAGGATGTTGAGTTCCAAAAAGTCAATAACTTGCATTGATTTTCTGATTGGGAGTTTAACTGTTTCTTTTGAATATGCATAATAATTAAGAATTAAATAAATAAATAAAGTGATTTATCCTCAACTCAACTGATTTTTGAAATAAAACAATTAATTTATGGGTTAATTAACTATTTTACCAAAATTTTATTAAAAATTATATTATTAAATAATGACAATATGTTTTAATTAATTAAATAAGAATTTAATCAATTAAAGATAAGAATTTTGATCTATTGTCAAAATTAAATAATACAATTAATAATAGATAGAATTAAATTTAATTAAATAATTAAGTGGCAAATATTAAATCTAATTAATTAAATATGAAAATATTCAATTAATCAAACTTAGGATAAATGTGATTTATTGCCAAATAATCATTAAATTAAAGATAATTAAGATGATTAGGAATATTACTAGGAATATTCCCCGATGCAGAATTTAAGATAATCAATTATGATTCGATGATGTTAGATGTGCCTTAGGTTAGGACTTTGATGTCGATTTTGTTCGATTTGTCGATGTAGGAGGTTAATGAACTTATAGCCCATTTTTGGGGTATTACAAACATATCTTGTGTTATTGTGCAATTGTGTATGATTATCTTTCTATGGTTGATCAGTACATTGATTATATTGTTTAAAGCTATTGAATGGATAAATTATCTGATAACTCATTCACCCCCCCCCCTCTCAGTTATCTTGGGGATCTTTACTTTCTAACACTTCCATCAATGGTAACAAGATTTGTTTCTTTCCATCAGCCATAATAGTATACTTATGCAATCTTCCATCATATATAGCATGTCTATCATATTTCCAAGGTCTACCCAACAAAATATGACAACAATCCATAGGCATAATATCACACAACACCTTATCATAATATTTTCCAATCTTCAAATTCACATAACATTGTTCACTTACCAGGACTTTATGCTCATCTTTGATCCATGAAATCTAATAGGGCTTCGGATGTACCAACCTTTCCAACTGTAATTTTGTGACCATCTCTTGAGATGCCAAGTTCTCTGAGCTACCACTATCAATGATTACCTTCCAAACTTTGTCAGAAACTCTACATCTAGTCTTGAACAAACTTTTCCTTATCGAATCTTCCTTTTTTCTTTCATTCCATAGTGCTCTCCTTACCATCAAGTTATTTTCTTTCTCAGGTTCATTCGGTGACTCTTCCTGCACCAAAGCATTTCTACTACTACCAACCTTCTTACTAGCCTGTGTACACTCAAAAGATCTATGTCCTTCTCCACAATTATAACAAGTTCCTCAGAAACTTCCTCTGCTATAACCACCTTGGTAGTTACTGCCTCTACCTCTAGAACTTTCACCTTTCCACTCGGTCTTTCCTTTGTCCATATTTGTCTTTTATGGTTCAGATCTACCATTTTCACCATTAGATCTACCTCTTACTCTAGGGAATCTACCACCTTGACCTCTCTATCTCTATTCATGTCTCTTGTTCAATTTCTCCTCGGCTTTCAAAGAAAATTGATATTACTCTTCAATGTTCTCCAATTTGACCATACTAATCTCCTCTTGGATGGAAACCCTCAAACCATTCAGGTATCTTCTGATTCTTTCCACATCATCTTCATCATGTCCAGATCTAATATCTAATCTATAGAATTCCTCAGTATACTCTTTTACCAAGCTATCTTTCTATCTCAAACTTTGCATTCGCTGAACTAGGTTAATCTGATAATCACAGGGTAAGAACTTTCCTTTCAACTTATTGACCATTTTACTCCATACCTTGATTTTGTCTTTTCCTTTCCTTTTCTAATCCAATTGTAGATGTTCCCACCATAAGGATGCATGACTTTTCAACTTTGTGCTTCCAATCTTCACCTTCTTATCCTCGGGAATGTTTTCATATTCAAAATACTTTTCCATCTCAGTGATCCAGTCCACCAATTCATCAGAATCCAGCTTTCCACCTACTCAGGGGGATTGAAATGTGGTTTTGACTTCAGACTTTTCAAAGCCTTCAAAAATCTTTCTTTTCCTTGATCCATAATAGGAGCAGGTTCTGCATTCACTTGTTCTTCTTTAATTTCACCATCACTAACATCTTCAAGTTGTCTTCCTCTTCTTTGGGTTGTTTCTACTGCTTCTAACCTAGCAACAATCTACCTTAGCATATCTACCAATCCTGGATCTACATCTCACCTCCCATGAACCATCTTGACAACCCTCTACAATTGTAGGTCAGATCGCAATCTGCTACCCCACAACAATTCAACTAGGGCTTCAAGAGGAACCTACAAACCTAGATCCGTAGAACTAGATCAAGATCTCACCTCACTCTGATTCCACCTAATGCAAGACAAGCAGCATGAGGAGCTAGAGGATGGCACACCCTAATGATCCAAGCCTACAACACACATGCAAAAGTAAAAAACAATAATAGTGAGAGAGAGAATGCCAGATCTTGCTTATATTTTCATCAATAGGAACCATACATGTCAGGCTGTAATGCCTTCCCAGTTAGGGCTTGATATTACAATGAATTATAGAAGTCCTCAAACATGTGAGGATCTGTCAGAAATATCCAATCTTATCTCTACTATCTTCGATCAAAACTAACTCCCTAAACTAAAACCAAACATCTACATTTATATAAGAAGCTACCGAGCTGATTTGGCCTTCAAATCTATAATTAAAAAAAGTAATGATCAAATCTGGGACCACACACTTCCCAATGATGGATTCCAACATTAATTCCATGATCCAATATAAATGCACAAGTCATCCAAAATAGGAAACAAAACTGAACCCGTCGGTAAGCAAGATAATCAAGCAACAGACAGACAACGCCTAGCGCCAATGAAAAAACTAACTACCCAGGAGATAACTAACCACCCTTGGTAACCAAAGGAAACTTACCAACTACTAACCAACTCAATTAAAGAAAAAATTGAGCAACACGGACAAAACTCCAAAAAAATTTTGGTGACACAGGATTGCCAAGGACCCGAGATGCTCCTACATCACTTTTAAACTAGCTATAAATATTGAAAGTAATAGGAAGGCATCTAGTCATATGTATATAAGGGATGAGGGAAAATTGTGGAAGGAAACTAAGCCACATACTACAAGACCGACTAAAGATGATGACAAGGTTGACAAACTAGCAAGTGTGGTCAAGGATCCCTCAACCAAAATTGAAAATGGTGGGAGAAATTATCAAGACGCTAGACCACCTTATCAAAGGCAAGAAACATTCCCCAGGCTACAAGATATGCCTTACAAGACAAATTGCAAAGATGGGAAACTTGTCTTTGATAATCATGAAACTCAAAAGGGAAGGGACACCCCAGATCCTTTGAAGAAAAATACAACACATAATGTGGAGAGTATTCCTTGGTGTGTGTCTTGTAGTATGTCTCATTCCCCTTTCCACTGTGTTGTAGCTCAATTTTTGGAAGAAGAAGTTGACAATCCACATGCAAGAGATTATGAAGAATCTAAAAAGCCTGTAGTTAACATGTTTACCACTGAAAAGGTGGAAGAACTTTTGTCTTCAGATGATGAAGAGATTTGTTCTGATGTTGATCATAAGAGGAGGATTCTCCCTAGCTATGAGAAACATATATTTACCCAATCTAATCATGATGAGTCTAATTATGATATGTGTAAAACTAATATGGTCAGATCAGAGTTGGATGGGTTTCAGTGGAGAAAGCCCAGTGAAGAAGAAATTAGAACTTTGACTGTGGCTACTATTTCACAAGCTAGGTCCTCATACAAATTTGAGGAATAGAAGAGTGGATGCTGATCAAGGGGTACCGAGGTCAGTATTTGTTAAAGATGATCCTTAGAATAAAGAACCCTCTAAACCGAATGTTAACAAGGGTAGGGGTGGAAATAATAGGAGAGAGGAACCTATTATTGAAAGTAAAAAGAATGAGGAAGTTGTTATAGACAAGGTCAAGAAGAAGGTTGGTAGAATAAAAGATACTTCTAATCTTTCTACTGATCCCCCTACTTTTCACATGAGACATGCCTTGTCTCAAATGAAGGTCTCTATTCCTTTGTTAGAAATGTTGAAGATTAAAGAGCACAAGACAATAGCTCTAGCTCTGATAAATGAACAAGGTGTAGATCATGTTATGTTAGAAAAGGGAAATGCAATGGATAGACTTGAAACAACTACAGATATTTCTAACTTTTGTGTTGGAAAAATTGTCACACAAGAACCGTCTTCTATTGATCCTTTCTATGTTACACTGATTGTGAATAATTTTTTGCTTAAAAATTGTATGATTGACTTTGGTGTTTCTGCCATTGTAATGCCATATCATGTAATGAAAGAATTAGGGTTACAAGTTGATACATCCAATGCTAGGTGTTATGCCATGGATAACAGGGAAGTTCCTATTATGGGAACCCTAGTAGGGATAAAAGTGAAGATTGTCACATTCCCAGAGGCCACATACAAGATGGATGTGGTTGTAGTTGATACTAAACCCCATTATGGAATGCTTCTATCAAGACAATGGGTTGCAGCAGTTGGAGGGAAATTGCAATTGGATTTTATCATATGCTACTATTCATATCAATGGAACACAAGTGAAGTTGTATAGGGAACCTCGTTCCTCAGTAATGGTTGAGAAGGTTGCACCAGAGGACTTGAATTTTTGCATTGATATTGACATGGAGAACTTCATGGTGGAAGAGATAGTACCCCAAATGAGAAATATTGATCCAATAGTGGAGGATTTGATACTACAACAGGGTGGATATGGAAAATGTATTTTGATGGAGGATGTTCTAAGGGAGGATTAGGAGCTGGTGTTTTTCTTATATCCCCATCAAGTACTACTTTCAAATACTTATTTATATTAACTTTCAAATGTACTAATAATACTACTGAGTATGAGGCTTTGATATTGGGTTTAGATGTTGCAATAAAACATGGTATAAAATGCTTAAAAGTCCATGGTTATTCCCAATTGATTATAGCCCAAATTAGATCTAAATATGTTGCTAAAGATGACAGACTAAAATTGTATAAGCATGATGTCTAGGATAGATTATAATTCTTTGAAGCTTTCAATATCCTTTGGGTGGAAAGTTCAAATAACATCATGGCTAATTTCCTTGCCAATGTTGCTCTGAAAAATAATGATATCACTCTGACTGGTGTATCAATGTTAGAAATCAAATGTAGGCCTACAGTGTCTGACAATGTGTATAATTGGCAAGTCTTTGAGGATTACTATGACATCCTTAAATGTCTTCAAAGTTTAGATCAATATGATGGGTAGGAAATAGATTTCAATGCTTCACAGTAGATTATTGATGGAAAGGAATGTATTATGGGAAATAAGATTGTCCAATTAGCCTCAAATCATATACCTAAGGGATTAGTGGAATTAGAAGGCATGTTTAAGATAAATGATGGCTATATGTCACAAAAGTCTAATACCAAAATGGAGGATCTAGAGGAGATAAACTTAGGTTCAAAAACATCCCCTCAAATGGTATACATTGGAAAAAAGCTGAGTAGGGAGGTTAGGGGAAATTTGATAAGATTATTAAAAAGGTACAAGCATGTGTTTTCTTGGTCTTATGATGACCTCAAAGCCTACAGAGAAGATTTATTTCAACATGAGATCCCTCTAAAGGAGGACACCAAACCTTTTAGGCAAAAATAAAGGCCCATCAATCCCCTATTAGCCACAAAGATGCAAGAAGAGTTAACAAAATTAAGAGATGCTAGTATCATTGAGCCTATTAGGAATTCCTCTTGGGTTTCAAATCTTGTGCCAGTTAGGAAAAATAATGGTGATATAAGACTTTGTGTATAATTTAGAAACTTAAATGTTTCTCCACTAAAGGATAATTATGGACTACCAAATATAGAGGCTATTCTACATAGAGTGGTTGGTTGTGAGCTATTGTCCATGATGGATGGTTTTTCAGGTTACAATGAAGTTTTAGTCAAAGAGTCTGAACAGTTCAAGATAGCATTCACCACTCCATGGGGAACCTATGTTTATGTCTGTATGCCTTTTGGTTTGAAAAATGTTGGAGCAACCTTTCAAAGGGAAATGGATGTTGCTTTCAAGGATTTGATTAATGTCCTTATGGTTGTGTATCAAGATGATTTGACTGCATACTCTAAGAAGGATGAAGATCATTGTAACCATTTAGAAAAGGTCTTAGTCAAGGCTTTAGAATTTGGTATCTCATTGAATCCCAAGAAGTGCCAATTTTTTGTAACTAAAGGAAAATTACTTGGACATATAGTGTCAAAAGAGGGAGTTGGAATTGACCTTGAAAGAGTTGAGGCAATCAAAAAGGTCCCCCCCAAAAAAATATTAAAGGTGTGCAGTCCTTTTTGGGATAGATCAATTTTGTCAGGAGATTTATTGCTAATTTTGCAGAATTAGTCAAACCCATAGTCAAGCTCCTAAAGAAAGATGTAAAGTTTGATTGGAACTATGAATCTCATGAAGATTTTGATAAAATAAAATAAACAATCCAAGAAGCTCTTGTCCTAATATCTCCTAATTATTCTAAGCCTTTTTCTTTATTCTCCTTTACATCTTTTCACACTATTGCAACCATTCTATTACAAAAGGATGAGGAAGGATTCGAGCACCCAATTGCTTTCTTTAGTAAGTCACTACAATCTACTGAGTTAAATTATGAATTGATGGAAAAGCAGGCTTATGCACTAGTCAAGGTAGTAAAAGCTTTTAGACCTTATCTTGTTTGTGCAAAAGTTAATGCATATATTCCTCATGCTGCAGTAAAGGAAATTTTAGTTCAAAGTGAAGTCACAGGAAAAATATGCAAATGGATTAATAGGATCCAAGAATTTGATTTGGAGCTCCATATTACCAAGCTTGTAAGAGGTTTGGGACTTGAAAAGCTAATGACAGAAGAGAATATGGACCTTGTACAAGTAAATAATGTTTCCATTGGTGGAGGAACAATGACTAGTATTGAGATGCAACCATGGTCCACAAATATTGTTCATTTCCTTAAAAATTCTAGTTGCCCACAAGATTTGAATGATAACCAAAGGAGAAGCTTAAGATTGCAAGCTCAGAGGTATGTGCTAATACAATGTGATTTGTATTGGAAAGACAATGATGGAATATTTCTCTTATGTTTAGACAAGGGGCAATCTAAAAAGATTTTGAGAGATATGCACTCAGGATTATGTGGAGGGCATCATTCAGCTAGGGCCACTACTCATAAGATTCTAAGAGCTGGATACTATTAGACTGTATTGTTTAAGGACACCCATTCATTTTTCTAAAAATGTGAGTCATGCCAAAGGTTTTCAAAAAAGCTAAAATTCTAAAGTGCCTTGTTATTGAACCCTATGGTTGTAGAAGCTCCTTTTGCTATGTGGGGAATGGATTTTATTGCCGAATTTTCTGAAAAGTCCAGTGGAGGGCATAGTTGGATTTTGGTTGCCACTGATTATTTCACCAAATGGATTAAGTCAATTCCAACTAAAAAGGCCACCAATGTAGTAGTGACTGAGTTCTTAATGAATAACATAATTACTAGGTTTGGTGTCCCCATAAAATTGGTGATGGGCAATGCTATGAGCTTTAGGTCGCAAGAATTCACTGACTTTTGCTCAGAAATGGGAATAATTATATCATACTCATCCCCATATCATCCACAAGCTAATGGGCAAGCAGAATCTAGTAACAAGAGTATTCTACATATTTTAAAGAAGACTCTAGAAAAGAACAAAAGGAGTTGGCATGTAAAGTTAAAATTGGCATTGTGGGCAGATCGAATTGTTGAGAAAAAGGAAACAAGGAAGTCCCCATTTGAGTTGGTATATGGTGTGAAATCTAGACTTCCTCTAAATAATTTTTTACTTATCTACCAATTCATACAAGAGGAGGAGATGGAAATCAGTGATCTATTACAAGAAAGGATGATCCAATTAGTTGAATTGGGTGAGATTAGAAGGGAAGGTCAAAAGGAAAATGTGAAGTTGCAATAAAAGATGAAATATCTTTTTAACAAGAGAGCCAGTATTAGAAATTTCTAGCTTGGTGATATGATTCTTTAGTGGAATGCCAGGAATGATCACAAAGGTAAGAACACAAAATTTGAATCCTTGTGGCTAGGCCCTTTTATCATCCATCATATTCATGGAAAGGATTCATATTTCTTAGGAAATCTAGATGGTGAAGAGAAGGAATTGCTAGTACATGCACAATTTCTGAAGTATTTCTTCAATTGATTCTCAATCTTTTCCATGCACAACAACCTTTGTAAATATGTATAGGTGTGTTTGTTATTGTTGTGTGTTTGTTTCCTACTATAGGTTAGGGTTTTGAGGTCTGCCACCCAGAGATTCATGGTTTCTTGCTATGAACTTGCATTCAAGCATCCTCAAATAGAGCCACTATTTGGTAATTTTCCAGTTTTATGTGATTGTTTCTTTATAACTTTGTTTTGTCTTCTTCCATGTCTCTACAAGTGTTTTTATCCAGTTCAGGGTTTGAAATTTTCAAAATCTATAGTGCCTTTGATTGTAAATCCTTTCCCTAGGTCATTTTTGCCCTTGGTAGGGTTAATATTTCTAGTGTCTTAAGTTTGTCGTATTTTCTTATGTTTTCACATTACCTTTTTCACCACTTAAGATTTTCAAATGTGCACGTGATCTTTCTTTCCCTTAGGCATTCACTAAATCTTAGATTAATGTTTCAAGTCACTTTTCTATTCAGAAAACTAGAAACTGTGTCTAAAACTATGTTATGTTTACCTTTGGTCACTGAATCTCCAAGTTTAAATCATGGTTATCCTAACCTTTAGCAATTCAGTGATCTGGCACAACAGTTATCTCTTAATCGCTGGATTGAGCGGTCAAGTCATAAGTCATTCGGTGATTTAGTGACAATCATTGATTATCTCCAAGATCAATGATACTGTTTTAATATCTTTGGTGGATTGGACCGATGACAATGTATTCAGTGATTCAGTGACAAAGCAATGATCTCATGTTCACTAGAGTTTCATAGTTTCACTAAAATGATTTGGCGATTCAGAGACAAAGTGTGATAAAGATATATTTTCCTCAGTCGCTGGATCTTGGAATAAAATGACTAATGTCTAAGTCTTTTGGCGATTTAGAGAATAAGTCATTTGCTAAATCTCATGATTAAATGGTAATGATCTAAAATATTAAGTGACTCAATACAACCCTTGATTTCTTTCAGGATCTACGGTTAGCACTTAATCTCGAAATGAAACCCAAGTCAAGAAAATTATTCAGCGATTTGGAAAATAAAGGTTGTTCGCCCAATCTCGTAATCAAACCATGGTTAAGAAAATCATTCAAAGACTATGAGATAACTTTGTTCGCTAAATCTTGTGATAGATCAATAGTTAAGCAAGGCATTTTTAGATTAAGAGATAAAGGTGGTTTTTGAATCTCCAGATAGGGACTATGGTCAATGTTCAAAGTGCTCGGGTTTAGAAGAGGCCTTTTTCGCCGGATCACCAGATGATTGTTGGCTTGAGTTAAGGATTGCGAGAATCAACAAAGTCTTTTTTTGCTTGTTCTCCGAATTAAACCATGGTTGATCCAAGTATCATGAGAATTGGACAATGCCTTCAGTCGCTCATTCTTTGAATAGTGACTAGGTTATGATGAGATTCAAAGGTTAATCTGAGGACCATTGATCATCTCCAAGATGAATGGTAGTCATTGAATCTCCAAGAAAGTTCATGGGTTACAAAAAAATTTGGAGATCACAAGAATGGCTTTGTCTCTTGATCTCCAAGTTTAACCTGAGATTAACATTTCATTCAAAGATCACAAGAGTCTTTGTTCGTTGGATCTCCAAATCAAATATGGTTAAATGATCATTAAAGAAAAAGGGTTAAGTGTCATTGTTAAGTGGAAAAGTACTGTGCCAAGCTGGAATAAAGTAAAAATCTATCTAGTCAGATTTAATCAAGGGTTTTTATCATTAATTGAGGGTTTTAAAGACAAAACTGTGATCATTTATTTTCTACTTTATTTTTGAGTTTTTTAGTCAACCTTTCAACATCCAAGTATCGACTAGCCTTGTTTTGAAATTGGTGAATGTGCAAAATTGAATGCAGAAGTGATCAGGGATAAATTTGTAATAATTTTGGCAACTGTACACATTCAATTTTTTATGATATATAGACAAGACTTCACTGCTTACAACGTCCAAAGTTTTCTAAAGATAGTGAAGATTTTTAGAGCAGTTGTAGCAAGTTTTAAAACTATTAGAGAATTTGCATAGCTGAAAGATATCCAAATTGTAAAGATGAGTCAACCAGAGATGAGCATAGCATCATCCAGTGGGGAAGCCAAGGAATAGGGTGGCGAAGAAAAAGGAAAGCCAAATTATTTAGACAAATTTATCAAGTTGCTCCCTGGTTCAAACTAGAATAAGAAGGCTACTGATGAGGCTTTTGAGGATATAATGGAGAATTGAAGAGATCCTACCACTCCTTCTGGTTCAGGTTATACCATCTTCACTTATTTTACAATAATAGAAATAAGGCTATTCCAATTTTCAATGTGTGGGCTTTGGGGATGGAAAAATTGATTGTGCCCGATGTTTTCTTTGATGTGGACTTAATCATAGAGTTAGCTAGGCTATATGAACCAATTTCCAAAAAAATTAGAAAGGGTGACTAGTCTTCTTTAGTAACCTTGGATAGAGGGTCATTCATGAAGGCCTTTGATTTCTATTCCTCCTCCTCTACTAAGATAGACTTAAAGAAATAAAAGCAGAAATATATAGGTCACATAGGTTTAGTAAAGAGCCAGATAGTTAGGCACATTCCAAAGACCAGTAAGTACACTTCTCCTCTCCCTGCACACATTAATGCCCCTTATGAGTTCAAATCCCTCAAATTCTATATGAATTTTTTGTGTCATGGGTTGTGTAGAGTTCTTGGAATAGATGGAGATGCAAAAAATTTGCTTGCTGACTTGTTAATGATCATTTTTGACATACAAAACTCACGTGCCAACATTGATTATAGTTACAACTAGTATGTAATTGATATAATACATTAAGGTTTGGTATCCATCAAACAAAATAAGAGGCCCATTAGGTTCATGCATTACTCCCTTATGATGCCTTTGAGCCTATACTTCAATATCAATAGTTTGGATGCAAGGGTGCTAAAGCCTAGGTTTATGTTTGAAGGCCAGCCTAATCTAGTGCAATATTGGCTTAGGGTCTGGAATTACACTTCCAATGAGTGTGATTTCTATGTTTTCCAGAACTGGATAGTCCACCCAATTTGCAAACTGATGGGGACTAATACAGTGGGGTTGCAAGTCTAGGTTTTGAAGCTTTTGAGCCTATGCAATATGGAGAAAAATGGCAAGGAAATCACAATCGGGGTGATTTATATTTAGGATAAAATTGCACCATAATCAGGGTCTATGGATGCCAGTAATCCCCACATCTACTTCCAAATTTTTTGCCACCAAGGGTTTCCCAATTAGAGTTTATATGGAAATTGATTTGGATAAATAGAGAACATCTATTTCCTCATAGGAAGGACACATTTACACCAAGATAGTTCAAGATAGGGAACTTCTTGGTTGGTAAGAGAGCATTACCCCAAATCATTTCATGGCTCAACCATTTCAAGATGACCTCTAGTAGATGCAGATATATAGACTCTGAAAATTTCATTAGAACTGTAAGAATGACAGTGATTCCCAATATTGGTACAGTAAGGGAACATGAGGGTTGTGATGAAGAAGATGTGATAAGAAACATCTTGGATGAGGATGATATTGGTAGGAGGCTCACCAAATTCTATGATCTTATAATGTTGGAAGCTCATGTCAGAAAGCCCAAGATTGATTTTTGAAGGTTTTTTCTTCATCTCCCCTATTTGCAAAGAATTTACAAAATGATTGAGATACATGGCACCCTATCTAGTCAATTGGCAGGGATGCTTGAGGAAAATTTAGATGTGGATAAGGTCTACTCCACTTTTGAATATGAATAATATATAGATGAATCATAGGAGGGTGATAGTCCACCTCAAACCAATGATCCTCTTGTTATTGACATAACTCAAGAGGTAGAGGATACCCCTGAACCACCATAGAAAATGAAAAAACTTGAGGTAGGTGGGCCTTCCAAGGAGAATAAACAAAAGAATATTGTTGATGGAGCCTTTGTTCTAGTGCCTGGTGATCATGCTTACTATCACAATCTAAGGAAGACTATGAGGGAAGGAAAGAAGATAGTGTCAAAAGAAAAGGAGGAATTATCTCTACTACTTGGAAGGGATGAGAGGGAGTTGTATCAGGAGGAATTCCTCAATGATGATCAATTCATCAAGAGTGATGAATTCATAAATTTCCTTATTTGGAGGAATCAACAAGAGGTGGCTAAGGCTCTACCAGAGGGTATGGAACCAAGAGATGAGACCTTGAGGGCTATAACTTCCTACGACCCTATCCTAGAGAATATCACTGTTGAGGAAGGTAGAGAAATGGTAAAGTCTAGTGGGATGCTTTTGACTCTTGGATGGGATCTAACCTCATCCTTCATCATAGATTAGATAAGGAAGAAGCCAGAGGGAATTTTATCGTATGAAGTAAACATTGGGGATATGATAAGGGGAAGTGGATATAATCCTAAGTACCAAGTTGTTACAATGTGGTCTCTAGCCCAAAGGACCCAAAAGCCTTCTCTGGTAAGCATAGAAGATAAGATGGAGGGGGAAAAGATCATCTAGACTATCTAGAATACCAGTGATCTTGAGGTTTCAAAGGCTGTCACACATTTTTCCCACCTTAATTAAGAAAAAATAGCCCAATTATCTTACAGATATGCTTTGTTGTTTGATAATTCAGTGAAGATTGCCAAAGACAGAGACTTAAGGCCAATGAAAATCAAAGCTCTAGAGGATGAATTAGCTGATCTAAAGGCTAAACTTGAAGAAGCATCAAAGGAAGTTCCCCCTCCAACTATGTAGATTGAAGCTACAATACAGCCAGCGGCAAAGACTTCTGACAAGCCATCAGACTATTCAAAGAAGATGAAGCTTGATGCAGCATTAAAGGCTATCTCAGATATTGTGCAATATAGATGTGAGAGGATAAAAGAAAAAATGGACTCAGTCCATCAATCAGTGGGCATGTTGCATAAGAAAAATGAAAATGTGAAGGAGGCAGTGGCTGCCCTGGAGCCACTTTTTAATATTTGGTGTGGGAGGAGCTCTTTGTTCAAGAAACTTGATGCATTAAAGCCTCATTGATATCATATCCCTGAGGTGGTCACTAAGGTTTATGAGAAGATAGAATTAATTAGTGCCACCTCAAGATTTTTCAAAGGGAAGTCAAATCAAGTAAAGGATAAATTGGCCATGTTTGGTCAAGGTTATAGCAAGTATTTTCCTTCAATCTACAGGTATGATGGAGGTGTAATAAGTTTGGATGAGTGTAAGTCAGGCATGAACTAGGAAATGATGTAGGAGGCCTTCCTCAGCAATGATGGTTCTTTGGACATGGATGGTTCCAACAATATATTTGATAACCTGATCAAGGTTGAGAATGATTGCATCAAGTTTGTTGCAGGTATTAAGGCCATCACTAATTCTAGGTGGGAAAGGAAAATCAAGTTGTTACAGGATTTGAAAGGGTACAATTAGCCCTCAGAAGATGATGTGGTAGCATGGGATAGAAATACAAGGCAAAAGAAGAAAAATCCAGCTATCATTGAGCTAGAAGCAGAAGAAGAAGAAGAAGAACAAAACCCACTTGGCACCTGATCCAAAAATATAGGGAGAGTGAGTATCATACAAAGAATGATGTAAGTTAGCATATAATGGTGGTCATCATTCATGCAAAAACCTCAAGTAACTGCTCATAAATATCCTCAGAGAAAGGTGCCAACTGTGAAGATTCCATTTGTTGGAAAACTATTTTCTATTTTTCTAGTCTTTAGTCATCATTTTTTGTACTTTTGTCTGTAGTGCAAGTCACCATCCTAGCTATCCAAAGCTTGTTGCATCCTTTCTTTGAGGATTCCAAGATAACCAATGGTATATATAGTAAGTTTTCTTCTTTTGAATAGGCTATGGATATTACTTTGTAAAGAGAGTTCTCATAATAGCATTTTGGTCTTACAATTCTCTATCAAGAATGTACTGATATAGTTAAAATATCAATGCAATATACTGGAACTCCTTTGCTTATTTTGGTTGTCTTCACATTTGGATGTTTGAATTATTTTATTTATTAAATTGTGAGGCATTTTAATACATTGTTTACAAGGTAGATATAGGGGTTAAGCTTAAGTTTCTTTGAAGGGAATCATAAACCTTAAGGGAGATCTTTGGGAATTTATAAGCCATGTATGAATTTGATAGAAGGATTAGCAACTGAGAAAATGGAGTGTAAGGCACCTCATTAGAGTTTTGGGATATTTGTTTTGATAATTTTTTTGTTGATGTATAATTTTGACTCTGATGCCCTAGGATATGGCACTGGTTATAGCTCAATTTGCATGTGTTCACCATCAGCAAATCAAATAATCTATTCAATTTAAATTTTGTGTATATCTTAAAATTGTATAATCTATGCCAAGAACATAGATAATGGTTTTAATGCTTTATAGAAGCAATTCCAGAAGGTAAACCCGCCTGAGTTCTAAAGCTCAAAGTGAAGAAAGTTTTTCAACCTTAGTACCTTAGTGTTTGAATTTTTTTAGATGCATCTGTTGGGAGTGCTAGAGTTTTAATTTTAGATGTTTCTGAATCCTATTTAATCATCTACAATTTTAAGCACTAACAACTCCTTTGATAGTATTGAGAAAAGGTACACATATCTTACTAAACCCTCTTATGAACTTCCTATAGAACTGAGCTAAGCCATGGAAGCTCCTCACTTCTATCCCTATTTTTGGAGTGGTCCAACTTATTATGGCTTCCACTTTACTTGGATCCATCTTAAGGTCACCTTGAGACACCACAAAGCCTAGGTAGACTAGTTCTTCTTTGAGGAATTTACTCTTCTCTAGATTTATGGCTAGTTTCTCTTCATGTAACCTTCTCAAGACAATCTCTAGGTGTTGCATATGTTCCTCCTTGGTCTTGGTAAAGATGAGAGTATCATCTAAGTACACCACAAAAAACCTACATATGTAATCCTTTAGGACTTCATTCATTAATCTCATGAATGTAATAGGTGCATATGTAAGCCCAAAGGGCATAACTAACCATTCATAAAGACCCTCATTAGTTTTAAAGGCTGACTTCCACTCATCCCCTTCCTTCATTCTAATTTGGTGATACCCACTTTTAAGGTCAATTTTAGTGAAGTATTGAGACCCCCCAAGACAATCCATAAGGTCTTCTATTCTAGGGATAGGAAACCTATATCTAATGGTTATCCTATTGATTTCCCTAGAATCAGTACATAACCTCCACTTACCTCCCTTATTTGGTGCCAAAACCACTAGGATAGAACATGGGCTAATGCTCTTTCTTATCAATCCTTGATCAAGAAGTTTTTGAATATACCTTGCAATCTCTTTGTTCTAGTCCGGGGTCACTTTAGATGCTACTTTTTTAGGCAAAGATGCTCCTCATACAAAGTCAATTTGATGACTGATTTCCCTTTGAGGAGGAAGAGTAGCTGGTGTCCCATCACTAATTATGTCTTTAAACTGATCCAATAGGTGTTGTACTTATTTTTGAAAGGTGGGGTGTAGTACCTTAGTATCTTCCTTGGGCTTTAGGACTATGGCCAGTCCAACTCCTTCCTCTTCCTTCTTCCCATGGTAGATTGCATCCTAGTCATATTGCCATGGTCTTCCTAGTAGAAAATGGCAAGCATCCTGTTAGTGTTCAAAATTGAAAATGATCAAAACTTAATTAGAAAATATTTGATTCATAACTCTTGCGATCCCAATAGATGCTTCAACAATAGTAAACACTAAGGTATTAAGGATTTGTAATCCTTCTTCTCTTTGAGCTTTAAGCTACAAGTGGGTATTACCTTTTAAGATTGAATTCTTCAAATATCACAATAGTAACCTATATACTTGATATGGATCAAATCACATAATTCTCTCACAACTTTAAAGTAAATCATTGTTTAAATTGATTGATGGTGAAAACAAATGAAAACTAAGAAAAGACCAGTGTCGAATCCTAGGGCATCAAAGTCAACAAATGCGCATCTACAGAAAATCTCTCAAATCAAATAAACCCAAACCCTAGATAAAATGCCTTGCAAATTATCTTCTTATGAACATATCATATTATCAAATTCATACATGAAAAATGAAATCTCAGAGACCTCACTCAATATTTTCCCCTCCCTTGAAAGGAAATCAAGTTTCAACCCCACTATCTACCTTACAGAAAGATGTATCTAAAATGCCTTGAAAATTTAAACACATAGAGAAATCAAAATCATACATGAAGACAATAAGATATATACATGGAACTTTAGTATATTTTATTGATAAACTTCTTGAATCATTACATTTAGAAAAACTTGGATTCCTAAGAATCAAAACTAAATCTATATGCTCCTATTGCAATAAGTATTTCACGACCCTTTGGTGTGAGTTAAAATTTTGTATATATAGAGAAACCATCTTGGGATCCTTGAGGAAAGGATGCAGCAAGCTTCAGATGGTTCTGATAGTGACTTGCACTAGAATACAAAAGACTTAAATTTTTAATAGAAAAAGAGAGAGAAAGGGCACCAGAAGTTGTTTCTCCAGTTTGCTGAGTTTCCCTTTGAGCTGCACCTTTGTCTATCGGCATTCAGAGCAGCTGCTGAAGTTGTTATGTGAATGATGACTGCCAACTGGCTAACTTACATCATTCTCTTCATGATTAGTTTCTCTCCCAGTGCTCATAGGTCAAGTGCATTGCTGGAGCTCATTCATCTTCTATATCATTAATATCATATGTTGCAGGCTTATTCCTTTTGGGCTTTGTAAAAGTGTCCCATGTAGATACCTATTCTTTTGTTGGCCATTGGAATTCTTGAATGCTCTAGAGATATTTTTTCTACCTCTCCCACCTTGCATCAATTATCTGCTTGACATATGTAGTAAACTTGGTGAATTCCATCTTAGCTTTTAAGGCTTCATCCAAAACAGTATTGAATCTGTCAATATCCAATTCATTATTTTCATTAACAAATGACTCTTTCTTAGGCAACAAGGAATCAAAATCTGATTTCCATTGATCTAACCCCTTTATTGAGCCATCCTCACTCTTGATTGGAGGGACAACTTGTTGAACTCTAGACCAAACATTATTATCCTTGTCTCTATTTCATTTTCTTTTCCATTGAAGAATGGCAATGTACCTTGTATCCTATCTATTTCTTCACCAACCTACAACACAATCTCTAGAATATCTATTCTAAGAGATTGCACAGCTACAAATCTCTCAAAAAGTGATGTTTTGAATGACCAGGTTATATGATAAGTACTCAAAATTGTAACAAAATTGTTTACCTCCACTTGTAGCCCAGGAAACTTATTATAAGAAATGTATACTACATCTTATTTCTCCTTCAAAACTTCAAGTCTATGTTGCAAAATTTTCAAAAAGGCATCCAATGCCACTTTATTCTAATCTACATTGGCTTGTTCCTCAGCAACAACTTTTTCTTCTGTACCCTAGTTTTCTAACTATGGGGTATTTTTAGGTGGTTGAGGGGTAACCATAGGCATGTTGATTATCTGTTGGTGTAGATCATCCACATATTTCTCCAATTCCTTGTCTTTAATAATGTGTACTTCTCTATCCTTCATGAGTGCACTATAGTCTTCAAATAGGTTTTTGTACCTATCAAAGAGTTTCTTAGTTTTATCCTCATTCAACCTTGAAAAATGAGTAAGCACCTGTGAGACTTCAAGATCTCCTATGTTGTGGATTGACCACATAACCTTATCCCCATCCATCTTTTCTTAAACATTCAGAAGAGAAGGCTTCTGGTCCTTAGGGTATAGGCTCCACATAGCCCATGCTTTATTTTTTGGGCTATATCCAAACCCTTTTATTAGGTCCCCTACTTGGGTTTCTAAAAACAGATTTAAATTCTCCTACTTTATTATCTGATCTATTATAAAAGCTAAAGCAAGATCCCAACCAGGAACCAGTAGCATATTACTAGCTTTGACTAATTTTCTGGCATCTTTTGGAGTGATAGCCTCTGATTTAGGATCAAAATCCTTTAATGCTTGGATAGCCTCATCAGGCACATGGCCCTCCTCTGTAATCTATACACTTGAAGCAACCATTGTTGCTTATGCCATACTAGAAAGTTCTTGAATTCATCTGACTTAATGAATTCATCATTCTTCAAGAAATCTTCTTGCTCTAGCATTCTTTCATCTGCACCTAGAGCCAAAGGAAACTCTATCTCTTCTACAACCACCTTTTTTTTTCTCTTCTCTTCCGTGATCTTCTTCCTGATTTGGTGATCATAGGCTTTGTTTCTTGGAATTAGAGCTCCTACTCTATCTCTTTTCTTCTCAATTGTTTTTACTTGGGAAGGCTCACCCACTTGCATTTTTTTCCTTTTCAGAGGAGGCTCATTGGTATCCTGAGAGCTAGGAAGCTCTATCAAATACATAATGGTATTTTCCTCTCCTCCTTTCTCAATAGGAGGTGGTTGTTCTATGGTAGGAGGGCTATATACTGGGTAGCCTCCATCACTATCTTCCTCACACTCTGATTTAGAAAGCTTCTCCTTTTCCCTTTGTTTATCATCAATTTGGTCTTCAAATGAATTGACCAATGTATAGAAATTCTCCATCATCTTATCTAGCCTTTGTAAATAAGGCAATGTAGGGTAGAAGCCTCCAAAGGGAATTCCCTTTGTTTTAAATTGTTTCTCAAATGACAATAGTTCTAAAAAAATTTGTACTCTCCTATCTACCTCATGATCCTCTATGATATTTCTGATGATGTCTTCCTCTAGACACTACTCATGTATGTTGCTAATTGGAATGGTAGGAGTATAAAATTTCCTAGCAGTAACAATGAAATCCTCTATATCAACATATCTATACACTACAACATTCATCTTGTACTGGCCCAGCCAATCATTTAACTTGCTAAATGCATTCTTCCCATTTGTGAAGTTGCATACCATGAAGTGCCTAGGGGTAAATGTACCCTTCCTATGGGGGGCTAGGTGTTCTTTATCAGTTAACATCAACTACCAAATGATGTCTAGGAAAGCAATCCTAGGTGGCACAAAGAATGGTAGGACATGAGGTGGTTGGGGACACCGATAGACTCTAATTATTGTGAAGGTCTTCTCATAGTAGAAGTCTCCCCAGTTATGATTTTTAGGACACTTGTCAACAAATTGACAAGGCCTCAATAATTGAAAAGCCTTGTTTGGCAGTCTACAAATATTTAGTCCTAAGCTGAGGAAAATTGGTTGAACTATCCAGTTCTCAAAAGCAAAAAAGTCACAATCCATGGAAGTACCGCTCCATGCCCTTATCCAAAATTGAACTGGATTAGGTTGACCCCTCCACATCATTTGAGTCTTAAGGTACTCCAAGTCCATAATTTTTTATTTGTAATACAAGATAAGATGCATGAGTAGTGAGTAATGCATGAACCTAGGAGTAGGCTCCCTTTTCCTGAGAGCTTCAAGTCCTTCATGCATTTTATTTATTACATACCCA
Organism: Chamaecyparis obtusa; assembly: GCA_027943335.1. Taxonomy (NCBI): domain Eukaryota; kingdom Viridiplantae; phylum Streptophyta; class Pinopsida; order Cupressales; family Cupressaceae; genus Chamaecyparis; species Chamaecyparis obtusa. The sequence goes on from BSBK01005475.1 coordinate 80,108, forward strand.
ATGTTTTCATATCCTTTTCTTGTATGGAGACTTTGTGAATCCAAAATGATCATTATGATGTCGGATGAAATCCTTTCTACACCACCATCTATCCGTAGCGCCCTGCGTAATCCATATGTAATGTATTTGATGTAGAAACATAGGTCCTTGTAGAATTATGGGGCTGCCCCAACCATTGCTGCAATATAGTTTATGTTGGCTCTTGGGACATGGTTTTGGATATTCTTAGACACCGGGACTATCTCCCCAGTGTACCTATTCTCTTGGGCCTGTATATTGATTTTCATCGCCATTGGGATTCGAATGCTGAAAGCCTTCATAAATGAATTTCTATCTAATGTGACCAGAGCTGAGACATCCCCTTTCCTTATTGTTTTATACAAAGGGTCATACTTTTCAGCCAACCCAATGAGAAAGTCTACGTCTACAAAAACATCAAGTACTATCAACCTAGCCAACTCGGAGGTCCAAGGGTTTGAAACGGGTACTGGACTATCAGAATTTTTATAAAAATACATAAACAGACACATCTCCCATCTTCACATCTCTACAGTAACTTAGATTATCAACAAAAACTTTGTCACTGACCTTTTTATTTTGTGAGGACCCGAGTAGCAGAGTGCGAAATTCATCTGAGTAGCTCTCCTTTGCCTTTTCTTTGGATCCCTTGCTGATGGAAACTCCACTGATTTTTGGTTGACTCATCTTGATCAATTGAGGAAAATCCTTCTAAGAATTTTGAAACTATGAACTCTCTGATCACTAGAAAACTCAAGAATTCTCATAATTTTCTAGCACTGGCTCTCTAAAATGCTTGGTAACTTTAGAATGAGTGACAGTTAACTATTTTTATTGTAGAGAATTAAATGCAATTTCCCTTTCAAGACTCAAGCTCTGTACTCATGTCACTTCTTCCATTACTTGGCATGTTCTTAACTTAATTCATTAGCCATGAGCTAAGAAAGTGACAGGTAATCAAATTTGATTTTTGCAACCTAGTGACTACACTTAGTCTCCCAGTCACTGTAAGGCTTGGCACCCTATTAATACTTTCTAAGACTCAGCAACTAAAGGAAAATCCTCAGTCCCTACATGATTTTATCTTTTTAAATTCTATCTAGAGACCTGGCAACTATAGTCAAAAATCATAGTCACTGAATCATTTGGCCTTTTATGATTTTGTCTCATGATCTAGCGACCTTTTGAAACTTTAATTTTTCATTCTAAGACCTAGCGACTATAGTCTATCTCCCAGTCACTGCAAAATGTATGACTTATTAATCTTATTCTGAGACCTGGCAACAAACACCTTTCCAAAGTCTCAAAATCTTTTCTTCTCATTGAGAGACTTGGCGACTAGCAGTGAGTCTCTTAATCACTAAAACTTGTTGACTTTTCAAATTTTTTCTAGAGACTACCCGACTTCGCCCATCTGGAGACCTGGTGACTAAAAGAAGTCTCTTAATCACTGAAACTTTGTTCAAATCCTCATTTCTTCTAGTGACTTCATGACAACAACAAGATCTTAATATGATGGTAGTCGCTTAGTCTCATAAACTTCACTCTAACTTTGACTTTCTCAAGAGACCTAGAGACTAAACCAATCTAGAGATCTAGCGACTGAAGGTAGAATATCTTTGATTTATTACTTTTGGAGACTCAACAACTATATTCCATTTCATAATCATTGAAAGATTACTATTTCTTTATTTTATTTTGTGACCAATCAAGGACGGACACGTCACCAAATCTGGCAAGTGGATCCATATTATTTTTCACTTTTTTACCTCGACAAACACTTAACCCTTATTCATCTGGTGATTGTGTGACTGAAGTCACCTCCCAGTCACTGAATAACTTCCTTAACCTGGGTTTGATCTGAAGACTGAGTGACAAAGAAATTCTCATGGCCACTGAAACTTTTCCTGACTCATGGTTTGATTGGGAGATAATGCGACCATTACCTGATCAAGACTACATCAACAGTTCATATTCATTCTATGAAAACCTTTACCTTCACTCATCACCTTCTGGCGAACATGTGACTAAAGACATCTCACGGTCTCTTAATATTTTCCTTTACCCTGGTTAAATCTAGAGACCACGTGAAAGCCTTTGTTTGCCAAGTCGCCAAATAATTTGTTTAACTTGAGTTAAATTATGAGATTAAGCACTAACCATTGATCTTTCATTCATCCTACGGTCTTCACTGAATCACTAGACATCTTATGACTTAACCACTACATTATGAGACCAAGAGATAACTGTGTCATTGGATCATTGAATGTTTAAAACATAACCGCCAGAATTGGGAGAACACGCGACTATTGCAATCACTGGGTCACTAGATAAATAGACTAACTACTTGAGAACTTGGAGACCTAGTGATTGAAGGAGAATAAACCATTGTCTTACATTTGGAGACTCATCAACTATAGGAGAAGTCTCATAATCATTGAATACTTTATCATTTCATCATTTTATCTAGAGATCACCCAACTAAAGGTATTCTCGATCTGGAGACTGGGAAACTATAGTTGCCTTCAAAACATTTATCAGTGTAGTCACTAGATCTCACAATGCACATTAGATTTCATTTGGAGACTTCATGACTGAAGGCATCTGCTGAGTTGTTAGAAGAAAAGGAATATTCTCTTAACTTAAAGAGATTGCATGACAAAGGGTTTCAGGGAATTGCCAAACTAAAAGGAATATGCCAAAATCATTAGGAGACCTAGTGACTAGCCGGTGATTGTAAAGCGCACATGCTTAAAGGCTTTCTTAAGTGATTTGAAAAAGGTAATGGCAAAATAGAACCTGATTAGACTTTTCTATGGTTTTTGGATCTTCAAAAGTATTTTTGACCTAGCACTTAGGGTTTTTCACCATTATGAACATATTTCATTACTTTGGGATAGGAAATTTACAGCAGATTTATCACAAAAAATAGGGAAAACTTTCAACAAAGCAAATATTAAAATGCAACCTTGAAAATTGAAAATACTACCAATAATGGCTCTCTCTGAGGATGCTTGAATGTCAATTTATAGCAAGAAGCCAAAATCTCTGGGTAGCGGACCAATCAAAACTTAAGCTATTGCAAGAAAATAACACACGACTTGAAATAAAGCACACTTATACACTACAAAACTACTGTGTATGGAACAAAAGTTTTTTCAATTGAAGAAAAATTTCAAGAATTATCCATGCACTGGCAATTCCTGTTCTTCACCCTCCATATTTTTCAAAAAATATGAGTCTTTTCCATGAGCCTAATGGGTAATATAGGGGCCCAACCACAATGATTCAAATTTTTTAATGCTTGCTCTTATCCTCACTCCTTGCATTCCATTGAAGGACCAAATCTCAAGGCTGGAATTTCCTGACAATTGTTCTTTTATCAAATAGATATTTCATCTGCTACTGTAGTCTAATGTTTTCCTTTTGACCTTCTCTTCTTGTTTCATCTAGTTCAACAAGATGGAGCACCCTATTTTCTGGAGGATCGAACATGTCCAAATCTTCCTCTTGTATAAATTTGTAAATAGGTAGTAAGTTGTTCACAGGAAGCCTTGATTTAATACCATAAACCATTTCAAAAGGAGACTTTCCTGTAGCTCTCTTTTATGTGATCTTATCTGCCCATAAAGCTAATTTCAACTTTGAATGCCAGGTTCTCTTATTATTTTCTAAGGTCTTCTTCAGAATCTGCATAATACTTTTATTGCTTGATTTTTCTTGCCCATTAGCTTATGGGTGATATTGGGATGAGTATGACATTATTATGCCATTTCTGAACAAAAGTCTTTGAATTCTTGTGATCTAAAACTCATGGCATTATCCATCACTAACTTAACAGGGACACCAAACTTTGTAACAATATTGTCCATCAAGAATTCAATAACCACTATACTTGTAGCCTTCTTTGTTGGGATTGCTTCAATCCACTTGGTAAATTAATCAATGGCTACAATTATCCAACTATGTCCTCCATTGGACTTCTCAGTAAATTCCCCAATAAAATCAATACCCCACATAGCAAAGGGAGCTTCTGCCACTACAGGGTTCAACATCAAAGCTCCTAAAAACTTTAACTTGTTTGAGAACCTTTGGCATGGTTCACACTTTCTAAAAAATGCATGAGTATCTTTAAATAACATAGGCCAATAATATCTAGCCCTCAAGATTTTATAAGCAGTTTCTCTGGCTGAATGGTGTCCTCCACACATTCTAGAATGCATTTCTTTTAAAATCCTCTCAAATTATCCTTTGTCTAGACATAACAGCAAGATCCCATCATTATCCTTCTAAAAAAAATCACCTTGTAGCAGTATATACCTTTGGGCTTGAAATTTTAAGCTTCTTCTTTGATTTTCATTAAGGCCCTTTGAGCAAATAAAATTCTTGAGAAAAAATGCAATGTTTGTGTACTAGGGCTGCATTTCAATGCTGGTGACAGTTCTTTCATTGATATCAACATTTTTGACCTAAATCAGGTCCATATTTTCTTCAATCATTAACTTTGCTAGTCCTAGACCTCTGACAAGTTTAGTGATGTGAAGCTTTAAATCAAATTCTTGGATTTTGATAATCCATTTTCATCTCTTGCCTATGACCTCACTTTGCACCAAAATATCTTTAACTATGGCATGAGGGACATATGCATTTACTTTTTCACAAACAAGATAAGGTCTAAATGCCTTGATAGCCTTTACTAAAGCATAGGCTTGTTTTTCCATCAGCTCATAGTTCAATTTTGTTGACTGTAATGACTTGCTGAAAAAGGCAATGGGGTGCTCAAATCCTTCATCATCCTTTTGTAACAAAACTGTTGCAATGGTATGGAATGAGGCAAAAGAGAATAGAGAAAAGGGCTTAGAGTAATCAGGGGAAACTAAGACTAGAGCCTCTTGGATTGTCTATTTTATTTTCTCAAAAGCCTCCATTGCTTCTTGATCCCAAACAAAATTTACATCTTTTTTCAGTAACTTGACAATAGGTTTGACCAACTCAGCAAAGTTGGCAATGAACCTTCTAAAAAAATTGATTTGTCCAAGGAAAGACTAGACACCTTTGATATTTTTGGGGGCAGAGACCTTCTTAATGGCTTCTACCCTTTCAGGATCAATCCTTACTCCTTCTTTGGACACTATATGCCCTATTAGATTTCCCTTAGTGACAACAAAATGGTATTTCTTAGGATTTAAAGATATGCCATACTCCAAAGCTTTGTTGAAAACCTTTTCTAGGTGATTGCAGTGATCCTCATCCCTTTTAGAATATGCAGTTAGGTCATCTTGGTACACAACCATAAGAACATCAATAAGATCCTTGAAAGCTACATCCATTGCCCTTTGAAAAGTTGCTCCAACATTTTTTAAACCAAAGGGCATCTGAACATACGCATATGTTCCCAAAGGAGTGGTAAATGTTGTTTTGAACTGCTTTGACTCCTTGACCAAGACCTAGTTATATCCTGAGAATCCATCCATCATGGACAAAAAATCATAGCCAGTCACTTTATGAAGCATAGCCTCCATATTAGGCAGTCCATAATTGTCCTTCAGTGAAGCAACATTTAAGTTTCTAAAGTCAACACACAATCTTATGTCACCACTCTTCTTTTTTACTAGTACTAAGTTTGAAACCCAAGATGAATGTCTTATGGGCTCAATGATGCTTGCATCCCTTATCTTGGTCAAATATGTTTGCATTTTGGTAGCTAACAAGGGGTTGATGGGTCTCTACTTTTGCCTGAAAGGTTTGGTGTCTTCTTTTAGGGGAATTTCATGTTGAAACAAGTCTTCCCTATAGGCTTTGAGATCATCATATGACCAAGCAAAGACATGTTTATATCTTTTCAGCAATCTTATTAAATTATTCCTTACATCCTTACTAAGACATTTCCCAATGTAGACAATTTGAGGGGAAGTCTCTGACCTTAGGTTTTTTTCTTCTAGGTCATCCACCTTGGCATTTGACTTCTGGGACATGTGACTATCATTTATTTTGAACATGCCTTCTAACTCAAGTAAAACCTTGGGGATATGGTTAGAAGGTAACTGTACAATCTCATTTCCCATGACATAATTTTTTCCATCAATAATTTCTTGATATGCATCAAAATCAATTTTCTAACCTTCATACAGATCCAAACCTTGAATAAAACTTAAGATTTTATTTTCATCCTCAAAAACTTTCCAATTTCAAATATTGTCAAGGACAGCCGGTCTACTCTTTATTTCTAATTTTGATACTCCAGTAAGGGTTGCATCATTTCTCTTTAATGCAACATTTTCAAGGAAGTCTATCATAATGTTTTTTGATCTTTCTACCCACATAATATTGAAAGCATCAAAAAAATCAATTCTATCCTAGACAACATATTTGTATAACTTAAGTCTGTCATCCTTAGCAGCATATTGTGATCTAATCTAAGCAATGATTAATTGGGAATCTCCATAAACTTTTAAACATCTTATACCATGTTTTATTGCAATATCTAATCCCAATATCAAAGCTTCATATTCAATAGTATTATTTGTGCATTGGAAGGTTAACAGAAAAGAGTACTTAAAATTAGTACTTGATGGGGATATTAGTAAGACACCAGCTCCTGAGCCCTCTTTAGAGCATCCACCATCAAAGTACAGCTGCCATAGCCCATCTTATTGTAAGAGAAATTCATCAATAATTGGGTCAGTATTTTTTAGTTGTGGCACTATTTGTTTTATCATGAAGTTGTTCATATCAATGTCAACATGACAATTTAGATCCTCTGGAGCTACCATCTCAATCATTACTAAGGAACAAGGTTCTCTGTAAAACTTTACCTTAGTGCCATTCACAGGAATTGTAGCATATGATAGATCTAATTTCAGCTTTCCTCCTATTACTGTTGCCCACTATCTTGATAGTAGCATACCATAATGAGGTTTGGTATCAACTACAACAACATCCATCTTGTAAGTAGCTTCAGGGAATGCAACAATCTTTACCTCTATTCCAACCAAAATCCCTACCATAGGAACTTCTCTATTATCCATATCATAACATCTTCCATTAGATGTATCAACTTGAAGTCCCAATTCCTTCATTACTTGGTAGGGCATCACTATAGCTACAGCACTAGAGTCTATCATATAATTTTTCAATAATAAATTATTTACAATCAAAGTGACATAGAAAGGATCAATGGAGGAGGGCTCTTGGGTTACAATATTTCCAACACAAAATTTGGAAACCCCTTTAGTTATCTCAGGTCCTACCACTGGTTTCACTTTTTCTGTCATAATAGGAATGTCTTCTTGTTCATTAATCAGAGCCAAAGTTGATGCCTTATGCTCTTTTATTTTTAGCATTTCTAACAAAGAGATTAACACCTTCATCTGAGACAAAGCATGTCTCATGTCAAAAGTTGGGGCCTCAGTAGAAAGATCAGATAAGTCTTTTATTCCTCCAGCCCTCTTATTTCTTTTCTCTATGATACTTTCCCCATTTCTTTTAGCACTTTGAACCATGAAAAGTTGTTTCTTGTTGTTGATATCCTTGCTTGGGGAAGCAACTGGTTTAGGGGAAACCTTACTCTGAGGATCATCCTTGACAAAGAGTGATCTAGGGACTCCTTGATCTACATCAACCCTTCTATTTCTTAAGTTCTAAGAAGATCTAGCTTGAGAAATAGCAGCCACAGTCAGATTCTTGATTTCTTCTTTACTTGGCTTTCTCTAATGAGTATCTTCTATCTCTGGTCTATTCATATTTGTTTGACCAGTCTCAGTATCATATTCCTTATGATCAAAATGGGAAAATATTTGTTTCTCATAGATAGGGAGAAATATCCTTTTATGGTCAACATCTTATAATATCTCTTCATCATCTGAAGAGGCAGATTCATCCACCCTTTGAGTGGTGAACATATTTACTGTAGGCTTTTCAGAGACTTCATGGTCTCCTGCAGGTAGATCTTCTGGCTCATCTTATAAAGCTTGAGCAACAACACATTGAAAAGGTGAGTGAGGCATGTTGTAGGCCACACACCATGGAATATTTTCCACATTATGGGTTGTATTCTTTTTCAAAGGATTAGGACTATCCCTGCCCTTTTGTGGCTCATGGTTGTCAAAAACAGGCTTCCCATCCTTCCAATTTGTCTTATATGGCTAGTCATGTAACCCAGGGAATCTCTCTTGCCTTTGATAAGGTAGTCCATTATCTTGGAAACTCTTCCCACCTTTATCAAATCTAGTAGATAGATATTTAGCAGCATTAGCCAATTTGTCAACCCTATCATCTTCCTTGGCAAGTTTCATAGCATGTGGTCTAGTCTCTTTCCACAGTCTACCTTCATCCCTTTTATACATTTGGCCAGATTCTCTCCTATTACTTTCAATATTTATTGCTAATTTGAAAGCATCTCTCAAAGTACATGGACTTTTATCTCTTAAGAGGTAAGACATCTTTCCCTCTACAGCATTGAAATAGGTAGTCAAACAAACTTCATCATCCAATCTCAAAACCTAGAATAACTTGTACATGGCCTTCTAAAACCTACCATTGAAATCTGAAATACTCTCATTTGCATGCTTCTTGATATTATTGAATTCATTTAGCATGTAACTAGAGTTAACATGTTCAACAAACTACTCTTTAAAACTTCTTATAAACTCATCCCATGAGGTAACACTATTTTCAGGTAAACCTCTGTACCAATCCCTAGAATCTTCTATCAAAGATTGAACAAAAAGTTTCATGAAAACATCTTCATTCTCTATTTCATAATCATTTATTTTATCAGTAAAAGACTTGAGATGCTCTTCACATGTGATAACATTATTTCCTATGTATTTAGGGATTTTGTCTCTCACCTCACTTGGGATGACATTTGGTTGACAGGCATACTGTCAAAGAACAATGGCATGTATCTATCTAGATGAACTGGCCTTCTTTGAACATTTTGTGAAGCTTGGGCTCCACCTCCTCTAGTATCCTGGTGTGAGGTATTGCTAGCAAGACCACCATCTAATGGGACTATGGGAATGACATTTTGAACTAGTCCTTGGGCCATTTGTTGGGAGAAGGAAGCTTTGGTATTAGGCACAGGACTAGCCAATTGATTCTATGGTATGGGCCCACTGACAATAGGGATTCACCTGCTAGCATTTGTATTCATGTTAGTATGAAGGAAAGAAATTTTCCTCTTCATCTCATCTACAGCAGTCTTTAATTATAGCTTTTCTAATTGAATGGCCAAATCTTCCTTGGCTTTTCTAGCCTTTTCTAGATCTAATCTAGCCTAAGATATTGTAGTAGGGTCAGCCCCATTCCTTTTGGAATCATTTATGCTAATTCCAACTACTTTTTTTTTTCCCTTGTCAGATGCATTTATCACGTTACTTCTAAGATCCTCATTTCTCCTGATCTCAAATGGATGAAACTATCTCAGGACATGGCCTCACCCTCAAACTCATCTTTCTTAGGATTAGGCTTATTGTTGCTAACTTGTTGTCTCAAAATTTGGACATCTCCAAACAACTCACTATCTAAACCAGTAACTTTCCATTTCAGACTTTTTTCTTGGATCTCATTATTTTTTGTCTTTCTAAGGAGCTCTTGCTTTTCTATGAGTAATTCATAGATTTCTTGTTCCCGCTCCTTTCACCTTTTAGTAATTTCTAAAAAAAATTCCTGGCCCTTTTTTCTCAAAGCCAAAACTTCTTCCCTTAATTTCTCAGAATCATAAGATTCAGTGTCAGCAGCAAAAGCATATTTTGTTTTCTCTAGATTTTCTTATGTAGGAAAGAAACCAATATCTATAAATTCATCCTCCTGAGGAGGACTAACAAACTCAGGATCCATTCTTCTAAGGAATTCAGGATTCTTAGAAAATGATAGGATTTCATTTTGGGTGGGAATTGGAACATATTCCTAAGCTAGTATAGGGGAATCATTACTAGTTGTCCCCCTTTTGGACCATTTCTTTCTACTAGGGTTATGTAATTCTTCACCCATCTTTCTTTCCGGGTGATCCCTATAATAAGACCTAGTATTCCTTGGCTTACTCATATTATTTTGACAAGATAATATTAAATATTTAAAAGCTTTTACCAAAAACTGGTAAACACAGAGTTTAGAGTTGCCACCCACAAATATGAGGGAATAGATTGATAAACTAGTCTTCAAATACAACAATAAATAGTTAGCAAAACTGTTAGCAAATTTATTGCAGAAATATTCCAGATTCCCCAATAGAGTCTCCAATTTTGTTAGTGTTCAAAATTGCAAATGATCAAAACTTAATCACAAAATCTCTAATTCATAACTCTTGCAGACCCAACAAATGCATCAACAATAGTAAACACTAAGGTATTAAGGATTTGTAATCCTTATTCTCTTTGATCTTTAAACTGTAGGTGGGTATTAACTTTTAAGATTAAACTCTTCAAATATCATAAGACTAACCTGTATACTTGATACAGATCTACTCACACAATTCTCTCACAACTTTAAAGTAAATCATTGTTTAAATTGATTGATGGTGAAAACAAATACAAACTAAGAAAAGACCAATGTCGAATCCTAGGGCATCAGAGTCAACAAATGCACATCTACAGAAAATCTCTCAAATCAAATAAACCCAAACCCTGGATAAAATGCCTTGCAAATTATCCTCTTATGTACATATCATATCATCAAATTCATACATGAAAAATGAAATCTCAGAGACCTCACTCAAGATTTACCCCTCCCTTGAAAGGAACTCAAGTTTCAACCCCACTATCTACCTTGTAGAAAGATGTATCTAAAATGCCTTGCAAATTTAAACACATAGATAAATCAAAATCATACATGAAGACAATAAGAGATAGACATGGAACTTCAGTATATTTTATTGATAAACTTCCTATATCAGTACATTCAGAAAAACTTGGATTCCTAAGAATCAAAGCTAAATCTATATGCTCCTATTATAATAAGTATTTCATGACCCTTTGGTGTGAGTTAAAATTTTGTATATATAGAGAAACCATCTTGGGATCCTTGAGGAAAGGATGTGATAAGCTTCGAATGGTTCTGATAGTGACTTGCACTAGAATACAAAAGACTTAAATTTTTAATAGAAAAAGAGAGAGAAAGGGCACCAGAAGTTGTTTCTCCAGTTTGTTGAGTTTCCCTTTGAGTTGCACCTTTGCTTTCCAGTATTCAGAGAAACTGCTGAAGTTGTTATGTGAATGATGACCACCATCCGGCTAACTTACATCATTCTCTTCATGATTAGTTTATCTCCTTGTGCTCATAGGTCAGGTGCATTTTTGGAGCTCATTCATCTTCTATATCATCAATATCATCTATTGCAGGCTTATTCCTTTTGGGCTTTGTAAGAGTGTCACATGTAGATACATGTTCTTCAATTGGCCATTGGAATTCCTGAATGCTCTGGAGCTATTTTTTTTGCCTCTCCCACCTAGCATCAATTACCTGCTTGACATCTATAGTAAACTTGGTGAATTTCATCTCAACTTTTAAGGCTTCATCCAAAACAGTATTGAATTTGTCAATGTCCAATTCATTATTTTCATTAACAAATGAATCTTTCTTAGGCAAAAAGGAATCAAAATCTGATTTCCACTGATCTAACCCCCTTATTGAGCCATCCTCACTCTTGATTGGAGGGATAAACTTGTTGATTTTTGGACCAAACATTATTATCCTTATCTCTATTTGATTTTCTTTTCCTTTGAAGAATGACAAGGTAGCCTATATCCTATCTATTTCTTCATCAACCTGCAGCACAATCTCTGGAAAATCTATTCTAAGAGATTGCAAAGCTGAAAATCTCTAAAAAAGTGATGTTTTGACTAACGAGGTTGTATGATAAGTACTCAAAATTTTAACAAAATTTTTTACCTCCACTTGTAGCCCAGGAAAATTATTATAAGCAGTGTATACTACATCTGCTTTCTCCTTCAAAACTTCAAGTCTATGTTGAAAATTTTTCAAAAAGTCATCCAATGCCACTTTATTTTGATCTACACTAGCATGTTCCTCAGTAATCTCTTTTTCTTCTGTACCCTGATTTTCTAATTGTGGCGATGTTCAGGTGGTTGAGGGGTAACCATAGGCATGTTGATTATCTATTGGTGTAGATCATCCACATATTTCTCCAATTCCTTCTCTTTCATAATGTGTACTTCTCTATCCTTCACAAGTGCATTGTAGTCTTAAAATTGGTTTTTGTATCTATCAGAGAGTTGCTTAGTTTTTTCCTCATTCAACCTTGCAAAATGAGTAAGCACCTATGAGACTTCAACATCTTCTCTATTGTGGATTGACCACACAACCTTATCCCCATCCATCTTTTCTTAAACATTCAGAAGAGAAGGCTTATGTTCCTTAGGGTATAGGCTCCACATAGCCAGTGCTTGATTTTTTGGACTATATTCAAACTCTTTTATTAGGTCCCCTACTTGGGTTTCTAAAAAAAAATTTAAATTGTCCTACTTTCTTATCTGATCTATTATAAAAGTTGAAGCAAGATCCCAACCAGGAACCAATAGCATATTGCTAGCTTTCACTAATTTTCTGGCATCTTCTGGAGTGATAGACTCTGATTTAGGAACATAATCCTTTAATGCTTGGACATCCTCATCAGGCACCTAGCCCTCCTCTATAATCTATACACTTGAAGCAACCTATTGTTCTTATGCCATACTAGAAAGTTCTTGAATTCATCTAACTTAGTGAATTCATCGTCCTTCAAGAAATCTTCTTTCTCTAGAATTCTTTCATCTTGACCTAAAGCCAAAGGAAAATCTATCTCTTCTACAACCACCTTTCATTTTCTCTTCTCTTCCCTGATCTTCTACCTGAGTTGGTGATCATAGGCTTTGTTTCATGGAATCAGAGCTCCTACTTTGTCTCTTTTCTTCTCAATTGTTTTTACTTTGGAAGGCTCTCCCACTTGCATTTTTTGCCTTTTCAAAGGAGGCTCACTGGTATCTTGAGAGCTAGGAAGCTCTATCAAATCCATAATGGTATTTTCCTCTCCTCCTTTCTCAATAGGAGGTGGATTTTCTATGGCAGGATGGCTATATACTGGGTAGCCTCCATCACTATCTTCCTCACACTCTAATTCAGAATGCTTCTCCTTTTCCCTTTGTTTAACATCAATTTGGTCCTCAAATGAACTGACCAATGTATAGAAATTATCCATCATCTTCTCTAGCCTTTGTAAATAAGGCAATGTAGGGTAGAAGCCTCCAAATGGAATTCCATTTGTTTTCAACTATTTCTCAAATGACAATAGCTCTAAAAATTGGTGTGCTCTCCTCTCTACCTCATCATCCTCTATGATATTTATGATGATGTCTTCCTCTGGACACTGCTCATGTATGTTGCTAATTGGAATGGTAGGAGTATAAAATTTCCTAGCAGTAACAATGAAATCCTATGTATCAACATATCTATACACTACAACATTCATCTTGTACTGGCCCAGCCAATCATTTAACTTGCTAAATGCATTCTTCCCAATGGTGAGGTTGCATACCCTAAAGTGCCTAGGGGTAAATATACCCTTCCTATGGGGGTCTAGGTGTTCTTTATCAATTAACATCAGCTACCAAATGATCTCTAGGAAAGAAATCCTGGGTGGCACAAAGAATGGTAGGACATGAGGTGGCTAGGGACACCCATAGACTCTAATTATTGTGAAGGTCTTCTCATAGTAGAAGTCTCCCCAGTTATGATTTTTAATCCACTTGTCAACAAATTGACAAGGCCTCAGTAATTGCAAAGCCTTGATTGGTAGCCTGCAAAGATTTAGTCCTAAGCTAAGAAAAATTGGTTGAACTATCCAGTTCTCAAAAGCACAAAAGTCACAATCTGTGGAAGTACCGCTCCATGCCCTTATCCAAAATTGAACTGAATTAGGTTGACCCCTCCACATCATTTGATTCTTAAGGTACTCCAAGTCCATAATTTTGTAGTTGTAATACAGGATAAGATGCATGAGTAGTGAGTAATACATGAACCTAGGAGTAGGCTCCCTTTTCCTCGGAGCTTCAATTCCTTCATGCATTTTATTTATTACGTACCCAATGTAGTCATATCCTTTTCTTGTATGGAGACTTTTTGAATCCAAAACTATCATTTGGATGTCAGATGAAATCCTTTCTGCACCACCATCTATCCCTAGCACCCCGCATAATCCATATGTAATGTATTTGGCATAGAAACATAGGTCCTTGTAGAAGTATGGGGCTGCCCCAGCCATTGCTGCAATATAGTTTATGTTGGCTCTTGGGACATGGTTTTGGACTTTCTTAAACACCAATAATATCTCCCTAATGTACCTATTTTCTTGGGCCTGTAAATTGATTTTCATGGCCATTGGGATTTGAATGCTAAAAGCCTTCATAAATGAACTTCTGTCCAATGTGACTAGAGCTGAGACATACCCTTTCCTTATTATTTTAGACAAAGGGTCATACTTGTCGGCCAACCCAATGAGAAATTCTACATCTACAAAAACATCAGGTACTATCAACCTAGCCAACCTGGAGGTCCAAGGGTTTGAAACGGGCACTAGACTATCAGCATTTTTATAAAAATACATAAACAGACACATCTCCCATCTTCACATCTCTACATTAACTTAGATCATCAACAAAAACTTTGTCACTAACCTTTTTATTTTTTGAGGACCTAGGCAGCAGAGTGAGAAATTCATCTAAGTAGCTCTCCTTCGCCTTTTCTTTGGATCTCTTGCTGGTGGAAACTCCACTAGCTATTGGCTGACTCATCTTGATCAATTGAAAAAAATCCTTCTAAGAATTCTAAAACTATGAACTCTCTGATCGCTAGAAAACTCAAGAATTCTCGTAATTTTCTAGCACTGCCTCTCCAAAATGCTTGGTAATTTTAGAATGAGTGACAGCTAACTGTATTTATTCTAGAGAAATGAATGCAATTACCCTTTCAAGACTCAAGCTCTATAATCATGTCACTTTCACCATTACTTGGCACGTTCTGAACTCAATTCACTAGCAGTGAGCTAAGAAAGTGACAGGTAATCAAATTTGATTTTTGTCAACCTAGCGACTGCACTTAGTCTCCTAGTCACTTCAAGGCCTGGTTCCCTTTTAATACTTTCTGAGACTTAGGGACTAAAGGAAAATTCCCATTCACTACATGATTTTATCTTTTTAAATTCTATCTGGAGACCTGGCGACTATAGTCAAAAATCATAGTCGTTGAATCATTTGGCCTTTTATGATTTTGTCTCACGATCTAGCGACCTTTTGAAACTTTATTTTTTCATTCTAAGACCTAGTGACTATATTTTATCTCCCAGTCACTGCAAAATGTATCACTTATTAATCTTATTTCAAGACCTGGTGACAAATGCCTTTCCAAAGTCTCAAAAGATTTCTTCTCATTGAAAGACTTGGCGACTAGCAGTGAGTCTCTTAATCACTAAAACTTGTTGACTTTTCAAAGTTTTTCTGGAGACTACCCAACTTCACCCATCTAGAGACCTGGAGACTAAAAGAAGTCTCCTAATCATTGAAATTTTTTTCAAATCCTCATTTCTTCTCATGACTTCACGACAGCCACAAGATCTTAATCTGACGGTAGTTGCTTAGTCTCATAAACTTCACTCTAACTTTGACTTTCTCAGGAGATCTAGAGACTGAACCAATCTGGAGATCTAGCAACTGAAGGTAGAATATCTTTGATTTATTACTTCTAAAGACTCAATGACTATAGTCCATTTCATAATCACTAAAAGATTACTATTTCTTTATTTTATTCGGTGATGAATTAGGGACAGACACGTCACCAAATCCGACAAGTGGATCCATATTATTTTTTCACTTTTCTACCTCGGCAAACACTTAACCCTTAGTCATCTAGTGATTGTGTGACTGAAGTCACCTCCCAATCACTGAATAACTTCCTTAACCTAGGTTTGATCCAGAGACTAGGTGACAAAGTAATTCTCATGGTTGCTAAAACTTTTATTGGCTCAGGGTTTTATTAGGAGATAACGCCACCACCACCTAATCAAGACTGCATCAACAATTCATATTCATTTTTTGAAAACCTTTACCTTAACTCATCACCTTCTTGTGAACATGTGACTGAACATCTCGTAGTCTCTTAATATTTTCCTTTACCCTAGTTAAATCCAGAGACCATGTGAAATCCTTTGTTCATCAATTCACTAGATAATTTGTTTAACTTGTGTTAGATTATTAGATTAAGTGCTAACCATTGATCTTTCATTCATCCTATGATCTTCGCTGAGTCATTAGACATCTTATGACTTAACCACTACATTAAGAGACCAAGAGATAACCGTGTCTCTGGATCACTGAATGTTTAAAACATAACCACCAAAATTGGGAGAACACGCGACTACTACAATTGTTGGGTCGTTGGATAAATAGACTAACCACTCGAGAACTTGGAGACCTGGTGACTTAAGGAGAATAAACTGCTCTCTTACATTTGGAGACTCAAGGACTATAGGAGAAGTCTCATAATTTCTGAATACTTTATCATTTCATCATTTTATCTAGAGATCACCTAACTAAAGGTATTCTCAATCTTGAGACCAGGCTACTATAGTTTCCTTCAAAACATTTATCAGTGTAGTCGCTATATCTCACAATGCACATTAGATTTCATTCAAAGACTTCACGACTGAAGGCATCTACTGAGTCGTTAGAAGAAAAGGAATATTCTCTTAACTTAAAGAGATTTCATGACAAAGGGTTTCAGGGAATCTCAAGAATAAAAGGAATATGTCAAAATCATTAGGAGACCTAACGACTAGCCGGTGATTGTAAAGCGCACATTCTTAAAGGCTTTCTTAAGTGATTTGAAAAAGGTATGGCAAAATAGAACCCAATTGGACTTTTGTAGGGTTTTTGGATCTTCAGAAGTATTTTTGACCTATCACTTAGGGTTTTTCACCATAATGAACATATTTCATTACTGTGGGACAAGAAATTTGCAAGAGATTTATCACAAAAAAATAGGAAAAACTTTCAAAGAAGCAAAAATTAAAATGCAACCTGAAAATTGAAAATAATACTAACACATCCATTGGTAGGATGTCACATAGCATCTTATCTTGATAACCACCTATCATGAACTCCACCCACACTTGTTCATTCACTAGAACATTCTGCCCCTTGTTCAACCAAGTTACTTTGTAAGGATGAGTATGAGGTATCCTCACAAGTTTCAACTTTTGGACTACTTCCTCTGAGATTATGTTATCAGTTGAACCTAAATCAATGATAACTTTTCAAACTTTTCCAAGGATCTTGCATTTGATCCTAAAGCAAGCCCTTCTATGCTTGGGTTCTTCCTTGACTGGATCCTTGAGTACAACCCTCCTAAACATGAGGTTCTCACCATGTTCTAAATCCAATCTAACCTATGGTGACTTCACACTACTCACTTCCTCTTGTGCATAAGCTATCTTCTTCTCCCCTTGTGAGCTATAATCTTTTTCAGAGCACCTATAGGAAGGGTGGCCTAGTTGACCACAATTGTAGCACTTCATGCTGGAAAAATGTGACCCTCTACTGAAACTACTTGATCTTCCTCTTCCACCTTGGAATCCTCTTCCTCTACCATTATTTCATCTTCCACTTGGCTCACTATTTTTTTCAACTAGCTTGGAGTCTCCTTGACTTCTTGGTTCATTACTCCTACAACCAGAGCCACCTCTATGTCCCCTAGAGTCTCTCCCTCTACCTCTACCTCTTGGATTAGAATCTTTCTTCTTCTTTTTCTTCTCTTCAACCTTAAGTTCTAATTGAAAGAACTTGTGGATAGTATTAGGAGTCCACAAGCTAATCTCCTCTTGGATACTCCACCTTAATCCACCTAGGTACCTAACAACCTAGATACTCTCCTCTTCTTGAACTTTGGACCTCAAACAGAGTTTTTAAAACTCCTCAATGTAAGAGGCTACATCCATCTCCTTTTTCCTAAGACTTTGGCTCTTCTTTTGCATTTGGATCTCATGATCCTCTGGCAAATACTTATCCTTAATCTTGGTTAACATAGCTCTCCAATTGGCTATTGGTCTTTTCCCCTCTTTTTCCCTCTCTTCTAGAAGGAAATCCCACCATGTTAGGGCTAGTCTCATTACTCTTGTCTTGTCCACCTTCACCCTTTGTGCCTCTAAGACACCTTCACACTCAAATTTATTCTCCATCCCTTCAATCCACTCCATGACTAGCTCTAAATCCATCTTATCGATGAACAGGGGTATCCCCTCAAGTGCTTTTCCTCCCAATGCCTTGATGGCTTTTAGGAAGGGTTCCTCTTGCATAGGTGGGTTTGGTTCATGGATGTAATCATCCTCAACTATTGTTTTAACTTTTTCATCTTCAACTTACAACTTCTCCTTCATTTTACCAAATACTTCTGCAACTTCATCAAGCTTATCTTTCAAAGCTTCAACAGTCTCTTCTAGAATCTGGTTCCTCTCCTTTTTTTCTACCACTTCCCTTGCTAACTCAGCATTAGTTACCATGGTGGATTCTCCCACTGAATGTACTTCCATCTTTTGACGTACACTAATGTCTTACCCCAATCTTTGATTGGCTCTGATACCAATTTGATATGGAGGTCTTTTCTATCTAGTCCTATTTTCTCCTAGGACTTGTTATAGGCCTTCTCTTGGCCTTCACTAGGGTTACCTTAGACCCTTTCCACTGAGGGATTCTTGACAATCTCCTCCTCTCCACTAGACCTCACTACCAAGGTGTATTTTCCTTTCTTATCCTCAACTTCTTCACATGAACTCATTCCTTGAATTCATCCTAACACCAAAAAATTACCATTTCTTTGAAATTGTGTTAGAAGGATCCTTAGATTGTTTTTACTATATTTGAGGTGTACCACCATCCATCTATCTTCCCTCACAAGTCGATCTCCAAGAACTAGGCTTAAAGCCCTATTAGGCCTTTGTAGGTCTCCCAACTCAATTTTTAGTGCATAACTCCAAAAATTTCCAAACAAGTTGACAAACTAAAACCATATTCTAATACCCTTTTTGAATTTCTCATGGATTCACAAGTTCTTGGATCCTTGATTTAGTCATACTGTACTTCCCTACAATCAAGCCTATTTTCTAGGCCTAATTAGGTCTCTCTAGTTTTCAGTGAGGGTTTGATGTTTACACCTCTTGTTGGATTTATCAAGGACTCTCCTTCTTAGGATTGATTCTTTGACATCTATACTTCACTATTATGCACTTGTATTGACTTCCTCAATCCCTAGGCCTTCTCTCATTTTTTGGATCACTATCAAGCTCACTAACCGAGCATGCTCTAGCTCGCCTAGGGCTTGACTCCAAAAATCCTTCCACTACAAACCTAGCCATAAAAATACATATATAAAAATTATTTACAATACCCTAGCATATCCCAAAGGCTCATATAGTTTATTCTATTTTATTTCATGCTAGGGCCATTTTATTGACCTCTACTCTAAATGCACCAGCATTAAACTGGTCACAGAGGAGGAATTTATTAACACACAAAGGGAAATCCTAGCTAATCAAAACTAGAACATAAAATAACTTAGAAAACTATGAAGAAAAAATACATGCAAATTAAATGCTCTAGTCTAATCTATAGATTATGGATAACTGAGCTTCTATTCACTGTCACAGTCTTACAATCACACCAGTCTAATAAAAAAATCAAAAACCAAACTTCTTAATAAGATCCAACCTTATGTTTTGGTTGAAAAATACCATAAATAGCTTTATAAAACCAAGCTAAGTCGGTTAGAAATCCCTAACTACCCCTAGCCCTTGGATAGTCACTTTGACAAAATGTTGTCATGACAACTTTGCAAAATTGCAAAGTTGTCATTGACAACTTTTACATTTTTTATTACAACTTTTCCCAAGTCATCCTAATAGGTCTTAAATGACCTCTAAGGCTAATTCATTACTCCTAGGACCATTACTTAACATATTTTTCCATTTCCCACAGTCAACCCCATGCTTTGACTAACTGACAACTAACATTGGCATGTAAGCCCAATTTCTTAGGACCCCTTAAGCCTATTAAAGCCTTAGTTAAGTCTATTAGTAACCATCCTAAACACATTGGATCTCTACAGACACACACACTAGGGACTACTCTAAGTATTTATTGGAGAGTGACTTGGCTAAGGTTGCTATAAGCCAAAAACTAGGAGTTAGGTTAGCCAAGAACCTAGGTGCTCCTACACCAAAAATCTTGCATAAGAGATCCTTAAAAGGATTCTCCAATACATAGAGAGATGTCTTCAATATGCCTTCCATTTTGTTGGGAATGCATCCAATGTTATCTATTGTAGACCTTCAATTGGTGGCAATGATAGTTCCATCAAATTAACCATTTTTCTTGACTTCAACAATCGTATGATTTTAGAAATATCAATCAAGTTTTGAAAGTTGTAATTTATCATAATTGATAGCTAGTAATTAATCCTTCTACATCCACATTTGAATGACTATGTTTAAGTATAATAAAATATAAGAGAGACAACCAAAGAAATCAAATAATGGGCTAGATAAGCATTTTCCTTTTATTTGAGGCCATCAAATTTAAAGTTGTCTCAATTTAATATGATATAGTAGTTAAAATCTACTCTACTTAATATGATACTCATACATACTATGTTGATTTCATTTTTCGTGATTAGATGTTTACAAAGATTTCATTTATTTTTTATCCTAGATCATTTTCCTTATAATGGTTAGATCCTTGTAAGTAAATACAATTTCTAGTTATTTATCAAATTATAAATGTAATGTTTATGATGCTTAATTGTTGGTTTTGATTTCATGTATAAATATTTTGTGATTTTGTCACCCTTGGTGGAAACAAGTAATTAACTACAAAGTCAACCCTATTGTTGAGGATATTCCATAGTATAAATAAAGTAAAGGTAAGGAATGAAATAATATACAATGATTATGGTGACTGCATACCGTTCATGTTGTCTATTATGTAATTCTTAGCATATGTATCATGTAATTTTTATCTAACATAAGATAAATGAATTACATATCCAGGAACTTGACCTGTCTTGACAAGGATCTAGCACAATCTCATGGATCAATAGGTATAATTCAATACACCCTATAGAAATAGTATATTATTTTCTTTCTTTCTTGATGCATAGCCCTCCTAAATTCCTCTAAGGAACCTAACTCAACCCAAGGGATTCAACTAAGACTAGAAAACTCTCAAGGAATTAGAAACATCATGAAATCAACTCCCCTTCAAGGCATACTAGCCCTTATTTCTTCACAAAATTCCATCTATCAAATATGAAGGCTTATAGGGTCTTAAGCTTTCCCTATCCCAACTTGTATCTACTCCCCACACACTCTCCCAATGTAACTCACTACTTAGACCTATTAGAGGTCAATGCACCTTTCTTGGAATCCCTCTAGACTCTATACCCTAAGTGTAATGCATAATCACTAAACTTAAATCCTCTTCCTCTTTCTTATGTAGTGTGATGAGAGCGAACCAGGCTGGGCTCCCAGTACTAACTGATTCAGTTCCTTACACATAGCACTTCAACACAATCCACTTTAGACTCTTGATTTAGATGAACACTTTCCCCTTGGATTCCCCCTACACCCAAGAAAAAATGAGAACTCTTAATACTTGATTAAAAAGACCCCACCCTTGACCCTCTTTGGTCTACAAAACAAATATCATTTACTATTGTAAAATATAGTAAACCTTCAACTTTCAAACCCAACAAATCAACTTACTATACCACTATCACTCTGAGATAGTCATGTCAATCTCTGCAACTTTGATTATCAAACTCATGTCATTGGACTCTCTACCTTCTTCAAGCCTCCTTCATACTGTAGACTATTTTTCGTGTCATTTCCTCAACCCTCAATGGCCAAATGAGCCAGATGGTAGTAGCTTGTATAGTACTATCTTTAAATGTAAAATTAACTATTAAAATCTACTCATGTTTCATAGCGTTTACTATGATATTCTAAATGCAAAATTAACTAGTAAAATTTCCTTATGTTTCATGGCTTGTACTCTGATATTTTTAAATGAATAATTAACAAGTAAAATGAACTTTTGTGTTCCATGCTATCATTCAAGCTAAAAAATAGTGACAGTCCTATTTGATGGTTAACCTCATGTATGTGTTGCATTCAAGACAAGGGTTTGAACCTTTATCAATGTTTCTTTATTTACTTATGGTGTTATTACAAAACAAAGATCCTATGATGGAGAGATTTTTCATCCAGATTCATTTGAAATCATGAAGTGCATTTCCATGGTGAAGGGAATAGGCCAAGGACAAGGGGTAAATGGTTGTGGAACCAAGGAGTTGATGGAGTTTTAGGTTGTAGAATGAGCCACATTGAAGTTTCCCAATGATCAAGTGTGTGAGTTATCTCTTGAAGAGCATGTTCCAAGTCAAGAACTGTAGGATTGAATCAATCCATGTTTTGTTTAGATACTAGGCCATCAAGTGAATCCTTGTGTCTAGGAGGGTAGGAGAGTGAGTTAGTTTACCAAACCATTGCTTCCTCTACATCATCTACCCAGCCATATATTTATCACACCATATGAAGAAGATGCTTAGATTATTTTATTGAAAAATCCTTCATATGATATAATAGAATATATGGTTGGATAGCCACCAGCACTTATATGAGTGTAGAGGTTGAATGTTTCTAATTTGCAGCTCCCACAAGGGTTTTTAATGAGCCAAATGGCAGAATCTTGTACAGTGTTATCTTTAACTATAAAATTAACTAGTAAAATCTACCCATCTTTCACATTGTGTACTATGATATTCTAAATGCATAATTAACTAGTAAAATTTCCTTATGTTGCATGGCTTGTACTCTGATATTTTAAATGCAGAATTAACAAGTAAAACGTACTTTTGTTTCATGTGACCATTCAAGCTAAAAATATTCAATTGGGTCCCTCCATGGGACAATCACCTTAGATACCTAATTCAATCCTACACTTCTTAACTTGGAACATGCTCTTCAAGCGATAACTCACACACTTGATCATTGGGACACTTCAATATGGCTCAAACATTGATAAAGGTTCAAAACTTTGTCTTGACTGCAACACATACATGAGGTTAACCATCAAATACGAATGTCACTATTTTCAGCTTGAATGGTCACATGAAGCAAAAGTTCATTTTACTTGTTCACTCACAAAATAGGACTGTCATGCTAATAATCAATTCCTAGCTGGCCTAAAATGAGAAAAGGAAAAACCCTTGTGGGAATAGAAAATTACAAACATTTAGCATCCACCAGCGCTTCTATGAGTGCAGAGGCTGAATATTTGTAATTTTTAGTTCCCACAAGGGTTTCTAATGACCCAAATTGTAGTACTCTACCCCTAGTTTGATTTTATAAATGTTATAGCTATTTTAGGATGATGGATTATATGTTAGGAGATCATTGATGCTTATGATTTTACTAACCCCATACTTGTATGTGTATGCTTGATGTGTTTGTTTTATATTTTTGTTTGACGTGCCTGATGTGGTTGAGGGACGGAGTCATAGTTACTTGCTTGTGAGATCCACACGATCGAGTGATCCCCGCCATTGTATGTTATATATTTATATATGTATGTACATGCGGGTTTTATATGCAGGTTTGTAGGTATCGAGCATCAAATTCCTTGAATTATCAAGATGAGTGTGCCCTATCGCAATATCTCAAATGGTAAGAGAGGGGAGATAACACAGATCCAAAACCCTAACCTAAGCCTAATTTTTCTAGGATTGGACAAGTATCAGTTTGACTACCCTACCTAGATTTGTCTAGTTGATAGGAATTCGTGGATCCCTTTCTAGTGTTTGCTTGGTTTTATGTTGTTTGGCTTCAGTTGATTTATTTCTTATATGGGTGATTTTCTATGATTATTAGATTAATGATTATAGTTGAAATTTAATATTAATTAGATTCCTATGTTTATTGGAGAAAATTAATTAAAATTCAAATAATAGAATATTTGGATTTAATTAATTATTTAATTGAAAATTAGATTTAATTATGCTTGTGTGCTTTATTAAATAATTAAATATTTAATTGCATGGTTTTAGGATGCTTTAAATATTTAATATGAATTTTAATTATAAACATGTGCATCATTGAAAAGTGAATTGTTCTCAAAAGTTATCAACCTATTTCAAAAAGTCAAAGTTGAGTTGTGCATGAAAAGTGTTTTAATTATTAATTAATATTTTTTTTCATTTTTTTATTTGGAGTTGATGTGGGATTTAGCTATTGAGTTATCTTTAGGGTTGCATGAAATGGGGAATTGAATCTCTATTAGGGAAAAATTTCATACATTTTAGAGATATGTGTGTTAAAATGTGATTAAGTTAAACACACTTCAATGAATCATTGCTTGATCTACTTTGAACAAAATAAAA
The DNA here is from genome assembly GCA_027943335.1 of Chamaecyparis obtusa. Taxonomy (NCBI): domain Eukaryota; kingdom Viridiplantae; phylum Streptophyta; class Pinopsida; order Cupressales; family Cupressaceae; genus Chamaecyparis; species Chamaecyparis obtusa. Next base: position 104,600 of record BSBK01005475.1, read on the forward strand.
ACAAGTAAGGATATTCAAGAGAAATCAAATCGATCCATTGCCTCCTAGTAGATTCATGTTTGGGATGCTCTCAGATTCATTACATTCCAGTGACATAAAAACAAATCTAAATGAAGGATTTAACATGTATGTAGGATGAGATGCAGATTTATCCAATTACCAATTGATGTTCATCCAATTAATCAAAAACTGAGTGTTCCTATGTGATTAATATGCAATGATAATGTAGATACTAATCTATAATGAAACTATGATTAATTCATATTAAGCTTGAAATAAGATGTTCCTATCAAATGTATGCAATAAAACTCAAACTATCAACTTCAATGTACGAATAAATTAAATGCTTAGAAATCAAAATGATAGCACTACTTAGCAAAAACTTGGATGATTTGTGATGAAAATGAAGCCGGCTTATATAGAATTGAATTAGAAATGAACGGCTAGGATTTATTGAGAATGGGAGGTGAAGATTGATTCAAAGATTCAGTCTCAACAGAAACTTTCTAAATCAACTGGAGAGTTTAGTAGATGAATTCTGGAAATTTCAAAAGATTGTTAAGTCAACTAGATTGATTCTTCAGTTAACTATCTTGTTTCCATTTTACAACATTAAATTGATCAAAAGTTTCCAAAAACTATCTTTTGATGACATCAAAATGCATTTTTATCAAAAGTGGGGAAATAATTAATTTTAAATTCCTTTTGTAATTTGTTGACAATTATCTTATTCATTTAATCAATATTTAGAATATTTATTAAATAAATAGTTGGAGATTTGATTTAATTTATTTACTTAATTAACCTCTGAATCATTAATTAAATAAATAATAAGAATCTAGTATAATTGCCAATGATGCCTGAGATTAGGAATTGATTAATTATTGTTGGTTCAGTGCAAAAATATATCAATCAAGTTAATTTGATGAATTTAGAGAGCCTTGGGTTAGGACTTAAGATAATTGATCAAAATGAAGAATAATTTGAGACTAGGGGGGCCTATGGTTTTGGGTGACCATTTTGTAGTGATTACATTTTCCCCTCTTTGAATTGATATAGGATCATCGTATCGATTCAAAGAACAGATAGAAATGAGACTGACAATGACAACTAACCAACTTGATGTGAAGTGATGAAGTTGATTACTATCAGGATGATTCTTAAACCATCGGTTTGGTTTGAATGATCAATTAGTTTGTTGTGAAGCGATGAAACCGATTATCATTAGGATATTGATAATGCCATTGACTTGATTTGGTGCGATGAAGCCAAATGGACTCAATTGAGGACAAGACCAATTTGATATGAAGAGATAAAATTGATGTGCCCTTTGAGATTTGATGACGAGAAATCTCAACTTGATGTGGTGCGGTGAAGCTGAGATGCCCCTAGTATTTCATTCTGATTAGTTTGATTATGTGATCACTAATAAGTTGATGTTATGATTGTGCCCCCTCGAGAGAGAAATCAAAAGATGACAAGATGCCCCAATGTGATGAGGTTGAGGGTACATTTTTCACTGAATACAAGGTCGGTTGACTAGGGTGGACCAAAACTTGGGTATGGGTTAACCAAGATTCGAAAGGAGGAAATAAGTGAATATGAAGAAAAGAGGATTGATTGGAAGAAGAAAAGGTTGGTTAGACAAGCGGTCAACTTGTATTAGGGTTTAAAAGGAAAACAACAATTTTGACTATGTTAAGGATTTTAGATTTTGATTTCGACCCTGAAAATGAGATCAGAGAGGGTCAATTAGGTAAGGGTGTGAATTTCAAGCCAATCGGAGCAAGTTGAAAAATGGGTCAAAAAGACTATATAAAGGCCAAACATGTCATTTTCCATTCATTTGACTTTGTTGAGGTTTTGAATTTCAAAAACCCTCTCTAAGTGAAGATGGAAATCCCTGTGGTAACTCACCAATTTGAGTGATAACGAGTGCACAATTGGCCAAGTCACTACAGTCCAGTGGTAAGTTCTCAAAAACCAAGCTCTATTTTTATCCATTTGTTCATTTTTTGGTTCATTTTTTTATGCAAAAATCTGTAGGCCACGTTTTCTTGTACGAGCCTATGAGAAAACTTGTACAAGTAAACTCACACTGAGTTCGGCTCGTACTGGCCACCCAAGATTCTCGTACAAGGCCTGCCCTTGACTTTTACGAGGGTTCAATATTTTTCCCTTTTTCTCATTGTCTTCAGCATGTCTACTCACATTTTATGGTTTACTCATACAAAGACAACCCTTTACTTGTACAAGAAAACCTATATGTCTCTATTTACTCATATGAATAACAGTGGTCAGTTTTGGCAGTATAGATGCCAACTTTGAAACTTGTTGATTATTGCAATTTGATATTGGATATGTGCTTGAGTTTGTGAATATATTTTGATGTCGTAATACTGATGATTTCTTGGTTTATCCATGTAGGAGGTTCTTCCTGATATACAGTTCAGGATCACATATCTGCCGATGTCGAGATTGTTGGCACAATTTTTGAAGGATAAGAACAATATCTTGGCTGAGTGCAGGTTTGATTGGCTTGGAGGGATTTTGGATATCCGTGTGAACCACGGATTGCTGACTACCTTGGTAAAGTGATTCCACAATGAACACAATACATTTCACTTACCCATAGGTGAGATTACCATGACCCCGGAGGATGTTTATCGCATCCTTTGTGTTCCATTTGGTGGTCTGTTGGTACAGTATGAGACATCGCGAATGCCTGGGGTATTATGTATTCACAGGATTTTCCAAGATGATGACATCCTAGAGAGATGGATAGGATGGGACACAATGATGTCCAAGTACAGCCAGGTATCTCCTTTAGCATGCATGATGGTAGGGTACATAGGCTATTTTCTCATGCCTGACAGGGGTCAGCAGGGATTCTAAAGTGGTTGGGGACACACATTAGAGAGTTTACTAGGTAGCCAATTAAAGATGGGATGGGGATCATGTCTGTTAGCACATATGTATCATGAGCTCCATGAGATTGTGTATAGGGGAGTGAGGACATTAGCCATAGGAGTTTTGATTCTTCAGATCTGGGCTTGGGATCACTTACCCATATGTCACCCTATGTGTGATGTGGTGAGGACAATAGAAGAACCTTTTGTTTATAGGTATACAGGTTATGTGGTTCAGCCACACTTGGGGAGGACTGCCTATTAGAGGTGACAGATTGATGACATGATAGTTGTCACATGGTGACCTTATCTAGGGACAAAGCCACGGGGTGATTGGTGATCTCAACAAAGAGACATGTTCATGACACATCCACTAACAGGTCGCACTAATGTTGTGCTAGAGCATTTTTTTGTATCTTGGGTATTGTGTTAGTATGGTCACCAATAGGTGATATCAGGGGAGTTCACAGCATATGCATGGTTTGCAGATGAGAAAAAATTAGGATGGGGGCCAAGATTGGTACTGATGACCACTTTACAAGATTTGGCATTAGTTAGGTGAGGGAGATGGGATTATCTATAGGCAGTGGCAGATGTCTGGATGGCACCAAATTATAGGGAGCAGTTCATTAGACATCCTTTTCCAATTTTTACAAACCCAGGAGCCCCAACTCCTTGTATTGATGATGAGGGAGATGTACCACCACCGCCATTGCCATGATAGGGCCACAAGGATATAGGTCATAGACCAGTAGGTGGAGATCTAGGAGCAGGGTCTAGCAAAGGGGGAGCACAGCAGCAGTGGAGAGAGGCAACTGGGGGAGGGGTGAGCAATAGGTGAGGTAGAGAGCAGCATATGACATGGGAGGTGAGGAGGGGATACCACAGTAGAGGATGCCTCAGGATGTGATTCAAGCATTATGGGAGCATGTGTGGGGTTTATAGGTGGAGATTGTCGTGGCTCAGACCAGACTATTAGAGCGAGATAGATGGATTACGGAGCTCATAGCAGAGCAGGACCAGAGGATTGTTGTACTTACAGCTGAGAGAGATCATCATCATTAGATAGTGACTCACTAGATGAGTCATGCATCATATTACATGGAAGCTTATACCATAGTTGTACCGATGGCTAGGTCAGAGGGAGCGCAGATGCCCTATTCCAATGAGGTGATACCACCTCCGCCACCTCCACTAGTGCCTGATGCCAAGGATGTAGTAGATAGTTAGTTGTAGGATCATACCATTTTTGTACCTCTATAGTATATGATGACTTGCTCCGATCATCTTATGATTTTTTTGTTTGTAGCATAGTGATTATTGAGATATATATAGAGATATATGATTTGATGTCATTGTACCTATGTATCAGTGTCTTATATGAGATGTGTTTATTCCTTTTTGATGCTTAATGAATCCAGTATATGTGGATGTATGTATGACTTGTGCAAAATGGATACATAAGATGAATATGTAATGATTATTTAATTGTTGTTGATATGAAATGAATGTATCATGATGTAATGAATGTATGTTATATTTATTAGAAATTATGGATACATAGATATGCATGTGGATATGTGTTTTGAAATGTTTATTTAATGCACAGGTACTCAATCTTATCTCTAATGATGTAGTTGACCTATTAAGAAGAAGATGGGAAGCCGAACAAGAGACTTCATATCCTGTGGAGAAAGGATTGTTGTTACCAAAGTAATGTTGTAAAACTACCATGAAATGCATCCTATAACTTTGTCATTGGTCTATCTTGAAAATTTTCATCATAGAGCGTTTATGGGTCATCGTAGCCGATACAATTCTCACTGGTGTAACCATGAGAATATGAATATGGATTTAAGTGGTGAAATGTGGGAAACTAACACAAGCATTGGGGCATAAAAGCCAAGATGACCTGAGCATCATTTCCAGTTAATGTTGCAAGGAACCATAAGCATCAAGGTACAAAAGTCCAGGATGACCTGAATGGTTCTTGCGTAAACAAACAGAATAATAAACAAGGAGATAGTTCCAAACTCACCTTAGTATTCAGATAAAGAAGGTCAAGGTATGCATGGTGTTCCAATCAAGATGGAGGCACTTATCATAGACACCCAATTTACCAAATATTTTAGGATCATTGAAACCACACCAACAAGAAAAAGACAAGAAAAGGTGATTATGCCCCAGTTATATGTGACTCTAGTCATTATTTTAGACATCGTTGAGTGACAGATGAAAGGGGTAATCTTGAAAGCGAAGAATAACAGACACCATACCAATAACATTCACAAGTTGTATTGCATTTTTAGTCTAGTAGACCTCATGAAGTTACAATAGAAAATGTGATCATGCACCACTCAAAGGGTATTTTTTTGTTTACTTTGTGGTTTTTGGTGTCATCTTATAGCTTGTGAAATGGTGGAGTGTTAAGAAACACTGTTGATTGTCCAAGTTTGCAATTTTGTTTGAGTAGTGGATGAGGCGTATTTCGGTAGTGTTAAGAAACACTGTTTAACAATGTTGCCATGAGGTGGGTGTTAAGAAACACCAGTGTTTGTCAGTGGATAACCTATCAGTGGTTGTTTTAAAAGTGACTCGATGTTGGATGAAATTGTTGTAGAAGATGTTGCCCGAATGTCCTAGGGCTCGTATTTAGAATGATTCCAATCTATGGTAGTATAACAGGGCTCAACATATTTTGTCACAAGAGTGAATGAAGGTCATGCGTAGATTGGAACTAGAAAAGGATGTCAAGACATGTGTTGATAGAAGGAGCGTAGAATTAACAAGAGGAACCTGTTTGCCAGGTTTTCACTATCTTGCATAGATTTTTCTTTTTTTTCTACCAAGGCGCCTATTTACGAGGTTTTCACCAAGGCACTTCTTTTTTTTGTATTTTTCTCCTTTTGATTTTTTTTTGTATTTTTTTCTTTTTTTTTTTTTAATTTTTTTTGTATTTTTTTGTATTTGATGCATCAAAGCGCCTGTTTACTTGGTTTTCACTATGATGATCATTTTTTTAGGACCTTTTTATGATTTTTAGTATTTCTTTAGGACATTTTCTATATGTACATGTTGCTGGATGCAGAGAATGCTTAGGCGTAGAACTTCTTGAGGTGAAGCATGTTGATAGGCTCACGGAGTTGTTCCCCTTCTAGTGTAGAGAGCCAATATGCACCAGAGCCAAATGTTGTAGTAATAATGTAAGGCCCCAACTAGTTAGGCTCAAATTTCCCTTTTTGTTCTCTGTGTGACTGGTTACGGGGATTTTCTCTCAACACTAGGTCACCCACTTGAAATTCTCATGGCTTGACCTTTTTATTATAACCTCTTGACATTCTCTTCTGATAAGCTCTAAGATGATCGAATGCCACTTGTCAACCTTCATCCAGCAATTCTAACTCTTGCATTCTAGAAATTTTGTAATCCTCATCAGGTATGAGTCAGTGCAAGGAAACTCACAAAGATGGAAGTTCCACTTCTATGGGTAGGACTACCTCTGTACCATAGACTAGAGAAAATGGTGTGGCTCTAGTAGGTGTTCTGATACTAGTACAATAAGCCCATAGTGTTGGATTGAGCTACATGTGCCAATCTCTTCCCGACTTGTTGACAATATGGTGTAATATTTTGAGCAAATTTTTGTTGGAGGCTCCAACTTGGCCGTTTCCTTGAGGGTAATAGATTGAAGAACAATGTTGAGTAATCTTGAATTTCATGCAAAGTTTTGATATATCACTATTCTTGAACTATCATCCATTATCAGTAATGATAGAGGATGGGATACCATAATGATAGATGATGTAATTCAAAATGAAAAGAGCCACCTATTTACCTATTTCTATAGTGAGTGGGATTGCTTCAACCCACTTGGTGAAATATTATGTGGCTGTTATGATGAACTTATGTCCATTGGAGGAAGACAGGTAAATTTGTCTGATGAGATCAAATGTCCATTGTTGGAAAGGCCAGTGTGTAACAAAAGGAATCATCTCCTTTGTTGGGGTGTGAATGAGATTCCCATGTATTTGGCACTTTTTACAAGTCCTTTAATATCTGGTGGCCTTTTTTCCATATCTAGCCAATAGAATCCAGCTCCCAAGAGTTTATGAGCCAAGGTCAAACCATTATAATGAGATCCACATATACCAGCGTGGACATCAGCTAATGCATGTCTAGACTCCTCTTTTTCTAAACACCTAAGTAAGGTTCCATCTAAACCTCTCCTATATAGATCATTTGCAATGATGACATACCATGAGGAATTTTAGATAAGGTGTTTGCGTTCATTTTTAGTGAGGTTATCGAGGATGACTTGGTCACAAAGATAGTAATAGATATGGCTATAGTGGGAAGAGGCTGGGCTAATAATGGTACAAATCATCTGGGATTCAGGGGAATTATATTCAAGGTGATGAATTTCTTCCACCAGGAACTCATAGCAAAAATTATCTTCTTGCTGAGGTAATGAGCCCAACGTAGAAAAAGCATCAGCACCTTTGTTCTCTATTCTTGGAAATTGTTGAAAACTGACAAAAGTGAAATACTTTTTGAAATCATCCACCATGCACTTATAGGATATGAGCTTCTCATCCTATGTTTGGTAGATGTCATTCACCTAATTTACCACAAGCTAAGAGTCACCATTAACATGTAATTCAGTAATGTTCCACTCCAAATCCAGCTTCAACCCATTTACTAAGGCCTCATACTCAGCAATATTATTCGTACAAGGAAAACAAAGCTTGTATATTTTAGGGATAGAGTAACTTTGTGGAGTGATGAATAAAACACCTACAACTATGCCTTGCTGAGTGAAAGAGCCATCAAAGAACATCTTCCAGGAATGGTGAGTAATGTGCATGATGGATCCATCTGGAAATTCCACATTAATGGGTTGTTCTCCCTATAATGGTTCATGAACCAACTGATCTGTGATCATGTGTCCCTTTATGGCTTTCCATTCAACATACTCACTATCGAACTTATTGGTTTCCCAAAATGGGAGTTTATGTTCTAACAGACAAACAATGAATCTAAAACAGGACCTTGAAGATGGTTAGTCTTAAGTAATTGTAGTTCAAATTATTGGACCAACTATAGGGTCTTAGTATGCCCTCTTCTGCTTCTGGCTCTGCAAAACCAAGGTGGGTTTACCTGGTCCAAGGTATTCTTTTTCTCTTTTGGACCTTAAATAACAAATAAATGATAAGAAGATTTAAGTATCAACCTAATACTCATAGGGTCTTTCCATTATCATAGGTAGGACACTTACAAATATATGTTTGATAAATTTGTATCAAATGGGGGAGTAACATAGAACCCTATCAAACACTGATCTCTGTAAAAGGGACTCACTACCGACCAGTGTCTTATCCATTGGGTAACACCTCCACTGCAAGATTGTTATACATAAACAAATACATTGAACTTTGAATGATCTTTATCCTTTGAAAATGCTAATCACCCTATGGTGGATTTTATCAAAGGACTCCTAGATTCACACTACTTACTAGTGTATCCTTAAGTAAAATTTTAGAGAATTTATGTCACATTCAAAGCTTATTTAATCTAATCCTAGATCAGAGCTGAGAAATACAAACATACGCACAGAGATTATCCATGCAATGAATTGGAACAATTCATAACTCAAATAGAAATACTCAAGGAGAGATATAAACCTTGGATTTTATTTCAAATGCTATATCAGTATTATGTAAACAAAATGCTTTCCAGTGCAACTTTCTGAATTTAACTTGAACCAACAATACTGCTCTTTACAAGAAACATGCCTAATAAAATCTACAATACCCTAGACTGAGAGCAAGGTCATCAGTCGGTGTTATGAGACTGAACAAAAGAATAAAAATACATCTATTACCAAGCCCACAAAGCACTTGGGACCAAGAAAAATTGAAACTCCAAGAGTTAAGCACAGCTTCAAACCCACTGTGGAGACCAGGATTTTGGAACCCTTTACAACAATGAGAAGATTTACATATATCCTTAGGAAGAGAAACCTAAAATATATTTCTATTGTGACACTTGTTACTTCCACCAAGACAATTTTGGAAATAACTTCATTTTCCCACCAAAATGGACCTCAAAGAAAAAAGAACTTACTGCTCTTTTTTGCTTTCCCAAAACTGATTTCTGATGGCGCCAATCTAGCCGTCGTCTCATGGCATTTCCAATAGTATATTACACTTGCATATTCGGGTAAAAAATGAGCCTCCAGGAGCATTTTCAAATTTCAACTCCCATCAGCAACTGTCACATAAATTTTGAATTTTATGCATATAGTTTGATCTTTCATACTTGTTTTAAATACTACACATGGATTTAAAAAAGGGCGGGTCCCACACGTGCCACATGGCAAAACTTGGTTGGGTTGACCTGCCACCTTATCTCCACCTGGACATCATATTTCACATTTGCCACTTGTTGCTTGCTGGTTGGCTTGTAACTCCACCTGGGCAACTAAAACTGAACCATACTACCACCTCACCATAGCGCCAGGTGTCACTTTTTTGCATGATCACATGGGCTAAATTCGGCCCTTGCAATCATGCGACCACCGTCGGTTGGTCTCACAAATCTTGAGGTCAAAATCTTGCACAGTCAAACACTTTGTCAAAAATACCTTACCAGCACATGGGGCCCATTGCTCTATCATCACCAACTCACACCAGTGGTTGGACACCTCGATTTATGTGCACACATGGATGGGCCCTCCAACTGGGCATTCATTTCTTAAACAATACATGTTTGTTTGTTTTGAGTTATAAACCACTATGTTTTCCACATGCGGCATCAATGTGGGATAATTTCCCTTACACTTATAAATTTTCCTTCAAAAACTTATGCACTGCATAGTGCCTACCCAGGGCCCACAAAAATGCCAAGTGACAAGCCTCACTTATCTACTCACTTTACCTTCAATCTGAGACTTATTTCATTTAAACAACTCTAACTAGCCACACAGAATAAATGTGGGACTAAACCACTTTATAGCACAGACCCCCTTGTTTTAGACGTAGAGACCTATAGGCATTTTCATTTTCTCTCTGTCGAACACGGTATGCAAAATATCCTTCATTTAGCTTTTCATGACTTTCAATTACTATTTTGAGAGGTTATCATCACAGAACTTGCAGATCTCATAGAAGTATTCCCCTGAAACACAAACATGGCTCCACCGGTTGGCGCTGAGGACTGGCTAGTAAAGGTCGTTGGCTGCACCTTCCTTTGCTTTGGACTTGGTGTGCAAGTCACTGAGTGGAGCATACAGCCCACTTTATATTTTCTATGGGCGGCTCTATACTAATGTTCCATGCCTACAAGGTAATGTGTGAGTCTCCCTCTGTTGTATAGTCTTTCAATCCTACCACAGCATGAGACCTTTGTATGACTAGCATACATGCTAGTTTGGATGCATTTACAATGTCCACTAGCTCCTTCAATCATTTGTGCAAGGCTATTATATATTGCGTGAGACACACTCCCATTGGATTGGGCATTTCCATGTATTTTATACGCTGGTTGCCTTGCCTTTATGGGGCCTACAAACACATTCATTCGATTTGGAATGCACCACCCATATTTTCAAACATACACGCAGCACTCCAAGGAGCGAAGCACTCCCACAATGCTCTTTCCTGGCATTTTCCATCTCATGTGCTGGCATTTTCAAACTACATATAGGCACCCTTCAATTTTATAGCACTGGCTTCACTTATCATGCATTGGTTCCTTTATTACTTAGGCTGGCATATAATTTCTTTATTTCATTTTGGCACAGCCTCTTTTCAAAATGTGCAAGTCCCTCTGGCACTAGTCTGTGTTTGAACTTCATGCAATCTCATTCAAATTTCAAATGCTGGCTTTTCACTTTAATTGTTAACACTAGCATATTACTCATTTGTTTCTTTCTCTGGCCTTCATTCACTATTTCAAATGGCCCCTAAGTTGATCTCTTACTCAAAGCCTCTACCTCTGGTAGCCTCTTGTGTTAATGTTGGCTCAATCTTTTACCTTATGTGTTTCATTGAGTGCTGCTCTTTGACATAACATGCATCATCCTTTATTGCATTGTATTATGCTTGACGTGGGAGCCTCCAAATTACTTGGCACATGCCCTCCTTTTTAAAATGTTATATTAGCTCTTTTCACAACTCATCAAGTGCGTGGGCACTCTTTTTGTAATGTCTACACATCACTACCATATAAATGCTCCACATTATGATCAATTGTATTATGAAAATAAACCCTCACTCCACATGCCCTGCTTTATAGTCTCATCTAATTGGAAGCTTCAAAACATGTGCCCATCCCTTGTCTACATTGTGCATTCACTTCCTTTTGTGCAAGCAGCACCCCTACTCTCCAATCTGCACACTAACCTCCTTATTGTATATGTAGCAAAAGTAATTAAGTTTTGAAGAGGCCATCCTAGACCTCTTGGGAGGTGTCACGGATCATAAAAACCAAAGAGCACCCTTCCACCTTCTCCTTGACATGTTTCCCAATTCTTTAATGGCCTTACTCTAATCTCAACATTATAAAGATGTGTACTAAAAAGAAAAGAGTGCCTGTAGTTGATTCAAATTAGTGCCATTCATTACAAGAAGCTCACGAAGAAATTCTCTCTTCAAAGTTAAAAACAATCTGAGTCAACTTGTAATTCAGAAAATGTTGCAGGAGGATCAAGAACTAAAGCTAAAGAAGCAACCCAATAATAGAAGTTCCATTTCTTTAAAACTACAAATGAAATCAACAAATGATCTACAAAGTAAACTATCGTTCTCCTCTACTCCTCCATAAAGTAAATCTTCCCAAATCTTTTCTGCTTCTAGATTCAACAGAGTCTGTATATGAAGAGCCTTGAAGCTTTCCAATGTATTTGTATTGTATAGTTTTCTTGGAACAGGACAAAGGTTTATACTTGCAAAAAATTTGACAAAAGATGACACTTCCTTTCCAATTCATCACAAACATCTTCCATGAGCTGCCTTGCCTTCCTTTCATTCACACTTTTATGTTAATATTAATAGCCATGAAGATTTGAAAAATTAAACACAAAAGTCCATCTCGAACTCAAAACACTTGATGAGGTTAGCAGGGTCCAAAAGCGGGCATGGCTAAAAAAAATTTCAATTCCATGTACCTAACCCTGATTATGGCTCTGTACATCTTCAACACGCTTTAGGACCAAAATTCAATCAAACCCGCATCACTGAATGCCTCAAAAACATTATTTCTGTTAAGTGTCAAAACTATGCCAGAGGGCTCAGGAAGTAGTCTCCAAAACTAATGAAAACACCTGATCTGATCCAGCCACTTGACAGGGATACTCTATGATGTACATGCAATCATCTCCCTGAACAGCGTCTCCTGACTATATCAGAACTGAGAGATTTTAATTGTTGAAAATGGCACTTTCAAACTGCCGCTTGTAAATGACTGACAGATTTATGAAAATTGCAAACAGAATGGGCCTGGCAAACCGAATTAATAGATTGGTAGAAGAGCCAAACTGAGACTGGAGATAGTACGTCAACTCTACAATATAATGCAACAAGAAACTCTTCAAGACCCTTAACTGGTCAAAAGATATTAATGCACAAAGTTGACCTCTGGGAAAAGATTATCCAGGTACACTCAAAACAAAAGGAAACCGCGAATAGAATGTCTTATGAAAACTGATTTAACGGATTGATCAAGATCTCAAACTGAAAACATAAGTTCTCTATCAAGATTACAAAGCGAGGCAGCAATCAAAAAGCTCATCAGATCAATTGGCCAAAAGTTAATCAACTGCAAAGTAGGCCATTTGGAAAAGATAACTAAAAGCACTCTATCCAAAATATGAAACTTGCAAACGGATTTGATCCTGAAAATTGATCAAATGGATTCATTAAGAGATAAAGATGAATAGGCTGATAGAAAAACTTTTCTACAATCCAATGGAATGATTCCTTTTAATTGATCAATCTCTATCCATGAATTGCAGACCTCCAAACAGGGCCTCCAACAAAACTGTAAAAAGTGTAACAGGCAGATTTATACGAAAGACCTCCAAATGGGTAGGTGCAAAATAGATCAAATCTGACTATAGGGAGCTGAAAACTGAAACTTAAGTGATTTGATGTACACTAAAGACACTCACCACTCGGTTTTCCATGACATTTATCAGGGCATCAGATATTCATCCTTAAACTAGGCCCTTTGAAATAATTTGACACTTAGGCAAATTCCAAAACAATAAACCGCCTAAGAATGAGATCCTACAAACGTGATGCAAATATCAAATTGATGATTCCAGGTGACTGAATGATGTTTATGCAGAGTGTAAAACACTTCACTCGCATGATAGGGCTTAGGAATCACTCAGTATATGCATCCCCTTGAATCAGAAACATGCACTATAACAAGTTTTGAATCATGGCATCTCAAAGATTTCTGAGAGTGCCAACAAAACTCACTCAGTATCATGACACATTTAGCCAACCTACCAGTCAAGGTTTCTTTACTCAGTAAATATTTGAGCGGATTTATTTTTGCTATGAGCTATACAGGATGTGATAACATGTAATGCCTGAGCTTTTGAGATGCACATACCACGGCCAAACAAGATTTCTCAATCATAGAATAGTTCATCTCATAAGAGACCAAAGTATGACTAATATAGTAGATGGCATGCTCCTTTTTATGTTCATCTTGCTCAGCCAGAAGTGCCCCTAGCGATGTATTAGTAGCTGAAATATATAGAATGAGGGGCTTACCCTGGATTGAAGACATTAAGACTGGTGGATTTTCTAGATATTGTTTAATCTGCTTGAAGTGTTGAGCACAAGCTTCATCCCATTGATACGATACTCCCTTGCGGAGTGGCTTAGTAAATGGTTTTCCTTTATCTACTAGTTGGGAAATGAACCGTCTGATAGATTGAATCCATCCCTGCAAGGTCCTCATTTGGCTAATATTTTTAGGTGGTGGCATTTCTGTGATGGCTTGTACCTTAGCCAGATCCACCTCAATTCCTTTGGCTGAAAAAATATATCCTAGGATTTTACCAGAAGTTACTCTGAATGCACACTTTTTAGGGTTCAATCACAACCTGAATTGTTCCATTCTATCTAGAATTTGTCCCAGGTCTTGGAGATGTGTAGATCTCTTTTTAGTTTTGACAATAGTATCATCTACATAATCTTCCATGTTCTTGTGAATCATATCATGGAAGATGGTGGTTACTGCCCATTGATAGGTTGCACCAGCATTCTTCAAACCGAACGGCATGACATTCCAACAAAATGTTCCCCAAGCACATGTGAAAGCTCTCTTTTCTTGGTCTTCCGGAGCAATTTTGATCTAATTGTATCCAGAGAAACCATCCATTAAGGAATACATCTCATACCCAGCTTTCATTTCTACAATCATGTCAATGTTAGGCAGTGGGAAATCATCTTTTAGACAGGCTTGGTTGAGATCTCTGAAATCAGTGCACACTCTGATGGATTTATCTGATTTAGCTATTGGTACAATATTTGAAATCCATTCGGCATAGGCTATTGCTCTGATGAATTCGACTTTAAGTAATTTCTCTAATTCAGCTTTGACCAAGAGAGCCGCGTGTGGATGCATCTTGTGCAATTTTTGTTTGACTGGTTTGACTCCTAGCGCAATGGAAAAATGATGCATTATTAGATCTAGATTCAACCCTGGCATATTTGAATAAGTCCATGCAAAATTAATATTTTTATCCTTGAAGAACTAAGTGAATGTTGTAAGTTCTTCAGCTGTCAATGACTGTGCCAGATGGATTATCTATGGATTTTCCTTAGTTCTAATGTTGATTGCATGTGTCAGTTCTATAAGTACTGATGGCCATTCCTGGAAGTGACTAGGCAAGATATCAAGTACCGCATTGTTTGGTGCCTCAAGGAGATTTTCACCGTCAGATATGTCTTTTTTTTTTACTAGTTTGTGTTCTGAGACCGCCACAATGTGGTTTTCACCCTCAGAACTTTTGTTTCTTTTGATTTTGTGACTGAGGTATTTGATATCTACTTCAGTCATATTCACCTAAGATTCAGTGGTGGAAGAATTTACAAGTTCAATAGCATTAAGATGGCAAGCCAAGGAAAATTCATTGGAGAAGGTGGGGAGGTCAATCGGGTCATGTTGTTGCATCTAGTCTATAAGATTAGGATGTATGAGGGGTAGATTGTCAACTAGTTCAAGGTTTTTCATAGTATGTTCATCATAGCTTGCAACTTGCAAGTCAAGGTCTATGACATCATCTTGAAATAGAGTATTCAAAGAGAAAGGAGCCTCATCATTGTTAGTGGAATCCATGCTAACCATACGAGAATCTAATTTGTTTGATCTAACCCTAGGACGTGGAACTCTCTCACACCTTGTTCTAGTATCTATGGCACCTTCTTCCTGAAGCCATGTTGTAACTAGAACCAATTCAATCCTAGATCTTCCCGGGAGTGCTCTATTGTTTGTGCCTCCTATTCTTCTATTAGTGGAAGACTCTATTGAAATATTACTACTTGCTTCATATGAATCCCAGATTGTGAGGTCAAAAAACTATCTAGTGATCTCTGCTATGAGATCTGGAGTTTGGATTGTTAAATCAGAGAATTCTTAGATCAGTTGTAGTATGGGGTGCAAAGTATCACCTTTGAGAATTATGAATTTCTATACTTCTTATGTTTAAACCTCCATTCATATTCCATGTGGCTTTTGTGGGATGAGGCTTGATATATTCATGATGTGCAGTAGTAGCCGTACTAATTTGTTGATTCTGAGTGGGTAATCTAGGTGCTATGGGAATAATCTCTACTAAAGGATGAGAAAGATCTTCTTCAACCATGTGCTCGTGAGAACTTGAACTTTCCCCTCTTTCCATGTTTTGAATAGTGGCATATGCATGTATCACATTGATTTCAATATCCACTATTTCATTAGAGAGTATGTCTCATTCATACTCGTGTGAGTGGATCTGGCTATCCATAGACCAAGCTAGATGTTGTGAAATAGTTATAGGAGGTTCTTCATCCTCCTCTTGAGTATGGACTCCTTGATATGACTCTTCTTCTGGTAGTACATATAGGTCATTAGGATCCATGAAATGAGGGATATCCAAAACATGGGAGATGATGACTAACTATCCCCAATTAGGATGCCTTTTAGAGGTTTCATGATTGATTTCTCCCTAAATAATATCTTATGTTGGGTGATTGAATTCATTCAGATCTCTCCACCATTGTGAGAGTTATGGTTCATCTTGGTAAGTAGGATATTATGTGCCAATGTGCAATAGTCTCTCAAAGGGTAAGGCATTAGTGTCAGGTTCATCATCACCCTTAGAATCAAAAATAGGACCATCTTTATCAATGGTTGGTTGAAATCTAGCTTCTCTAAAACCAACACCAGTCTTATCCCTAGGATTGCAAAATTCTACATGAAGTGGTTCCACCAGCCCTTTGTTATTTAGTCCTAGGGGTCCCTTCCCCTTGTAACCCATATGTTTAGCTAGATCATATCCCCTGGTGTATTTTTCTTGGGATATTTCACAATGTTTGCATTCAGTATCATCAGGTTCTTTGTAGAGCCATGCCAAGATGGCCTTTTCCTCATTCTCATCCTCCAAAGGGATAGAAGCTTGTAAAAAAGCACCATCATAAATGACTTGTGGTTGTGTATTTTTTGGTATCTTATCTTCTAAAGGTCTTCCATATGATCTAGGAGAGATTGGTAAAGATGTCATAGACAAGACAGGTTCAATCTGATATCCCCCCATTCCTGTATCTCAGATTCTTAGCTTCTTTTCCATGTCTATCATCATAGCTTTTCCATATTCAGAAGTGGGTGCCTCACTATTGTGAGGGATGAGTGTATCAGTTGTCTATTTTAGAGTATTGCAAATGTAGTTGGTATCTACAGGCACAATGACTTCCATACCATTGAAGGGAAACTTTATACATTGATGGAAGGTCGATGGTACAGCTTGCATTTCATGGATCCAAGGGTGACCTAGCAGTATTTTGTAGGCTAGCAAAAGATAGAGAACTTGATAGATAACATCTCTTTCTACTAGACCCACTCTAATTGGCAAGCACATGAGACCTTTAGAAGATCTCTCCTATTCATCATAGGCTTTGATTTTGATCTTCTTTTTAGGGTTAATAGAAGACTCAAATAAGCCTAACTAATCAATGAGTTTGTATATACAGATTTTTAACCCTACGCCTCCATCTATCCACACACATTTGACTCGATGCTTTCAGATCATGACTTCAATGTGCAGAGGATGGTTGTGTGGGTGACTTAAAGAATTATCATCCTCTTCTGAAAATGACAGATAGTGGGGTGAGGTCAAATGACCTACCATAGGCTGGAACTGATCTAAATATAAGTCCTTAGGGACATTGGTGATTGATAGGGCTTGATCTAAGATCTCTTTATCAGCAGGGGAGATCTTAAGCAATTTGAAGATCAATATTGGAGCAATAGTCCTTTTCAGATGCTCAACAATGTTGTAGTCAGCAGCATGAGGTGGAACTAGCTGTTTAGAATTTGAAGACTTAGGAATGGTTATTGCTGGTTGTTTTCCTGATGAAGATGGTTTTGATGATTGATCTATGATGTTGGAGGTTTTGGTTCCTCCCAAAGTGACTTTGGCCTATACACGAGTCACTACATTGGAAACTTTAGACTCTTTTGCTTTCTTAGGTACAATGATGACATTACAACATTCGAAAGAGGATACTTCAAGCATATTGATGATATTACTATCATTGGTGCCATATGTATGATTAATTCGAGCACCTTCCTTTGGCTTAGAGCTTTCCCCCTTTTCATATTTTGGTAAAGGGTCTTTAAATGCTTTGTGATCAGTATTGGTAGTATGATTATCTACTATGATCACCTCATTATCAATGACATCTTCAATCTCATGCTTAAGTCTCATGTAGCTTTCAGTTTTATGCCCTTTATTCTTATGATAGTCACATTAATCATTGTCATTCCACCACTTAGGTTTTACTTATGGCTCATAGGGCCAGAATTCTCTAGTAGAGTAATGAATTGATTTGTGAGAAGAGACTTGAGCGCTGACCCATATGATTCCCCAAGAGGTGTGAATGTGTGCTTAGGCTTGGCCCATGGTTTGTCTTTGAGGAGTGTACTTGTGCCCTTGGATGGGGCTTTTGTGGTGTTCTCAATAGCTTTAAGGACTTTGGAGCCACTTGTAAGATTAAACACTATTGGTTTAGGTGGAGGAACAACTTGGTCTACCACCCCATCATTCACCATGTTCTTGTTCTTATTCCAATATTTTCTCTTATCTTTGGAATTGGAATTGAACTTATTTTCTTTATAGAGAGTAATCTCTCCTTTTTCTACAAGTACATCTTCTATTTTAAGTGCATTTTTCACCAGTTTGTCAAAAGTGTCAGGATCTTGAAGTTGAATGGGGAATTTTAATTATGGGATTAGTATGCTGATAAAAATATCTATTTTCTTAGTCTCAAGAATGAGACGTGGATAGCGTGAAAAGATACTCCTCCATCATTGGAGAAATGTCAGGGAGGATTCTCCCATTTTTTGTTTGATTTACAAAGATCAGTCACTGTAACGGGATGTTGGATATTATACGAGTAATGTTGAAGAAATTTTTCATCTAGTTCATCGAAAGTTTTTATGCCCGTGGGTAACTTTGAAAACCACTCTATTGCTTCTCCTCCCAAGCTCTGAGGAATAGGCACGTTAGATATGTCATTTCATGCATAAATTCCATGCATTATGCACAGAATTCTTAGATATAGTCTTCAGGATTAGAATTCCTGACATACTTGTCAAATTTTGGAATTTCTACCCCTCGCAGGAACGGGGGTAAGTACATTTTTTTGTCAAATGGGAATGGGAAAATGGAGTCAATAGAGTATTTAGAAGTGGGTTTCTCTTGAATCTTTTTCATCATTTGTAGTTCAAGTTGTAGTGCTTGCATTTTCTTGGAGATAAGTGTTAGAGGAGTTTCCTCCTCTTTGGCAATGATGTCCTCTACTCTATATTGGGGAGGCAACTGAGCTCCTTGCTTTTCCAATTAAAAGAAATATTGTTCCTTTTCCCTAGCCATGATAACTTTCATCATTTTGAGGAACTCCTTGTCTTCCTTGCATTGGGCAATGCTTTCTTCATCAGGCTCTGATTCACTAGAAGAATCATCATGATCCACGTTGTGAGCACTGACATCATGGTTGTTAAAATGATAGTCTTCATGGTGTTTTCCTCATCCAAATATTTTGTGATTAGAGGGTTGTGCTTGATGATATTCAATTTGTTCAGAGGTTCCAGGCTTGTCTCCGAAAAGAGGATTGGTTTCTAATGTAAAAGGATTCTCTTCTAAAAGATGGTGAGAAGAGTTCCTAGTCTAAACTGGCATATCTTGGTTATCAAAAAATGTAGGTAAGTGATAACAATCAATTTTTAAACAAGTCCTGAGAAAGATGAATGTGGGATAGCATCTACTTTGAGAGGGTATTGCAAGTGACTTAGATCCAAGTCAAGGTTAAGAAACCTATGTATCTTTGCACACACAACTCAAGAGAAGATAATCTGAAAGTATGATGATGAAATCTGATTTTAGGACAGGTTTTGTGACAAAATTTGAACTCAATATGATGGTGCTTTGTGTAACCAAGAATGATAGGAAAACTATTTAGAAAAACTCAAGGTGTAATTTGCAAATTTGTGTCAAAGTATTGGATTGGTTTCACAAAATAATTCTCTGATTTGTAATGATAGAAATGTGTATGCAACTTGCAATGTGTGATTTTGGAAGTTTCAGATTTGTAAGGCTTTAAATCTTTGGAACAAAATGCAGTCTATGTTTTTGGATTTTCAGATTTATCAAAACAGCATGCAAAGTATGAAACGATATGCAACTTAAGAGCTATATGCAATCTGATATTTGGAGGGCTGAAAGTTATGACAACTATGCATCTAAATGGGATGCAACTAAGGTTCATGCAATCTGATTTTAAATGAAGAGTGACAGCAAACTTAAAGAATGTGCAGTGAATGCAAACTAGGGCTTAATGAAATCTGATTTCTAAGAATGCAATTTGTTTTTTTTGTTTGCTTGATTTTGGATATGTGAAAGTTTTTGAAAGAACCTTAGAAGATTAAAACTGAGAGGACAACCCCAAGAGGGTGAGTATTCAGATCTTGACTTTGGAAAAAAGAGAACAAAAGATCAAAGCTAATCAAATAACAAAATCAAATTCTCCCAAAACATAGGCAGATTTGGATTCAAAGATAAATGATAAAGTCAAAAGGACTGATAATAAGACCATCCAAAATCAAGATCTTTTACTCACCAACAAAAGGGAAACCTCTAAGATTGACATCTTTTTCAAATTTTTACATAAAACTTTCAAGGGAGCTAAATGAACACTAAGGATGATGCAAGATGTTATGATGGAGGTTTGTAAATGAAGACTAGAATGTAGATTAATATGCAAAATGAATGTTCATGAAATGACTATTGTGTATGCTATTATGTAGTTTAAAACAAGAAAATAATGATAAAGGATTATTATGCAAGCTAAGATGTGCAAGGCTGAATACTATAATGAAAACTAAAGATATGTAAGAATGAGTGACTATGATGTAACTAGGGAATGCAACGATGAAGACTATAATGAAAACTTAGAAATGCAAGTATGAATTCTAAAATGAACAAGCACAAAGTCTATTCTAGGATTGCAAATGTTTTAAGGAATCTTGACACTTGAAACAGTTTGTGGAAAATTGGTGCAAAGGTGTTTGAATGTCTGTAGGAAGTTTCGTAACCAATCTTTAGGAGTGTTGTGCAAGGTGTTTATGAGTATTTTCTTCTTTTAAAATATTTTAAATGTTTTGATCACTCACACAAGACACATCATTCAACAATTCCATTATGTATGTGAGCCAAACACACTACAACCTAGGCTTGAAAGACAATATCCACTAAATTCCAACTTGAACAAAGTTCAGCCGCGCCTAGTCATAGTAGATAGCCTAGAAGCTTGGAGGCACGGGCTCCTCCTTACTAGTGCACTCACTTCTCAGGCACACCAAGCTTCAGATTCCAAGGGTCATTACCTCCCAAGGAACTACTATCTCCACTATGAGCTGAGAAATTGAGGGATGTCTTCACACGCATAGGTGACCCCTTGCATCAGTGAATAGAGGAATTTTGGAAAACTATAACAAGGTTTTTAGTCCAGGACATCTTGTTCAGTAGGTGTATGATAAAATCCTTTCAGAGGTCTCCCAGCCTTGAGAACCAAGATTTCACGCACCACTTAGGTACTAGAGAAGAGCTATCATGCAGCCTACGTCGTTGATTGGATTATTAATCACAACCACACATTTATATAGCGGTTAGGATGGAGACCTGACTTTAGCCTATTACCGCTTGAGTTCATCCCCTAGGGTGTTCAAGGTGAACACCTTGGTCCAAGGCAAGCCTCTCTAAAAGAACTGTATCAATTTCTCTTCACCCAAGATCTGTGAAGGCGAGGGGAGAGGATACATCTATATAGCCCTTTGGGATTTATACATGATAATACACATCAAGTAGCAAAAAAAAAGAATCAGATTCATTTCCCCAAGTCCCTATGTAAGCATCCATCAAGTAAGTCTGGGTTTCTGATTGTCTTAAAAAGACAAGATCATAAACCCCTATTACTAACAAGATACCCCTAGTGAACCTGTGTTTAAGATTCCTAATAAAAACTTTTAAATCAGACACAATGTTTTAGCATCTGCTTCAAGGTAACCTGCATCAAATTGTCAGTAGTCTCAATTGTTTTTCTCTTTGTCACATGCCCTACAAGAAAATTTTTTGATTAATATCTTTACTCAAGCATCCTGCAAATTGATTAGTCATGTTAGAAACATAGAAAATCAAAAAAACATCTTATCAATCCAAAATATTCACTTCCAGATCACTGAGAAATCAGAGAAAATTCTTGATTTTGTTCAAGGCAGTGAATTAGACTCTTACGATTATGTACTAAAAATAGTATGAGTATCCCTGAGTTCTAGTACAAGTCAGGATCCTAACTCGTACTGGTCTATATGAGTGCTTGTACAAGCAAAGAGACCAGTGTTTAACCAGAACAAGAGAAAATTGTGCAATACACTGGAGATTTTTCATACGAGAATGTGTTGGGTCTAGTACGAGAAAGATTGATATCAAATACGAGTCTTGGTACAGGATCATACTATCCTATGAGAATGCTCGTACAAGAAAATAGGGTCAAAGTACAGACATCGAGACTCAAAATTTGTGAAGTGTCAGGCTTGATTAAGTGGAGACAAAGAATGAAAAATCTAATCCCCGCGGTGGGTGCCAAAATGTGTGTGTTAAAATGTGATTAAATTAAGCACACTTCAATGAATCATTGCTTGATCTACTTTGAACAAAATGAAAACAAGTAAGGATATTCAAGAGAGATCAAATTGATCCATTGCCTCCTAGTAGATTCGTGTTTGGGATGCTCTCAGATTCATTGCATTGCAGTGACATGAAAACAAATCTAAATGAAGGATTTAACATGCATGTAGGATGAGATGCAGATTTATCCAATTACCAATTGATGTTCATCCAATTAATCAAAAACTGAGTGTTCCTATGTGATTAATATGCAATGATAATGGAGATACTAATCTATGATGAAACTATGATTAATCCATATTAAGCTTGAAATAAGATGTTCCTATCAAATGTATGCAATAAAACTCAAACTATCAACTTCAATGCAAGAATAACTTAAATGCTTAGAAATCAAAATGACAATACTACTTTAGCAAAAACCTTGATTATTTGTGATGAAAATGAAACCGAATTATATAGAATTGAATTAGAAGAAATGAATGGCTAGGATTGATTGAGAATGAGAGGTGAAGATTGATTCGAAGATTCAGTCTCAACAGAAACTTTCTAAATCAACTGGAGAGTTCAGTAGATGAATTCTGGAAATTTCAAAAGATTGTTGAGTCAACTGGATTGATTCTTCAGTTAACTGTCTTGTTTCCATTTTACAAGATTAAGTTGATCAAAATTTTCCAAAACTATCTTTTGATGACATCAAAATGCATTTTAAGATTTTAATAATAAGTTTAATGTATTTTTATCAAAAGTGGGGAAATAATTAATTTTAAATTCCTTTTGTAATTTATTGACAATTATCTTATTCATTTAATCAATATTTAGAATATTTATTAAATAAATAGTTGGAGATTTGATTTAATTTATTTACTTAATTAACCTCTGAATCATTAATTAAATAAATAGTAAGAATCTGGTATAATTGCCAATGATGCCTGAGATTAGGAATTGATTAATTATTGTTGGTTCAGTGCAGAAATATATCAATCAAGTCAATTTGATGAATTTAGAGAGCCTTGGGTTAGGACTTAAGATAATTGATCAAAATGAAGAATAATTTGAGACCGGGGGCCTATGGTTTTGGGTGACCATTTTTTAGTGATTACAAGATCAGACAGGTTTTGGAGGAGAATTCTGGGAGAACTTGTGTACTTTGGATTTTGGAGAATTTGCCTGTTGTGATTATTTTTTGTTTTGGCTACATTCTGCATCTGCAATTCTTGGTGTTGCGTTCTTTGTAGATTCAGATCTGCAAGTTGAATCTATCCTCAGAGGAATTTTGGTCTACAGATCTTCAAAGGTTTTCTATTTCAGTTTCTTGCTTTGGATCCAAGGTAGGCATTGAAATCTTGTCTGTTAGCTTAGTTTTGCATTTATCTGGCTTTCCCTGTTTGTGCAAATTTTAAATGTGTCTCAATAGATAGATCTATGCTTTCTTTGAATTATGGGTATTTAGGAAACCCTAGTTTAGTTGATTTTATGTTCTTATTAAAATTTAGCATAGTAATGTTATGATGGCAAAATTTCGTTGAAAGATTCTTTATGAATTTCCTAAAAATCAATAAATTAACCCTAGACTATAGTTGGACTATACTATTTGGTTTAATAAATTTCATTGTGTGATGAAAATCAATTGTTATCCAAAAACCCAATTCTGGTAAAAAATATGCTTGCTGGTAAAAAAATTACCGTAAAAAATTAAACTAGTCAAAATTAAAGTCAAGGCAGACTTTAAGTATTATGTGTTTTGATTAAATATATAACCCTTTGAAAAAGGGGGGTATATATTATAACCAGTATTCTTGTGTCTGATTGTTGTTAAAGAAAATAATAAATTTATATTCTCTCTGACTTTTTATTATTTTTGAAAATATTAGAAAAATAAAATAAATATATATACCCTTGGGCATTGCAAGTAAAAAAGTTTGTTTTAAAAAAATTATTATAAAAAAAATTAAAACAAAAATAAAAATTTGTGTAGGCCATTGGGCCGCGTGCAGGTCCCAAGGGACTATGCACGGGCCTCTTGGGCCTTGCCGTGCGCAGCCCCCTAGGGGAGTATCACAGAGGTCCCAAAGCGTTGTCATGGCGCAGTCCCTTAGGACTACGCAGCAGCAGTACCTTAAAGGTACTGCGCGTAGAGGATGGGCTGGTGGGGTTGTGGTGCCCACCCCCCCAACAAAAAAAAGGTTTTTTTTTTAATTTACATTTAAATTTTAATTTAAATGTTATTTATAATTAGTTAATTAAATTTTATTTATTAATCTAATTTAATTTAGTTTAATTTTAATTTAATTTAATTTAGTTTAATTTTAATTTAATTTAAATTAGTTTAATTAGATTTATATTTATTTATTTTATTTTATTTAAAATTTATTTAATTAATTTAGTTTATTAATTTATAATTTTGTTAAATCTAAAATTAAATTAAATTTATATGATTATTTCTTTTAGATTTTATTTAATAAACCTTTATTAAATATATTTAATAGTTGGTTTATTTGGTTTGGTCTATGCATAAATTTTTGTATGCTGAGATAGGTTCTTATGTGATTAATTTTCTAAATTTAGGATTTAAAATAGACCTATTGTTTTAATATTCAATGTGACATATTTAAATGTATATGTTAATTAGGATATATATTTTATGCGTAATGAAATGTAACTAATTGTGTTCTTAATGGAAAATGAATTTTAAAGGTGTTATGTTTATACTGAAATTGGGCATTTTTGTTCTGTGGAATCCTTGGGATGAATATAGGGAATATTCCTTTATCAAGGCATTGTTGTAATATTTATGCTAAAATTCTCTTAGTAAGTTAATGTGTTTTTCTACATGGAAGTTGATTATGAATTTAAATGTTTATGACTCAATTTTTAGTTTGCTATGATGTGAGTGTTGTATTCTTCGTTCCTAAAGTGTCTTCTTGTACTTATCGTGATATCGGGTACTAGTAGCCCTAGGGGAAAAACAAAGGTCGGGTATGTGTCAATTGTACATGATTTCAGCATTATGTTTTGATGTGTGTGTGTATTTCAATCATCACCTAACTTGACCATATGGGCTCATGTTTCTTTGTATTTTGTTTATGGTATCTTTGTAATCATTTCGGTTTCTTGTGTGTGAAACTGGATCTGGGATTACCTGGTTGTATACCTGATTTGATCTATGTGAGATTTGTGAGCCTGGGAGAGGTTAAATAGGTGCATTTTAGGGGAGTGGCTTGCAATAGGGTTCTGGGGCTCAAAAGGGGCTAGTACTAGGGTAACCTATCGTAAGTTGATTAATAAGTGATAACCTAATAATAAAACTTGGGAATAACATTAAATACAAGATTGATCTTTGATGCCTCTCCCATACCTTGAGTGCTTGTATAGGCTAAGGATGGGAATGGGATGATACCTAGAGATTAGGTATGATTATAATTCCTCATCTTCATTAGAGGGTATTCCGGTTATGCATGGGTCATGTTGAGGGTCTGGGGTCCATAGTGGTCAGTTCAGGGTAACTCAACCTGATAGATGCTTGAGGGTCCAGGGTCTAGAGAGAGACCAGTCCAAGGTAACTCAAGTAGTTGTTCATTTGATGAAACTCCCATAGTATGTAGCCTAAGTCTCCTACATAGTTATTCTACATGTGTCGGTTGCCTCTAGATCAATGAGTCTTACCTATCACTATATTTTGTTTACCTTGAGTTAGAGAGCTTCCAGGATCCTCTTGCTTAGTGGTTTTATCCTTGCTTTGGTATCTATTATCCAAGTGGAATTTGTTGTTATCTCTTCAGCACAATGGGTAGACCTTTGTGGTTCTACATGGACGGGTGGTAGTGATTCTTTACCATTTGAGATTCAACGTCCTAGTGTCGGTGCTTGATGGTGCTTCTACAATTGGATTCCTTGTGATTCTTCCTTGGTGGTTTCTTTTCTTATCTTCATTATTTGTAATCTTGTATTAGAGTATCACATGTGATACCTAATCTGGATATTGTACTATTAGTGTTAGAGTGATTACCACATACCTTGTGACATGTGTAGTGGATGTAAGTCTATTTAGATATCATGGATTTCCATGAGGATTGTATTTTATGATGTATGATGTAATTGTAATATTATGCTATGGAATCTTTTGTTGATGTTATTTTAGTTGTGTTTTATTCTTAATTAACTCTATGTCATGGAACCCTCGAGTTTTGTAATTTGTGTTGGTTTTTGTATTAATGTGAGTAAATGGTAATTGCTTTCGCATTGATGTTTATCTTGTATGTTAACTTTAGAAAAAAAAATATTCACCAAACTTAGTAGCATGTTTTAGGTTAATCTCTCTTGGGTTCCCTAGCGGGGCATTACACAAATGGTAGCATCTTGTACAGTGCTATCTTTAAATGTAAAATTAACTAGTAAAATCTAAACATATTTCACAACTTGTACTATGATATTCTAAATGCATAACTAACTAGTAAAATTTCCTTATGTTTCATGGCTTGTACTCTGATATTTTTAAATGCAGAATTAACAAGTAAAATGTACTTTTGTTTCATGCGACCATTCGAGTTGAAAATATTCAATTGGGTCCCTCCATGGGACAATCACCTTAGATACCTAATTCAATCCTACACTTCTTAACTTGGAACATTCTCTTCAAGAGATAACTCACACACTTGATCATTGGGACACTTCAATGTGGCTCAAATGCTAATAAAGGTTCAAACCCTTGTCTTTACTACAACACATACATGAGGTTAACCATCAAATATGATAGTCACTATTTTCAACTTGAATAGTCACATGAAACAAAATTTCATTTTACTTGTTCACTCACAAAATAGGGTTGTCACGCTAATAATCAATTCCCAGCTGGCCTAAAATGAGAAAAGGAAAAACCCTTTTGGGAACTTCAAATTACAAACATTCAGCCTCTACAAACATTCAGCATCCACCAGTGCTTCTATGAGTGTAGATGCTGAATGTTTGTAATTTATAGTTCCCATAAGGTTTTTTAATGAGCTAAATGGCAACAGCTTATACAATGCTACCTTTAAATGTAAAATTAACTAGTAAAATCTACTCATGTTTCACAACTTGTAATATGATATTCTAAATGCATAATTAACTAGTAAAATTTCCTTATTTTTCATGGCTTGTACTCTGATATTTTTAAATGCAGATTTAACAAGTAAAGTGTACTTTTGTTTCATGTGACCATTCAAGCTGAAAATATTCAATTGGGTCCCTCCATTGGACAATCACCTTAGATACCTGATTCAATCCTACACTTCTTGACTTGGAACATGCTCTTCAAGAGATAACTCACACACTTGATCATTGGGATACTTCAATGTGGCTCAAACACTAATAAAGGTTCAAACCCTTAACTTGACTACAACACATACATGAGGCTAACCATCAAATATGACTGTCACTATTTTCATTTGGAATGGTCACATGAAACAAAAGTTCATTTTACTTGTTCACTCACAAAATAGGGTTGTCATGCTAATAATCAATTCCCAGCTAGCCTAAAATGAGTAAAGGAAAAAACCTTGTGGGAACTGAAAATTATAAACATTCAGCCTCTACAAACATTCAACAACCACCAGCGCTTCTATGAGTGTAGAGGCTGAATTTTTGTGATTTTCAATTCCCACAAGGGTTTTTTTTTAGCCAAATGGCAACAACTTGTACATTGCTATCTTTAAATGTAAAATTTACTCAAGTTTCACAACTTGTACTATGATATTCTAAATGTATAATTAACTAGTAAATTTTTCTTATGATTCATGGCTTGTACTCTGATATTTTTAAATGCAGAAGTAACAAGTAAAATGTACTTTTGTTTCATGCGACCATTCAAGCTAAAAATATTCAATTGGTAAACTAGCAAGGAGTTAATCAATTAGGTTATTTGGGAGATCAAAGCATAAATCTACAAAATTTTAAAAACATATAGAGGGATTTCTACATTAAGTTTCACATATATGTATGGCAGTCAATTCTAGAGACATGTATTAAATCCTCCATTTCTCAGTCTTTGGACTGATGCCAATCTTTACCATCTTGTAGGTACATTGAAGACATGGAGACAATTATTGGAAGCTAGCTAATCCAAATGCACTTCAATCCATCATTACCTCATGCAATTGTAGATCTTAACTTTTTTATTACTCTTTACTTCTATACTCTTGTACATTTCTTTTGCATTGTTTTAGGAGTTATCACATGGCTTGTGTGGGATCATTTCCATTTCTTCTTAAATAAAATGAAAGACTCAAATAGAAAAGAATGTAATTTTAATGTTCTACTTTTGTAAACACTTTTTTGTATGAATGTAATGATATTCTTTCATGAACCAAAGAAATGGTATTTCCTTTGCATTTTCCTTTTCAACATAAAACACTAAATTTGAAACTTAAAGTTTAAAATAAACCAAATGTACCTTTCACCTTAGTTTTAATCAACTACTCATTGACCCATGTTTCATGAGTAGTATTTGATCCATGAGTTTGACAAGAGCTAATTTCCTCATGTGTGCAAAAAGTGGCCATGGAAAAGAAGCACAGTAGTTGTAGAGTGAGAAAGATGATGATGATGTAGACAGTACTTGAATCATGGGAAATCGAAGGCATGGATTGAAAACTAGCAAGCCTTCCTGGCATGAAAAGGGTATAGTAGAGTAGACTCGTCTTTCCTAGGCACTCACAATTTTTTGAAGTGGAGGAGAAGTAATGGGAAGAATTGTAAGGAAGATGGAGAAAAGTAACACCTTCTCCACTCCCACAACAAAAATATTAAATAATAAATATTTAATATTTTTGTTGTGGGGGTAGAGCGGGCATTACTTTTCTCCATCGTCCTTACAATTCCTCTCATTACTTCTTCTCCTCTTTAAATAATTGGGAGTGCCTCGAAAAGACAAGTCTTCTCTACTCTTTTTGAGCCAAGAAGGATAGTTTTTTTTATCTATGCCTTTGATTCCTTCGATTCAAGTGTACTGTACAAATTCTCTCGGTGCAGACAGTACTTGAATCAAGGGAAATTAAAGGCATGGATCAAAAACTAGCAAGCCTTCCTAGCATGAAAAGGGTATGTTTTTATGAATCATAGAGTATGTCTTTATGTCATATCAATTTTGAGTGGTAAATTAGCAATTAAATCAAAACTAGTATAAGAAGAGTAAAAAAAATTTATCCTACCTTTCATATTGATCTTGTATAGAAGATCACCATTTGTCATTGTATCCCTAATCCTAGTGACACATGCATTTTCTAATGCAATCATATTATGGATAATTTCACTCTTATCCAAAAATTATTTCTTAACCCATATAGAATGACATGAATTTTGTTTCCTAGATTTTGTATTGCTCCATTAAAGGTTGTCATCTTGGGAAGGTCAAGCTTAAAGCATGGAAATCTTCCTTGCTTCCAAAAGAGATTGCACTACTTGTGAATTAACTGCTTCACAAGCATCATATGTTCAACCATCAATTGTCTCCTTAAAAATATCCTCTTTCATATTCTTAAGAGTTCTAATGATGTCAAATGCATTGCAAACTCTGTTAACATCAGGAATGATGGCATTGTGGACAAGCAGTGAACCAATGAGATGTTGCATTTAAAAAAACCATTTATTGTTCTACTATGGATTTTAGTATCAAGTGTCACAAGCAATCACCTAGATCCCATATTCTTATGAGTGGACAACCTTGAGAAAAAAAAAATTATATACAATGGTAACCTTTGCATGCCTAATTCTCCTGACCCATAAAATGTGAAACCCTCAGACTCTGGTGATGATCGAGGAGTCTATTTTTGAGGAGTCTATTGTTTGAAAGAGAGTGAAACAACCCAAAATATTGAGAGGTAATCCAAAATTACCTATTAGATTGACAAATTTATAAAAGTTTCCTTCTCTCCATTCTTAATTAAATAAAACTGCCTAGCTGTCGTCGTTGGGAGGTAAGGTAGGTTCCCCAATCTTAACTAAACAATCCAACTAGCCCCTACTATTATTTAGGCCTACAAGGATTCATTCATTTTAGCAGGAGAGCTTGGTGGCTGGCTAAAAACTAATTCTACCATCCTCAACTCAAACTGGACTACCTTCCATCTAGCCACCACCACCTTCCTCAAGTCAGTAGGATTACACAAAAACCATTTTTTTTTTTAAATATATGTTTTATTGGAATTCTAATGTCCTTAAACATGTACTGATGATGGTGTTTTACATCTGACAACACTTTCATCTGAACATTTCATCTAGTTTGCATTGCAATTTTGATGATCATGCAAGCAAAACCGTCAGTGTTTCTATACATTCAACAACATGTTCATTGAAATAGCTTGCCATTGTCTCGTCATAATTTTGGTGTAAGTGCAAACACAAATTGATGAAGTTGCTATGCATTTGACATCATGTTCATTAGAATAGTTCGTCTGATTGTTGTTGGAATTCTGAAAACCATGAGAATTAAACTGATGAGGAATGTGTCAAAAATGTGACCAAAATTCTCCAAAAGTAGACCTATGTTGTCTGACATCATTTTGTTGGAATTGATGTTGTAATTGTGATGACCATGGCTACGTCAAATTTTCCAACTAAAAAGTTTTGACAGCTATGTTGGTCAAAAGTATGACTAATGGAGTTGGTAATTCTAACAACTAGCCATCAAAAATGGTACCCAAATATACTAGTATTGTAAGGCTTTGACCATTGTTGCACCCTTAGTTATTCCTACATCATGACATTATTGTTTGTACAAAATAAAGGCATATCCATTTCACATTAGAATAACATTTATTTAACTAAGTGCAAGATTAATATGGATAAATCACAAAGCAAGATTTCATAGCATCTTTCTCCATTAATCAAAAAGAAATTTAGGGATAAGTTCAAGTTCATGCCCACTTTTTACAAGTATAATAAAATAACATAGAAACATCATCAACAAGGTCTTAAAACCTATAGTAGTATCTAAACCCATGATAAAAGCATAAAAAAACATAAAAGGTATTCATAGAATTGAGTCATTATTGGGCTCATAATTCATCCCATCCAAACTCACTAATGGTCCTCCAGTAGGTGAAAGGTTTCTCATATATTCTTGCACTCTATAATCAATGGGAGTGACCTGGCTTATCCTTCTGGTAGCTAGACTCCAATAGAATCCTTTTTTTTGTTTTCTAGTCTATCCCACCTAACTTTTTATGCTACTTCATTGAAAGAATTTGCATACTCCTTGTAACGTGTTAGTGGCCATAAAAGCACATGTGGCTGAAAAATTAAAGGAAGCTAGTTATTCTTCTTTGTCTTACCTAGGTGTATATACCTTGGTGCTCTTTTTATTGATTGCATAAAATTTTTGAAGATAATGAGGCTCGACCTATTTCAATTCTTTTATAAAACTATACCATCTTTGTGTCAAGTATTCCATCACTATTTATCCTAAAGTAGGGTCCATCTTCTCAAATTCTCAAGATGCCTCTTCTCTCAACCTAAGATTTGATGTTTATACTCTGTTATGAATAGAATCTTTTTTTGGGTGAAGTAAACATTCCTAGAGTCCTTAGATTTAGTTCTTAAAGGAAGATGAATCTAAATTTCATTATCCATGTGTGATCTAAACTGCCACCCTAACTATTCTAGTCATTTTAGATCCAAGACATGAAGGATTTAAGATGAATATCCCCAATGTAAAGGGATTATAATCATTGTCATGAAGAACAACATAGTTATGCAGATATGATTCACCAAGCAATTTTGTAATTGTTGTAGGAGAAGACTAATAAGCCTAGTAAAAATCTTGTGGGGTTTCAATAGAAGGGCTCAGATCTAAAACAATCTATGATAATTTAAAAGAAAGTTTGAGTTCCTTTAAATGTATTTTATATACCCTTGGTAGTGTTCTACATTCTAAAATATGTTGTATCAAGGTTACTAAATTATCTACCTTTCTCTTTAATGTAACAATTTCCTCATTTTTCTTCTCAATTTCTTCGTCCTTCTTATTAATTATCTCCTACAATTTAAGTTTCTCTCTTTTCCACTCCTCTTCCTTATCCATCATATATTTCCACAATTCTAGGGCTACATATGCCCATGAAAAAGGGGAAGGTATGTGCCTAACTACTTGGAGCATATTTTTTCTTGATTCTTCTTCTTCTCTCCTACCTAGCACTTGTTCTATTATCTTCTCTACTACAACAACTACCCAATAAGGCCTTTCAAACCTACATTCTCTTGAAGCTCCTCCTCCTCCATTAATAAATCATGTTCTTCCTGGGGAAACTCTCCCAACCCCACTTCCTATGACACATCTTCATTCCTCTCTGCTTATGACATTTATTTTCACTATTGGATTGTCTTGTTTTTTAGTTGAAGAGGAGTGTTGTGGACTCTTTGTAGGAGGTTGAATAAAAATCATCATTTCCTTTTTACTAGGAGAAGTATGAGAATATTCTAAAGTTTCACCATGAAAATTGACCTTAGGCTCAGTATATTTTGTTAATTTCCTGGGTTTCTCCTTGAGCCTGTGACTTCTTGTTTGTGGTTTCTTCTCAACATTTTTTGGGATTTTAGTTTGTTTAGGCTTCTCAGTAGGTTTCTTAACTTGCTAAGTGGTTGTCAAGGATTTTGTGTAGGAGTGCCCCTTGAAAAATATAATGAGGCTACAAGGCCTCCATGAATGTAATAGCATGTTTGATTGTCCAAGGGCCTATGGGATCAAGAGATCCTAGAAATGTAATAAGTCCTAATTTGTAAGGCCTAGTGGCTTATGATGTGTTATAAATCCTATGGTAAACTATGGTCAGATGTACATGGTTTGGATAGAACTATGTTAGGAAGGGTTTATTTGATGTTGGCATGTTCATGCAATGTTAAATGCACCCTTGGTAGGTTCCTAGGATTTTTAGGAAGTTGATTTTCAAATGTTGCCAAAAGTTGTCAACAACAAAAGTTCCTAATTGCAACTTTTCAAATTATGGTTGCCCAATGTTCATAACTGACCACAATTGGTTTGAACTGAAGGGAATTCATATAAAATTGTTTCAAAAATCAAAGAAGAGGGTTGTTGAGAATATATTGTATGAAGAAATTTGAAATCCAATATAGAAAACTCCATTTTCCCATGAAATTAAGTAGTTTTTCTCTATGTGTGTAGTTGTATGGATTCAAATGACAAAAATAACTTGATAGGAAGTTGGGGAAATGTCTTAGATTCCATTTTCATTAAGTTAGAGGTCTTAAGGTGGAGAATCAAGAGATAAATCATGTCACAGACACCTACAGGTTGAAAGTTTGAAGGAAATCAGAGTTTTGTCTTCCCGTCTCCATATCTTGAAATGTAACAAGTGGAAAAATCTCCAAACTAGTTTGAATGAGAGATTGGAGAGTTTAATTTATGTTTCAATTAGTTTTGGAGTGAGAGTTTTCATTCCTAGAGAGTTATGCATGAAACCCTATCTAGGCATTTGTATGTGATTGGAAGAGAGACTTAAACAAGAAGTTGCAGACCCCATAACTTATGATGGGTATCATTTCAAAGCTAAATATTGAAGGAATGATGTTATTTAAAGTACCCCTAGATGTCCCAAGTGTTTATTTGTAAAAATCCCAATTTTGAAGAGTAATTCCTTCTTTAGGTGCTCCAATTAGCCCTCATAATTCTAGGAAAGGGTTTCCAAGTTAGAAGTGTTGTCTGAGGATTCAAGACTTGTCCTTTTGGGAAAAGTGTTGCCCCAAATATTATTTTATGGATTTTTTATCAATTTTCTATGTCCTTTGGGAGATTTGGTGACAAAACTAGAAAAGGTGTCCAGAAAAGGATACTAGGAAGATAGTGTAACTTAGGACATTTTGGGTGTTGATAGAATTTGGAACCATGGAGTCAGTTTGGTTGTGTTGTGGAGTGTCAAGGAATTATCTTGACATGTAGGATAGACTTGAGACTTGGGAGTAGGTTGGAGTACCATTGAACAAGGAAGGTGGGTCAAAGACACTAAGAAAATATGGATGCATCAACACAAAAGGAGGTGTATGATGGAGAGAAAATTTGAAAGGGGTTATGGGGGATAAAATATGAAGATTTGGTTAATCAAAGAGAAGACACTTGAAGGTGTAGAGACCTAGCCTAAGATACTCAAATTGGATGGGGTGGAATTCTTGTTGTGATCAAGTAAACACTTGATTTAGTTCAAGTTAGTTAGAAGGTTGGGACCTCTGCATCAAGTGGTATCAGAGAAAGAAATATCCTTAGGAGAAGGATTTCAAACCATGTTTGGTGTAGATGATGGTGGTGATATTCCATCAAGGATGACAAATGCAGAACTTGTAAAGTTTGTGAGGGAGTAGAGGGTAAAACATGAGGCATAGATGGAAAGGATGGCCAAGGAAATGAAAAAGCTTTCAAAGAAGATGGGAAGGAAGAGTGGTGGAGACTCTGATAAGGATAAGGAAGGGAATGAGGAATAACCCCTTAAGTGGGAAAAATAAGAATTTCCTACAGATCGGAGACTACTCTTGAAGACCCTGAAGTCCATGGAGAGGAGAACCATGGATTTCAAATTTTAATTACCTACCTACAATAGGAGAATGGACCCAGATGCTGCCATGGATTGGTTTGATGCTCTCACAATTTTCTTTTACTATGAAGACATATTTGAAAACCAAAAGGTGAAGATTGCCAAGTCAAAGTTAAGGGGATCTACACTCACATGGTGGAATTTCACTCAAGATGAAAGGGTGAAGAATGGAAAGAATTCAATCACTACTTGGAAGAGGGTGGTATCCTTACTTAGAGAGGTATACGTTCCTGGAGATTATGAACTTCAAATTCATAATAGAAGAATGAGTTTGAGGTAGAAAGAGTTGGATGTGTCAAGTTACACTGAGAAGTTCCAGAGGCTTGTCATGAAATCCAAAGTGGCAGAGCCTAAGTGTGTAAAGATTGCAAGGTATATACAAGGGTTGAGAGTCACAATAAAATATGAACTTAGTTTGAGTAGCCCTACCATGGTATAGAAATTCTATCAATTAGCATTGAAAGTTGAGGAGAAACTCAAGAGAAGGAAAGAAAAAGGTAGTAGAGGGAGAGGATAAAGGGATTTTGGAGATAAGGACATAGGTATGTCTAGTGGAAGAGGAAAAGGTCCCAAAGACTTTGCGGAATCAAGTCATGAAGGTAACCAAGGAAAGAGTAGTTATAGAGTTTCCTTTAGTGGAAGGAGATCAAATTCTAGAGGAAGATTTGGGGGAAGATGCTCTGATATTATCAAGTGCTTTAGATGTCATCAGCCCAGGCACTTAGCATCAAAGTGCCCTAAAAAGGGAAATAAGCAAGGTGAAAGGAGAGAAAATTTGGTGAGGG
This sequence comes from Chamaecyparis obtusa, assembly GCA_027943335.1. Classification (NCBI taxonomy): domain Eukaryota; kingdom Viridiplantae; phylum Streptophyta; class Pinopsida; order Cupressales; family Cupressaceae; genus Chamaecyparis; species Chamaecyparis obtusa. The sequence goes on from BSBK01005475.1 coordinate 140,325, forward strand.
ATGAAGACTCCCAAATTATGCATTCACATGAATCCTTTGTAGCACCAGAGGAGGGAGAGTCACTTATGATGAGAAGGACTTTGATCAAAGAACCTAGTAAACTAGAGCCACCCCAAAGAAAGACACATTTCAGAACCACATGCAAAGTGGGAGGTAAAGTATGTAGAATAGTCATTGATTTCAGTTCTACTAACAACTTGGTGTCCCTTAAAGCTATTGAAAAGCTTAAGTTGAAGAGGATTCCATGTCGCACACCCTACAAGGCTTCATGGCTCACAAAAGGGCAGCATACAATCATTGAAGAGCAAGCATGGATAGAGTTTTAGGATGTGTTATAAATCCTATGGTCAACTATGGTCAGATGGACATGGGTTGGATATAAATATGTTAGGAAGGGTTGATTTGATTTGTTAATGTTCATACAATGTCAAATGTACCCTTGGTAGGTTCCTAGGATGTTTAAGAAGTTGATTTTAAAATGTTGCCAAAAGTTGTCAACAAAAAAAGTTGCTAATTGCAACTTTTAAAATTATGGTTTCCCAACATTCATAACCAACCATAATTGGTTTGAACTAAAGGGAATTCATATACAATTGTGTCAATAATCAAAGAAGAGGGTTTTTTAGAAGAGATTGTATGAAGAAATTTGAAATCCAATATAGAAAATTGCATTTTTCCATGAAATTCTCTATCTTTTCTCAGTGTACATAGTTGTACGGATTCAAATGACAAAACTAAATTGATAGGAAGTTGGGGGAATGTCTTAGCTTTCATTTTCATCAAGTTAGAGGTCTTAAGGTGGAGAATCAAGAGAGAAATCATGTCACAGACACCTACAAGTCGAAAGTTTGAAGGAAATCGGGGTCTTGTCTTCCCATCTCCATATCATGAAATGTAACCAGTGGAAAAATATCCAACTTGGTTTAAATGAGAGATTGGAGAGTTTACTTTATGTTTCAATTGGTTTTGAAGCAATATTTTCTAGTCCTAGAGAGTTATGCATGAAACCCTAGCTAGGTATCTGTATGTGACTGGTAGAGAGACTTAAACAAGAAGTTGCAGACCCCATAACTTTTGATGGGTATCATTTTAAAGCCCAAGATTGAAGGAATAATGTTCTTTCAAGTACCCCTAGATGTCCCAAGTGTTTATTTTGATAAATCCCAAGATTTATGAGTACTTCCTTCTTTAGGTGCTCCAATTATGATGAGAGACGTCTGATATCATACTAACCCATACCCTGATCAATAAGGAGATATCTTTATCAATCATGTGAGATACAACTTCCCACATAAATATTTCATCCAAGGATCCACTCTCTAGGCCATTCTCATACACCTAGAGCCTCCAACTTGCCCAATCTCCAAGAAAGATTCCTCCACTTCTTCTAGCACTTTAGAACATCATAACATAGCCTAAAACCCATGTCCAACCAGCCCTCCAAGTCTGGTTAAGATATTTTTTATGAAACTCCACCCAAGAGACTTATTCCCTTGTAGCCCTGTCAAACCACTTATCTACTCTTAACACAAAAATTTCCCAAACAACTAGAGAAACCCTTTACAAATTTAGATACCATTTTCACTACTACAAAACATATCCCAAACTCAAGGTATGTTACTTTGGACCAGATACTAGATCCACTACCCATGCAGCAACCAAATAGGCCTAAAATGCACCCATTTACAAAGAAACCTATACAAGGACTTTTTCCCTTGATCCCAAACCATGAAAAATTCTTATAACATGGATTATCAATTTTTTGGGTTACCATAACTTTCCTATCACTCTAGATATCAAACCCTCACTTCTAGGGTCTCTAGGCTAGGGCTTTCTAGAAATGGCTCTTCCAAAGCTCTCCAATTCCTCCCAAATGATCTAACACATCCCCATGGACCTTAAAAAACTAGATACAACATAAAATACCCCCTTCATTAAGATTATTTTCTCAAACAAATAGCTAGTGTTGTTTTATGCACCATTCAATCAACATTTTACCACCAAAATGTGGTCTCTCCTCCATAACCTTGAAAATCCCTACATACACCTTATAATAAAAGTATATAATACATAATATAAGAATCCTCACACCAATCACATTAAGCACATAGGGTGGTAGGGTAAGGAATCCATTACAACTTCAAAACACAAGTTGTTGATTGCAAAAACCAGTCTAGGAATAGTCACTACCAAAGTTGATTGTTTACCCTTGAAACTCAATGAAAGATCAATATAATAGAAAGGAAGTAATAAAAAATAAATATACCATCATATTACTCCATTTTATATCAATTACACACTGCTATCAAACAACCAAACACTCTGGTTCAAGGACTGTACCCACGGCCTGAATCACTATTTGCAAGGAAAATGTGTTTTGTAATTGATTTCAACCATTTACAATGGTCTCCACACACACCCAACTCTACATACTACTAAGAATCATGTGGATCTCCTCTAATAGATCCTTCACACTCAAAAAACCAACCCAAAACTACCTTCAAACTGCCTTATAACAGTCAAAAATTGATTGTTTTACATAATTGCAAGTTTTAAAAGTTGACAAGTACCTTTGTCAATCGACCCTAACATCTCCCACCTTTTCTTATATCCTTTTCTAAGGATAAAAAACTCTATTCCAACAAACATATCACTCCTAATGTCATCTAGACCTCATAGTGACCCTTAAGGCTTATTTTGACAATAAGGCACTATTACAACATTTTAGCACATTTTTGCGCATTTACATCTTTTTTAATGGCTCTCATGGCCATATTACATCCAAGAATGACCTTATAGGTCTTCATAAACATTATTTTTCCTTGTATCTTCAAGTGACCCCAAGTTTTCTCACCTAGCCACTATGCCAACACTGGCTTAGATAACTTTTGTTCATGGTCATATTACCAAATGATCAACAGCATTACAAAACATTATTAAACATTATTAAATCACCATCCTTATTGTATTACATTGACAAAGGACCCTTGATGGTCATTCCTCCATCTCCCTAGGATCCATAGGCAACCTAGTGTACCTTCAAGCCCTTGGTGCTCTACACCAAATTAGCCCTCCTAATTCTAGGAGAGGGTTTCCAAGTTAGAAGTGTGTTTGAGGATTCAAGACTTGTCCTTTTGGGAAAAGTGCTGCCCCAACTAGTATTGTATGGATGTGTGATCACTTTTCTAGGTCCTTTGGGATATTTTGTGACAAAACTAGAAAAGGTGCCCAGAAAAGGCTACTAGGAAGATAGTGTAACTTATGATAGTTTGAGTGTTTAGTGAATTTGGAACCAAGGATTTAGTTTGGTTGTGTTGTGGAGTGTTAATGAAGTATCTTAACATGTGGGACAAAATTTGAGACTTGGTAGTAGGTTGGAATACCATTAAATAAGGAATGTGGGTCAAAGATGCTAAGCAAATAGGAGTGAATCAACACAAAAGCAGGTGTATGATGGAGAGAAAAAATGAAAGGGGTTATGTGGGATATAATATGAAGAGTTGGTGAATCAAAGAGAAGACTCTTTAAGGTGTGGAGCCCTAGCCTGAGATACTCAAAGTGGAAGGGGTGGAATGCATGTTTTGATCAAGTAAAGACTTGATTTATTTCAAGTTAGTTATAAGGTTGGGACCTCTGCATCAAGAATCTTTTTCTTCAACTTTTCTCTTCCTAGCAGTTGGATTTTTATTCTTTGGTCTTTATTTCTTTACCTTTCCCCCTTTAGCCTCTAATTTCTTTGCTTCACTTTCTCTCTCTAGATAGAAACCCAACTCCTAACTAGGGTTTTATGTGAGATACTGATGTTGGGGGATACTAAAGAGCTACTAGAACCATTGAAAAAATATTCAAATGAACTTGGTTTAGCTACTAGAGAGTCTACAATAGGATCTTCCCTAGATGTTGAGGCATTTGGGGTTAATTTAAAAACTCCCCCTACAGTACTAACCCTCTAGGTTAATGGATAACCCCTAAGTCCAATGTTAATTTCTCTAAACTTTCTAATTTCAAAAAAATTATCCCAAGACATTTGGGATACATCTCACAAATATCTTTCCAAAAGTAGATTAATCAAATAATGCTGTGAGACAAAATTTGGCCTACCTTTTTGGGATTTTTCCACCACAATCTTCAGTAGATTATATAGCATGTTCAGTACAGTCATCCTCTAACCATGTTTCTATTAGGAATGAATGTTGAATATATCCTATGGGGGAGTATATGCAGCCATTTTGTAGTAGTTTTTGTTACATTCATGACTATGATTGTCATTGATGTCAACACAGTGATCTACTAATGATTAGCAGAGAAGCAGATAGTGTTTGAGTTAGCGCACTTGGGATATTGAAGATGAAGATATACGGAGTTGAGGACTTACTCTATAATGTTCTATAAGATCATGGTTAAGAGCATAGACATAAATTCATTTATTCATGATAGTTATGAATAAATTAGTGGAAGCAGTATTCAAGCAGTGTTCCTGAATAGTGGTTTGTGGAAATTGGATGATATCTCTTAATCAGAATTGAATCTGATCATGCGCAGTTATGAGATAGTTGAAGACATGATTTTGGTGACATGGATGTGAGTGTAAGATTCGAGGTCACATGAGTGAAGAATTATCTTAATTGGAAGCCAACATTTTTGTGTAATTTTTATGTAACATGTGGAAACTTTTATTTTGTAATTTGTATGCCGACTCATTTGTAATTACTTGAGTGTGGTATAAACAAAGGAATTTTTTCCTTGTTTTAATATGAGTATGAAGTAGAAATTTTGAATTGTATTTGAAATTGAATTGTGGAAGTGTGCAATACTTGTTGGAAGAGGATATGCAAAGTAAAGAGATCTGGTATTGAGATCTGAAGAAGCAGTTGGTGCAGTTTGGCACAGTCAGAGAAGGAGTATTGAATTGTTGAGATTAGTGATCTTTTTGTATTATTTTGTTGATTAATATAAAGATCATTTGGATAGTGTGTTTAGTGATCTTAACATGAATTTGTTTGGGCAGTGGGTCCTTCTGTCTTCCATAACTCCTAACAGAGTTAGAATCTTTTAGCAGGGATTCAAAGTCTCCTAACAGGGACTCATATGTACTGAATGTATTTCATAAGACTCCTAACAAAATCCATCCTCTCACAAGGAATTTTCATATTAGTGCATCTTTTATGGGCATCATTCCCACCGAGGTTTACTCTTTGATCAAGAGGTTCCCTAGTCAACATATCTTGTGTCATTGTGTTATTGTGCATGTATATCTTTCTATGGTTGTTTATTACATTTCTTACATGGTTAAAATCTATTGAAGTTAATAAAAGTTGTATTTATCTGATAATTGATTCACCCCCCCCCCCCCCCCTCAGTTATCTTGGTGGACTTTACTTTCTAACAATTAGTATCAGAGCAGCAGGTCCTTAAAGGAAAAGTTTAACAAAGGAGATCCATGGCGAATCATTTTAGGAAAGAAAGCCATAATTTTGATGGGGTAAATTTTGACAACTGGAAAGAAAAGATGAAGACACATTTACTTTGTTTAGGACCAGGTGATTGGTTAATCACAAAGAATCAGAAGATAGTCATTGATGAGGATAAGATTGAAGAATGTACTAATGAGGAAAGAGATCTATTCATGTGTAACATACTTTCCAGAGAAGAACTCTAGTTATCTCTTCTTGCGTGGCACTTGGTGTTTATCTCCTAGCACTGGGGAGTGGACCTTTTGGTATTCATGTGGTTGGGTGGTAAATATTTTTATCAAGGTACCATTTGCAGTTGCAGTTCCTAAGGATGCTTGCTTATACATTGTTCCAGTTTTGAAGAAAGAAGACTTCTTACTTATCTTTCATTAATTCCCATCAAATGTAAAGTTAATTTAACCTCCCAAGAGGAGATGAATGTAATTTAATATTTATTGCATTTCAAAAGTGATGAAATTTGGTATGGGTAGATTTAGGGAAAGAAAGAAAGGGAAACGTAATCTTTATTGAAAGCATATTGTATTTAGGGAAAGGAATTTAATAAGTTTTAAGTAAGGTGGAATGTGGTACATCATTATTGATCAAGAAAGGCTAGTAAATCAATGGGATGGTTTCATGTATGTAGTTGTTCAAGTTCCTATGAAATGAATTACTTTAAATACTATGTTGTTCATAAAGGAATACTTTGAGTATAAAGTGGATCATGAAATGTTAAGTTTAATATTTGAATGAAAGCATTTATATTTTCCTTCTAAGGATCTTCAAATGTTATGATATAGTTGGTTTAAAGTTATTCAAAGTTGTTAGTACATTTAATGAAACTTAAATGGATGGTAGTATCCTAGTAGGGAACCATGGGAGGAATCTAAGTTAAACTTTTCTTATGTTATTATGCATGTAAATCTTTTAAAGTTTTAAAAACAAAATTCATAGTTCGTTACATACGTTTTCTTTCCTAAGAGAATCTTTGTTCTCTTCCCCGGTTCCCTTGCGGGGCATGAGATTACAATTATGATTAACTTTTAATCAGAAACACTAAATTTTTCTATCAAAATTGCATCTATCATATGCTATTTAGACTTTATGTTCTCATTAACTCATTACCTCATACTGTATACCTTTCACACTATCAATTCAATACTTGGTAGCTCTCAAACTTTATTTTTTCTTCACTGCTCTATTACTTGGTGGCTTCACTACTTATTCACTTTATCATTAATATGATTCATACATGCAATCTCCAACTACTTTCATATAAACCACAACCACCATATTGATCTTCATACTCTGATCTTCTTATATACAATTTTGAAGGAGTGCTAGATGTTCTAGAATATTCTCATCAAGCAGTGCTACCATTGGTTATCCTTCCAATGTATATTTCATCCTTAATTCTCATTGGATAATCTCACCTTGTAATCATGTATAATCATCTTGTTTTAATCTCCAATGTTCTATTATACGGTCTCCTCGAGATTAGTAAACCATTTTTTGTTCGATGTCTAGGTTCAATGTACTTAAAGATTCTTCTGATGTCAGCATGTTCTTCTTAGTAATAGGTTTTCCTTAACTTAGTTGGTGCTCTATATAAATTATTTCTCGGTACCCAGTTATGCCTCACTCGATTCTTGTGCATGCTTTCTCTTTACTAAAATTCTTTGTCTTCTAGTTCCTTTACCAAATGTCTTTCTCTGTCTTACCAACTTGTCTTTTATGTATTATCGAATGACTTTGACAAACATTAGGACTTCCACAAAATAATGAAAACAAAATTAACTCTTAGGAGTATCAATCTCCCCCTTTGGCATTAGTTTGGTATGTTTGTTAAAAACTTCAAAGTTGTCATCAATCAAAATTCAAAAAAAAAATTATCTTCCTCGATAAGCATATTACTCCTCCTGAAGTAATAATATGGTATATCTTCAATTGTATCATATATATTCCTTTCTATACTTAAAAATATCTGTATATAGTCCCCCTTATCTATCTATTTCCCCTTTTTACAAAATCTTAATGTATATTCCCCCTTTTTAAACAAAAATTCCAAAACACTTATTGCTTATCCAATGTGGGGATCTTATCAAAAATGCTTGTGTACTTCTCTTGTTTATCCTTGAATGATGCCTTCCAAGTATCCTTCACTGTTTTCAACGCTATTATTTTCTCATTTATATATGTTGTAAGGCTAACCATACTATCCATAGCACTTACATCTAGTGTGCTCACTAAGTCTTTAGCCTTTTGAATTTGTTTCTATGGTGACTCTATGTTCGGGATCAAAAATGTTTGGAGTTCTAGTAGATCCATCTTGATCTGATTCTCCTCCTTTCTCAACTCAAATTTCACTCCCATCAAGTTCCTTAGACTCTCATAATCTTGTTTTATTGTCTTAGGCTCGGTGAAAATCTTAGATATTAGCTTAGTGAGCTCTTTTTCCACATTACTATATTTTTATTTTATCTCCTTTGTAAAATTAGACATTAAACAAATATTTTAAAATAATGAAAGAATGGATTACAATTCTTGTTCCAACTCATTGATTAACTATGAAAGAGTTACTTTGTCTAATGCAACTAATTGAATAACTTCAATTACCTTTGTCTCTTTGACTTTCTTATGAACTTTCAGCATGTATTCGCTAGTGTCAATTCCTGGTTGATTAATCTGACTAACAAGTTCTCTCAGCTACCTATGTATGTCTCCTTTTTCATTACGTGTTTCCTTAGGGACAATCTCATTCAAAATACTCTTAATCTGCTCCAAAATATTTGTTTTATTCTTTTTGTCTAGGAGCTTATCTTGTGCAGCTTTCCTTTTCAACAAATCTCTGAACTCAGAGAGTTCCTTGGGGCTCATGGTTGTGTAATCAACCTTTGGTATAAAAATTACTTTATTTATATCAACCTTTTTCTTTTCTTTTCTCTTCTTTGATTTTCCCTTTGAACTAGATGTCTTCTTTACATTTGATTGAATAGATGTCTCTTTGATTTTATCTTCCTTTTCTTTCTTCTTCTCTTCTTGTTTTTTTATTCCTTCTTCTTTTGTTCCTCTTCTTTCTTTTCTTGTGTTTCCTCTTTCTTCTCTTCTACCTTTTCTTTCTATTTTCCTTGGTCTTGTTGTTGTCTTATTGTCTTGGTGGGGGTCACCAACTCTTCTTTCTGACCTTGAGTGGATCCAGTCTCTTGTGTCATCTCAGTTTCTTTTTTATCTGTATCCTTTGCAGGCTTGGAAGGTGTCTCATATTCAGTAAGCTCTTCTCTTGTCACATCTATCTCTATAAAATTCAATACTTGAACAATTATAGGCTCTTTTATCAACAATCTTGTTGTAGCATAATCATATATATCCATAGCTTTGGCTTCAATGGCCTCACTTGCCATGACATTTTCATCATCTTTTATTATTTCATCAGGATCTTGTTCAGTGATGTCTTTTATAATTAATTCTTCTTGATTAGTTATCAACTCAACTAGTTTGGATTTATCTTCTCAATCTTTAACTCCTTTAATTATTTGTTGTTCTATAGAAAATATCTTTTTCCAAAGATCATCGATATCTTTCTGTACTTCTTCCAATTGACCAACCATAATAATAAATGATCTTCCCTTTACTAGGAGTCTTTTTGAATATTCATTTAAAGTATCTTTTATTCCTCTCTTTGTCAAATTGGGGACAGTGATTTCAAGTGACCTTTCCCTCATTTATTTTTCTGCATCAAGGGCATACTTCCATCTTGCATCTATTCTCTTATAGAGTTCTTCATCTAAATTTTATACCACTTCAACAGATATGGTTCTAAATTTATGCAGTGTGGTAATGATTGTCTCTTCAATCTTTTCCTTCTCCTAATCAGTCCTTGTATCATACTTCAATTCTTTCATGACTAAATGACCTCCATATCTTTCTAGTGTCTTGAGAAACTCATCAAGACTTTTCACCTTTTTTCTTGATGCAACCTTAAATTGTGATAAGTCATCAGACTCAACATCACTCTTCTTTTGCAATTTCAATTTTCTTCTTGGCCTTCCAGTGGCTTTTCTTTCTCTAACATAAGTTTTTGTCTTCACTAGTTCAACTTCTACTTTCGTCTTCCCTCTCGATGTAGAGGTAGACCTTGTAGATGGTCTTACATTGACTAGACTAGGGGTTTCTTTCTTAACTTTTATCTTTTTCTCTTTGATCTCTAAAGGCTCAGAAACTTGTTCATCTTCAGCATCAACAATTCCTAGACTTTCAGATAATGCACTTATCATTTTACCTATTTTCCTTATTGCTTTCGGTATCAATGTACCTACTCTTATTTTCTCCTTAACCTCTTCGTGAGTTCCATACCAAGTTGAAATTATATTAACCGATTTCTCCAAAAATCCTTTTATTTGAATAGTGGTTGCATCTATATTCATTTCATAACCCATCGGTGGTAACCACTTGGTTCTAGGTTCCACAGCCCTTCTGATACAAACATCAGTGTCAACTTCAAAGCAAAATTCATCCTTGTATTCTTCCACTAACTGAGGTGGAATTTTTTATCTGTTGTGCATTCTAGATTGAAACTTTCTAAAGTAATCATCCATAATTACATTGAATTTATCACCCATTCCTTGAATAAATTCACTAATCTGATAAACAATGGGTTTATCTTCTTTCCATTTAACTTCACCGACTGTAGGAAATGAATTTTGGAAGCAAAAGAATATACATACCAACAATGGTCCTAACTTCAATGTGTTTGTATTTTCTTTTCTAACGGTGTTCATGTTGTCATCTATATGTTTCAATAGTATCTCGCACAAGTCAATCTACATGTCATTCTTTACTATTTTATATGAAATGTCAATAGCTCCATAGGGTACATTGTCTGCCTGAGATTATTGGAAAATTCTATATGATATTATGTTTGATGTGAACATCAATTCAGGGTCTTCAACTATAGATAAATTTAGTCATCTTCTATCCCATTTAGCCTTAGTAAGTTCACACAAATTATTCTTATCTATTTTCTTATAAGCCCTTGGTCTATCAACAGCTGGAAATCTAGTAACTATATGCAAAACATCCTTTGTTATTTTCACTGGCCCATCGAGCCACATAAACCAATCATGTACTCTTCTTAAGACAATTCCCATCCATTCATGTTTAAAAACTATCAGTACATGCATTGCATGAACCAAACCCTTGGTCTGCAAGTGTGTGTGATCACTCTTAAGATTTCCATTTACACACAAGTTCATGTAAGATGTATCAATCTCTCCTTGACATATATCTTCGATCTTGCAGTGTATGAAGGTGCGAACGTCTTCAATCAATATGACTCTTAGAGGGATCAAGGATAGGACTCTGATTTTGTCTATCTCAGTAGCAACAGCAGGAGGAAGGTTATACTTCAAATTTAAGGGATCAATCTTCTCTACTACGACTGGTTATTGCAACTTGGGTGCCATCACAATCTTGAAATAACTCAACAAATACTAGGTTCAAACTGAATAGCAAATAGAATCTATAAATTCAGCTCAGTAAACACTAGAAATACCTCAAATGATCTTTGTGACTACTCAGAATGCACAAATGAATGCTTGGAATCACTCTTTGATCTCGTCTATGTCAAAGCTTCAAAGTGATTGCAAAATTGTAAGATAAAAATAAAATAACAAACTCTCTATTTATAATTTTTATTTAGGTTAGGGCTTCCAACAGCTATAATATGCATTTAATGCTCTTTACCTAACTTTATTTTACCATTAACCAAACTACATTTTTCTTCATCGAATGCAAAAAAATAGATCAAACACTTTACCGATCAACATAACTTCACAACTTATATCCAAATGCATCTTAGTATGCAGATATGGATCTTTGCACTAAATCTAGGAACCGATTCAAGATAATCTTTAAGTTGTTATCTCCTACACATACCTTTGACTGATTAAGTGAAGATAGGTGCACTTGATCCAGAAGATGTGGTGCCATCACTAGTTCCTAATTTTGTTCCATCATCTTGAGAATTCCTTCTCCAAGTATTATTCATCTGCTCTCTAATCTTATCAATGTTTACTTGAGTCTTTTCATTTGGTTTTTCCTTAGTTGAATCCTTATTTCGGTGCCTGTAGTCCTTAGCTAGGTGATTGACTCTGTGAAAATGGACACAAGTCATTCCATTGTTTCTCCATGAATTCATATTTTTCATTCCATGCATCCTAAAGTAGTTTGCAGCAATGTGACCAAATCTTTCACACGCAGTACAAGTAATCCTTGTATTGTAATCTCATGGTATAGTAGAACCTTGTCGATTGTTGTCAAAATTATGTCGGTTAGGGACCCATTTTTCATTTCTTCTTTTTGATTTGCATTCTCTAGATTTTTGACCATATCTCTTGTAGTTGTTACAGTAGCCTTCAAACCTTGGCTTTCTTGGATTGTTAATAACTCTTGATCTACACTCAAATTCCTTATGTCCATACTTATTGCAATTGTAACAATAACCTTTAAACTTAGGAGTATTCAATGAATTACCTATCTTTCTTCTACAAACATTTGTTGAGTGTCCTATTTTCCCATAATGATAACATGTAGGGTTCTTTGACTTTTGTGGGAAAGCAGTTTTATCTCGGTTGGTTGCATGTTTGGAGGACTCACCCTTCTCGATAGAGTTGTTTGCATTGCAACCGAGTCCAGAAGTGTCATTTGGTTTCCTTTGATTTCTCAATTGTTCATCCAAAATCTTCAAAGCTTCTTTATTTCTTTTCAAGACTTCATTAGCATCTCTTTCAATTTTTAGATCATTCTTTTAGTGTTCATTCTTAGATCTCACTTCTGTAATTTCTCCAACTTTCCTTGCAACCTCTTGATTTGCAATAACAAGTTGATCTGTCAAGTTGTAGTGAGTTTGTGTCAACCTCATTATTTCTTTGTCTTTCTCATCTAGTCTTGTATTCATTTATCTTCTCTCTTCTTCAGCAATTCTTTTGTCATCCTCAACTTTTCCTTTTTGTTCCATGATTTCACGCATCCTTACAAACTGTGCTTCTTGTTCTCTCTTCAGTTTTTTCACCTAATCAGCAAGGTTCTTGATCTTTTCAGACAGTTATGATATGACAGCATCAGATTCATCAGACATTCTTCCCTTGTATAGTTCTTCAAGTTCCTCAACTTGATCTTGAGTATCTTTCAATTGTTGTGCTAACTCCTTCCTTTTGTTGAAAGAATATTTCAATTTCTTGCTCAATTCTTCAATCTTCTTGTTAGCCATTTTGAGTTCTATTTCCATATTATCAATCACCCTTTCATACTTGTAGCTTTCCATCTTTTGAGATCTTTCCTCTCAAGTGATTAAACTTCTCAATAAGAGATTGTACTCTGATACCAATTGTTGGACAAAGTGTGGAAAGTTAAGTACTAAGAGGGGAGGGGTGATTAGTATTGTAAAACACTTTTAAAATTATTTGAACTTTCTTCACAATCATTTATTGATTCTTTATCATTTGCATGCATCACATAAAATATATAAAACATGCAATAATCAACACAACACAAATATTTTGGTATCACAGAAATCCTTGTCAAAGGATAAAAACTGCGGTGGGGATGACACCCACAAGACTTCACTGTTGTAGAATAAAGTTTTCTCAGTTGGAGCTATAATGTTTAGCTATTTCTAATAGCTTACCCTGTTAAGAGTATTAACCAGGTTAAGATTTTTCAGACTGTTAAGTCTACTCTATTAAGAGATTTCACAATTCTAATTTAAGAACTGTACATGGTTAAAGGGTTTACAAATAAGATATGTTCGGATCTACTCGGTTAAGAGACTTTAAAATTTTGATTAGCTTTTAATCAACAACACTAAATTTTTCTTTCAAACTTGCATCTATCGTATGCTATTTAGACTCTATGTTCTCATTAACTCATTACCTCATATTATATATCTTTCACACTATCAATTGAGTACTCGGTAGCTCTCAAACTTTATTTGTTCTTCATTGTTTTATTACTCGGTGGCTTCACTGCTTATTCACTTTCTCAATAATTTGATTCATACATGAAATCTCTAATTACTTTCATATAAACCACAACCACCATACTGATCTTCATACTCTGATCTTCTTATTTACAAATTTTGAAGCAGTGCTAGATGTTCTAGAATCTTCTCATCAAGCGATGCTAGCATTGGTTATCTTTCCAATGTATATTTCATCCTTAATTCTCATTAGCTAATCTCACATTTTAATCATGTATAATCATCATTTTGTAATGTCCAATAATCTGTTATACAATCTCCTTGAGATTAGTAAACCATTTTCTATTCGGTGTCCAGGTTCAATGTACTTAAAGATTCTTTTGATGTCAGCATGTTCTGCTCGGTAACATGTTTTCCATAACTCGGTTGGTTCTCGGTATAACTTAGTTCTCAGTACTCAGTTCTTCCTCTCTTGGTGCATGTGCATGCTTTCTCTTTACCGAAATTCCATTTCTTCTAATTCCTTTACCGAATGTATTTCTCTGCCTTACCGACTTGTCTTTTATGTATTACCAAATGACTTTGACAAACATTAGAACTTCCACATAACTAATGACAACAAAATTAACTCTTAGGAGTATCAATGAATTAACTTATATATAAGGGTATGCATCATGAGTCGACAATATATAAGGGAATTCATCATTAATCAATAAAGGAGGTGGACTATAATAAACAAGGGCCTTTTGTGGAAATTTCCCAAAGATGATTGAATATTTAAGAATTATGCATCCTAGATTTTGTAATTTGTTCTTCGTTCATCAATGATGAAGGGAAAATGATATTTTGTTGAAATATGTGTTCATGAGATCATTCCTAATAATTATATATTGACACCTTACCTACATTTGTGCCAAAATTTCAATAAATTTTCAATAAATAGATCATTTGAGAGTTATATGATTTTCACTTTCTACTAAGAGTTTGATGTCCAATTTTGAAGACAATTAATTGGTATTGTGTTGAAATATGTCTTCATGGAATCATTCTTATTAATTATATATTGATACCTTACCTACATTTGTGCCAAAATTTTAATAAATTATCAATAAATAGATCATTTGAGAGTAATCTGATGTTCACTTTCTACTAAGAGTTCAATGTCCAATTTTGAATACATACCTATTTTGTTACCATAGATGACATGACAATAAAATTGACATATCTATTATTCCATTAATGAGCATTGAGCTACCGCATGTCCTTGGAATCCAAATCATCAAACTTTATAGGGGTGCTTGTTAAGTTGATTATGTACAAGCTATTAGCCAATGATGCAATAAAATGAAGATGTCAAAATGAAAAATTTGATATGTTACATGGGTCAATGATATTTTGTTATGAGAACAATACAATATTTCCATAAAGTGAAATGCCTAGGTCCACCCTCTTTGAGCTAGCATTGAATGACCATAATATGATAAGAAGCTATTAGGCTAAAGAAGTTGGGGATATGTGGAATAATGCCACATGAAAATCATTACATTGGTCATTTTTTTCTTTTTGCACTCCTTGAAATGTCAAGTCCCACCTTGAATACCATGTAATATTTATGGACCAATGGTACAATAGGCAGAAGTCAAATTAAAAAATATTTTATAAAAAGGAATCAATAGGTTGAGGATTCTAAAACAAAATTAAACTTTAGAAAAAATGCTTGAACACAAACAAAAAGTATACAAATATTAGACATTATTTTAGAAACAAAATGTGCTGAGTAATCCTCCAACACTAAACACCCCATCTACTTGGATAAATTCAAAGAAGCAATAGAAATTGGGAACTACCCAAAAAAATTAATTGTGACAATGGATGCAATTGAGTTTCTCTTAGCAACAATTGTTGAACTCCCTTATAAATGAACCTTGTCCTATATTTCCACATTTCTCTACATTAAAGGAATCTCCAATATGATATCTAAGATTCTTCATTAGAAAGACCTAAAATGTTCCTCTAAACCTCACTCAACTATTAGAAACCTCATCCTATCATCTAAATTTCCTAATGACCTTGTGAGATTTGGTGTCTATTAGATTCTATACTCTTATAAGGCACCATATATTAGTGAGACTTGACTTTATTAGCATTAGAATTAAGAAGCATAGTATTAATACTAGACATAAGCATGTTAAAAAACCAACCCCTCTTGAACACTCTATCAACAATAAGCACCACATTTACTAGTTGGGTCAACTAGTGATTGGCTAAAAGGAATTTCTTTCAAGAAAAATTTGAAGGCAATAGAAATTAGCAACCAGCCCAACAACCTCAATTGTCAAAGATAAGATATTTCGACAATCCATTATATTAAGATGTAATATTTTATGGATTAAATTGTGTTAAATATTTTTTACATCAACATTTCGAATCACAATCTATGATCCATCATCGGGATGGTAGAGAGCATTAGATAGCACAAGGAGAAAACATGGATAGAGTTGCAAACCTGGACAAGCTAAATGTAGCAAGAGAGGTGGAAAGAGAGGTATAAGTAGAGGGAGAAGTGGAAGGAGATGTAGAAGTAGATAATGAACTCTCTCTCCTTCTCTCTCTCCCACTAGATTTAGCTTGTTTAGGTCTGCAATACTATCCATATTTTATCCTTGTTCTCTCTAATGCTCTCTATCACCCTAATGATTAATCACAGAGTGCACGATATAAAATATTGATGAAAAATATATTTAATGCAAGTTAATCCATAACTATGACATCTTAACCTCAATTGTGAGATTAAATGGGGTTGAGTTTCTTTTAGAAATAAAATATTGCATTCCCATAGAAACAACACTTGTCTTTTGTCTTTATTTCCACCTCTTCGCTTTGTCTCATCTTAAAACATTTTTGGCTTTTTAATAATACTTCTATTCATTGTAATAATACATGTATCAAATTTATTTTCTACTATTTACTCTTATAGCTATATAATAATTTTTAAATTTTATATATTAAAAAATCAACTACCTCAATTCTAGCATTTGGTTCTTTCTCCTGAATATTCTTATACATGCATTCCTTTGTTATTGTCTTTAACATTACTTTCATATTTTTATTTATGTTTAAATATTATTATATTTAGTTTTCTCTCAAGCGTATAATTTATAATCCAACATTGTTTTTTTTTTTGTGATATTGTTATCAAGATTCAACTATGTGGGTTTTTAGTCAAACTCATTGATCCATTTTTCATGAGTAGTGATTCACAAGAACCTATCTCTCATGAGAATGAATGGAACAGTTAGAACTCATTGCATCTATTTTATACTCACAAATGTGAAGCACACTTGGACTTCTCAGGAGATCACCCATCCTAGTATTGCTCCAACTCAAGTGTGCTTAACCACGGAGCTTCCTCAAAGGTTAAGCCTAGATTTCATCCAACCCACTTTGCAAAACCTTCAACAAGTGTTCTACCTCATTAACCATTCGTTACAAAACCCCTTAAGCTTATAAATTGATAACTAGGATATATTTTTCATAGCAAGTCAAATTGTGATGTTCATATGAAGATTCAACTATGTAGTTTTCGAGTCAAACTCATATATCCATGTTTCATGAGAAGTGGTTCACAAGAACCCATCTACCATGAGAATGAATGTAACACTTACCACTCATTGCAACTAGGTGGTTCTCACATAGGTGAGATATCAAGACTTCCCAAGAAGTCCCAATGTGCTTCACCTTTGTGAGTGGCACCTAGATGCAATAAGCTAGAGTAGTACTAGGATGGGTGACCTCCTAGGAAGTCTCAGTGTGCTTCACCTCTATGAGCATCACCTATATGCAATGAGTGCTAAGTGTTTCATCATTCTCATGAGAAATGGGTTCTTGTGAACAAGCACTCATGAAACATGGGTCAATGAGTTTGACTCAAAGACTACACACTAAATCTTAATAGAGATATCACAATTTGACTTGTGGAAAATATCTCTTACTTATCAATTGATGACCTTAAGAGGCTTTATAATTAATGTTTCATGAGGCACACCACTTGCCAAAGGTTTTTCAAATAGGATTACAAGAAAAGTGGACTTTGTTGAACAAGCTAAATAATTGAGAGGGGGTGAATCAGTTATTCCAAAACACTTTCTAAAACTTTTACTAAACCAATAAGCACAAAAACCATTTAATTAATTAAGACTGCTAAAAGCGTGAAAGCACAAAAACCATCAACATAATGAACACTAAAACTTATGTGGAAACCCAAAATGAGAAAAACCAAGCAGAAGCTAATTCTCATGAAATGAAAACCGGTTAAGGAGATTTTGTACAGAGGGTCGCTATTAGTTTTCTCAATATTGTTTGTCTCACTGTCGGTTGAGCTAAATACCTTGAAATATGAATAAGGCTAATTGCCAATACAAATAGGCTTGCTGCCAATACAAATAGGCTCATTTCCAATACAAATGGGCTTATAGCTAGAATATAAGAAATGAGATTGAATCCACCACTGAAACTACTATCATCGACATTCTGTAATACAAAAAAGATATAATAATCTTCTACCGATTGCAACAACTCACACAAAATTCAACACACAACTCTTACCTTGTTGGATTCCCATTCACTTTGCATATTACTCACATAGAAGCATCACACCAACAATCAAAATCATTGTTCTTCATTTATTGTTTCATACCATCAACAATGTCAGCCTAAACTGATTTGAAATAGGTCACACTAAAGTATTCTCATGATGATAAGTAATGAAATGTGGACCACATTTCTCAATACAATATGTCTCATGCATATCAACATGTTACACCATCTCTAAGACTTTCGATACCAACAGATTTGATTAATGCATTACATGGTAACTGCTAGGACCAAAACATGATGAACAGGCTCCAAATAGGACCAAACCCAAACAAATGTTCCACCATATGTTGCACACAGAAAGGGATCAACACCGACACAAATAAGGATAAATATTTAATGAACATTCTTTAATGAACACTTCTATCGATACAAAAAGGATGTCAGGACACACATCAACCGATACAACAAAATGACCAAATCATAAATGAATCATATATATGCATCCGATATGATGACATTTTTTTACGTATGTAGCATTGGTCAGATAAATAAAACTAATTATATAATTATTATGAGAATTGAATTATTATATATGCATATATATATTAATATATTTAATAATTGATATTGAAAAGGGCTCTACGTTTTATGTGAAATTATGTGTTTAATGCAAAAATTCCACACATAGCACGGTGTTGCCCTACCTAGGATGCTGAGGTGGCAAATGAGGTGACCTCATCTCCGCATGCTTGGTTTGATCCCTCTTACCCTTTGTCTTAAATTTTAATTTTTTGGCCTAGCTTTTCTCGTACATACCTCGGCTCCTATGGAGCCTAAGTCTAGGGGCATATTTACTACACCTGACCGGATGGTTAAATGTGCCCCTCCTGCCCATAATGGAAAATCCTTTGCTAAGGTCGTTTCTAAATCTACCCCTGCTATGGATACGAATGCCAAATTCAGCTTTGTCACTAGTAATGGCTTTGCGACCAATGAAGGTAAGAACTCTGGGAATGCTCTGATAACTCTCTCCATTTCTCCAAATGAAGCTATGGTTAATGAAATATCTAATGGAAAAATAGGCTTAAAAATTCTATTATTTTCTTTGCGGTTGTTGAAATGGATAAATGTTCTACCATGAAATTTATGGATGATTGGCTCTATAATTATTGGAATTTAAAACTAGGGGTCCACATTTCTTTCTGTAGGAAGATTCAAAAAGGTCTCTTTGTTATATTCTTTAAGAACCCTGAAATCCAGGCTGCGATTCTCCAAAAGCAATACTGGATGGTTGGCAATACTTATTTTCATGCCCTAGGATGGACACCTGAAGCCATACATGTAGATATCTTGGTCCTATCTTCTCCTAGATGGATTCTGTTGAAGAATATCCCGCATTTCCTTTGGTGTTTCCTCCCGCATATTATTGAACCATTGGGAAAAGCTGTCAAAATGGATGATTTGACTAGGCTGGTACCTCATATGGATGCTAGAATGCTTCTCTTAATTAAACTTGGTATCGACATCCCAAACTCACTAGAGCTCAATATCATGGATGAAATTTTTTCTTGTCAAGTTGAGGTTCTCAAGGGTCTGAATTCCTACTTCCTCTATAAAAAGGAGGGACACATTAGGAAATACTGCCCCATCATTAAATGGGCATAGTCCCCTAACCCCACCAATAAGTTTCCCTCCCATAGCACTCTACTGATAGCTACTTTGACGATGGAAAAAACTCTCCCTAAGTAATCTATTCTCCCCACCCAGCAACCTGCATCTAATTCCCACATTCCCCTTCCTGCCCATAGTTGTGTCCCTAGTCCTAACCAGATGGAATTAGACCAAATGGATGGTTTTCAAATTGTTGTCTGAAAACCCATTAAGAGAAGAAGACCTAATGCCAAAATGCTTGCTTTGGAAAAATTAATGAATGCTCCATTCGAAGCCTCCCCCAGTCTTCCTACTGGAAACTTTATAACAAAATCCTCCGACCGTGGTTTGAACTCCCCTCTAATTCCCAATTCTGGTATAACATTGGATTCTCCAAAAAATAACTTCAATAATATACAAGAATCCTCCTCCCCCTATCTACACCAGAACATATCATCCATAGTTTTCGTCGCGGGTAATACATCTTTGGAAAAACCTCATTTACGGGATCCTATTAAAATATTTTAAAGAAATTGAAGAGGACTATGTTATTGAGGTTATTACTGCAGATCCTACTGGTAGTCACCCAAGCCCCTTTCCTCTGCAAAAGCCTTCAACAGACATAGTTAAAACCTCCAGCAACTCTAGTCACTATACGGACTCGGAGGTTATCTACTCTTAGCATGAAATTTAATCGAAGGATGAGAGTGATTTACTCAAAGATGGATCTTCCCAACCTAAAAGGAGAGGCAGACCTTTGGGATCTAAGAATAAAGGTCCCATGAATAAAAAGTAATATGGATCCCCCATGGATCCGATGAACACTGGTTGCAGCACTAAGGTTGTTGAGCTATCTTCCCCCACCAATGTTTCCAAATGAATTGCACCTCATGGAATATCAAAGGTCTAGAATCCCCAGACAGAAAGCACATTGTTAAGGGTTTCCTTGATTCCAATAATAATATTGATATTTTAATGTTACAAGAGCTTAAATCTATTAGCTACACCCTTGAAGTGAACCTTGATTTCATTTGGAAAGAAGCTATAAAAATTTATACTAATCATCTAAAGGTCGAGGTGGTGTTGGTTTACTTCTTAAACCCACTTGAGGTAGCTCCATTACTGACAAAGGAATTTCCCCCTGCAATAGGGTTGCATGGGTTAACCTAATTTCAATGGGATGATCATTGGTATATGTTCTATTTATGCTCCCAATGACTATAAATATCAAGCCTCGCTATGGTCCTAGCTTGATAATCTCCCTGACATCCCCTGGTTCTTTGGAGGGGACTTTAACATGATTGAAGAATGGGATGATAAATGTGGTGGCCTCCCAATTGATTGGCATGGGCCTGAGAAATTACAATGGGATAAAATAAAACTTAATAAGAACCTATTTTATCCCCTTGCTAATAATAGGAATATAACCCCTGGCTTATGGTATACTTGGTGTAATTATCAACAAAGCTCTAGCAGGATTTATTCTAGGTCAGATCGCTTCTATGCCAATAAAAATTGTTTCTCCTTTTCCCCTAACACCCAAGGAAATACTGTCAATGTTACCCCCATGACCCTTTTAGACCACCACCCTATTTCTATCAACCTTATTGTTAACAAATCCCCAGCCCAAGTCAGGTCCAAGAATTCCAACAAATTCATTCTCAACACTAATCTCCTAAAACACCCTAACGTCCTTCCAGCTATTAATCTGATTAGCATCCTTAACAAGAATAACAAAAGATCCTCTACCTACATCAAAAAATGGAATGATAATATCATATCCTGGCAGAATCTTCTTCAAACTATTAGAACAAAAAAGGTAAAGACTATAGATTCATGGAAAAAATTATATCTCAAGATCTTCTTACGACTAAGTCCAATATCCAGCATAACCCCTTGGACTGCCACCTCACTAAGCAGGTTTCTAGGGCTAGAGATGCTCTTTGGAATCACCAACATGTAAAAATCAAAGGGGCCATGATCAGATCTCATGCCCACTGGCTTCAATTTGGGGACAAAGGCTCAAAGTTCTTATTTAACTTACTCAAACAAAAGAAAGCTAATGAAACCATTGATAGATTCATTGTGGATAATAAAGAAATTATTGACATTGGTAATATCAAAGAGGCTTTCTCCCTATTCTATAATAATCTCCTCTCTTTTGAAGATTTTGAAGAGGCTAAGACCCTGAGATGCAACTGTAGAAATATTATCCCATGCAGGATCTCGGAGGAAGACTCTTCCCTCCTCAGTAAAGCCTTATCTATTGAGGAAATTGAAAAGACTATAATGTCCCTTTAGGATGACAAGGCTCCAGGCCCTGATGGGCTCCCAGTTGATTTTTACAAAGCTAACCTTAGCTGGATTTGCACCGACTTGCTTGAGATCTACTCTGAGGCCCTCAATTCTAGCTCCCTTGGTAACTCTATAAATAATGGGATTATCAAGTTGATTCCCAAAGATGGAGATAAAGCCCTTAGAAAAAATTGGAGACCAATCACCCTTCTTAATGTCTCCTATAAAATTATTGGTAAACTTTTGGCCCTTCGTTAGAGAAAATTCTCCCTAAATTTATCTGCTCCACCCAAACTAGTTTCATAAAAGAGAGATATATTCTTGAAAACTTTATCGCTAGTTGGGAAGCCATGGATTGGGCTAAGTCCTCCAACCAGGACACGGCCATGTTCCTCCTTGATTTTGAGAAAGCTTACGATGGGATTGAATGGGATTTTATTATTATGATGCTAGAAGCCTTTGGATTCCCTGATCAATTTTACAGTATTGTTAAAATTCTTCTTAAGGATGCATCTTCTCAAGTTGATGTTAATGTATCTCTATCCTCTCCCTTTCCCCTTGGAAGGTATATTAGACAACGTTGTCCCTTGGCCCCTTCTCTTTTTTTGATTTCTTATGACACCCTTTCATATATTCTTAGGGACAATACCCTCTCCCCATGTGTCAAAGGTATTCACCTTCTTGATAATTTTGAACTAATAAACAATCAATTTGTTGATGATACTAACCTCTTTCTTGAGCTCACTGAGCAGAACTTTGAAGCCTTGAATAATAAACTCCAATTTTTTGGTAAGATCTCTAGTGCCTGTGTCTCCCAGAGTAAATCCATCCTCTTGGGGTGGTAGGAGAACCCTCCTGACTGGCTTGCTAAATTTGGATATCAATGGGGGGGCCATCACAAGATTGTTAGATACCTTGGTATCTCATTCTCTATTGACCCCTCACTCAAGGATATTTGGTTATGGGTTAAAGGAAAAATAAATAAAAAACTTAGTAAATGGCACAACATATTTCTCTCTTTAGCTAGTAGAAAGAAAGTTTGTCAAAAAAAAATTTCCTACTACAACATTTACTATTCCTCGGCCTAGATGTTTAACGACTATCAAATTCTTGAAATCTAAAACACCATTAGGAACTACCTTTGGTCTAATGGAAAAGGCAATAAAAAGAAGCATGCTATGAGGTGGGAATGGTGCCACACTAATAAGAACTTGAGAGGTCTTGGCCTTAAGGACCTCAAAGCCCAAGGAATTGCTCTTGTTGCCAAATGGATCCTCCATGCGCTGGATGGGCAAGAACCCTGGAAAGTTCTAATTAGGAATAATATTGAGCGTGGTGTCACTAAGGGTGCTAAGACTTGGAAATCCCTCTCATTTAGTGACTTAATTGCTAGTGACTTTGTTATTTTTGTTCAAGGCTCTTGTATCTTCAAGACTATATGGAAGGCTTCGGAGCAAGTTAGGAAACATTTGACTAACACTAGTTTTTGTAGTAATGACCTCATCCATGGTGAAAGATCTATATGGTGGAATCTTACTCACTTGAATAAACCTCTTTCCCTCACCTAGGGTTGTTCGGCTAAACTCTGCACTAAAAATGGCATTACTCAAATTGTTGATATCTTGGATCAAGACACCCTTATTAGCTGGGAGAACTTGAAGTCCATGTATATCCTCCCCTAGTCTCAAAAGAAGACTTGCAATATGATTTCCAAGGCCCTCCTCTCCTTTCCTAATAAATTCCAAGGTGACTCTCATAGGTTCTTGGATTTTAAATGGGCTAATGGCTCTACCCTCTCCAGAATCAAAGCCTGGAATATCTATAGCATTATTACCTATAATTAATTAGTGTTAAAGCATCTCAATACTAACTGGTACTCAGAGTTGGATACCTATTTATGGAAGAAACATCTTATTAGACTATGGAAAAGCTCTATAGATCCTAAAATAAAATGTTGTAAAGCTCTTCTTCTACTTAAGGATTTCTTCAGTTCTCCTCTGCCTGCTCCAAGTTGTTGTAATGCAAGTTGAACATCAATCTTATGATTCTCTATAATTTTTCCCAAATTATAGACCTCCATCTCAAGATCTTTTTCTTCAAGTGGTTAGACTTTCAGTAAAAAACCCTAATGCTTTGATACCAATTGTTGGAAATCTATTGGGAAATGTGATACTGAGAGGGGGGGTGAATCAGATATCACCTATTAATCCATTTTACATTACTAAAAACTTGCATATCATTATCACAAACTTTATCAATGCAATGAAACTAATAAACTAAACATCATTCATGAAAGTACTCATAACACAATAATTTTAGTTACCCAGAAACCCTTGAAAGGTAAAACTGGGGTGGGGATGACACCCACAAATCTTCACTACTACAGTATAAAGTCTGCCTGTAAGGGCTACAAATTTGATCACAAAATATGATCTACCCTATGAGGGGTCTACCTTGTTAAGAGCTAAAAGACTTATACAATCTACCTTGCAAAAGGATTTAAAACTTACAACTAAGTAAGCACTCGGTTAAGAGATTACATAAGGTCTGTTAAGAGATTTACCCTGATACACTTGTTAGAATGTCTCAGTACCTAATCCTTTGATCTATATTGTATGTTGATTACAGATCTTCTCCTTCCAGTATTGATTTGATCTTATCTATCAAGTATAACTATGTTTTTTCCTTCATTGCTTTACTCTATTTCACTCAGTCACTGAACTCTATCAGAATACTTCACTGGTCTGAAGGTATTCTCTCTTCTCTTTCACATCCACACACACATTAGGGTTCAGATCTTATCTTATATAAACAACTGAGTTCATCCAAGATTTGGGATCTACGATCCAGATTAACTCATTTTGCCGCTTAACCTTTCCCTAATTCTGATTGGCTCCAAGTGTTGCATAGGGATTAATGATTACAAAATAGAAGCGTAATCACCTCTGTGATTTCCTCAACAAATAGTAAACAAAATATAAATGTCGTGCCAAAACATTTTACCTCTGTGATTATGCCATAACAAACACATATGTCTATTCTGGCTTACTCGGAAATTGATATTTCTTGCACTTGGCATTCATTGTACCTTATACTTTGGCGCTTGGCATTATCTTCTTTACATGACTCGGCAAAAACTTACTCAGCTAATACAAAAGTACTCGGTGACCATAGGTTTACTCGGTAGTGACTACTACTTGGTAAATGTACATTATATGATTCGACCTATACATGATGACTCGGTCGCAGTGATGACTGACCAACACTGCCTAGATAATGACTAAGTGTAAGACACTAATAGACAACAAAACTATATGGATCTACAATCTCCCCCTTTGACATTAGTGGCAAAAACACTTCGTCATGACATTTACAATACATTTACATAGAGTACTTAGTATTAACAGATTACTTCCCCTAAGATATATATACATATACAAAACTAAGTATATCATACCATTTTGTTTTTGCTTTTACTCTTTGATTTTGTTACCTCCCTGTGTGCCATGATATGTCATTCACTTATTTCCCCCTTATTTTTGGCGCTTGTGATTTCTTCATTAGTAGGGATCTTGCAATATTTTTCAAAAAATGGTTTGTGAAGCATCATAACCATATGCAATGTAGATTCCCAACTGGATGTTGCAACTTTTAGAACCTCTGATTGCACTTCTAGCTTGATAGCTAGGTTGACTAGGCTCTCGGCAATAGAAAGATGAGGATCTTTCTATATTAGTTCCTTAGCCTTTGCTAACTCTCTTTGATAGAAAGATGAGGATCTTTCTATATTAGTTCCTTAGCCTTTGCTAACTCTCTTTGAATGACCTCCAGGTGAGGTGTCAGCAATGTTTGAATAGAGACTAGAGGAGCCCTTATCTTACCATCATTATCCATTAACTTGGCTATCCTCCCTTGACTATGTAGAATATTAGCATAGTGTTTGGAACTGGAACTAGCATCCAAACTCAATGATTGACCAGTAGACTTTATTTTTTGTTGTAGTTTATCTACCAGCTCCTGGTTATCCTTGGTAAATTATTCTACATTGCATAGTTTCATGTACAAATATTGTGCATTGACTACAACTCCTTCTGATTCTAATATTTCAATAGAAAGTTATACCTGCTTCACTGCTATCTCGGTAGAGACCTTATTGAGTACCTTTGTCTCAAATATCCTTTCTGACCACTGCAACAACTTATCATTTTCTTCTCTTTCTTCATTTGTCACTTTCTTGACTATGTGGACAAGTTGTTCCAGTATTGGGTCAAAGTCATTAACATCAGTCATATCAAAGGCATCAAGGAATATACCTTTTATCTCATGAAGGACTTGCTTTTGTTGATGTTCCCTTCTCAATTCTTCTTGCCTACTTTTCCTCTTCAATAGATCTTGCAATATTTGTAGCTGTTCATAGGATAAGTTATCTGTGTCCCATTTTGGAATCACAATAACTTCATCGATTAACACCTCAGGTGTAGAAATTTTCCCCTTCTTTTTTTGTGCCTTCTTCTTTGGTGTACTTCCACTTGGCATCTGTACAAGATCTTTTATTACCTCTTGCTCCTTAGGCTCTTGGATGTCAATATCTTTTTCTTTCTCTTCTTTTCCCTTATCCTCTACATGAGAATTTACAATCACTAGTGTAGACTGATCTGCTTTTTCCTTTGGTGACTCCTCGGTAGATGTAGATAGAAGTGCAGTTGCCGACTGATCCTTTTCCTCGGTAGTGCTAATACCGGCTAGCATGTTAATTGTAAAAACTTGAGGATTAATAGGGGTGGTGTTAGTAGTTGATGTATCATCAATTTTTGGATAATCCATGACTTGTAGTAGCACAGTGTTACTACCCGATAAAGATGCAGCTTGTGCTTCCTCAGCTTGTATGTCAAGTCCTCAGTCAATACCTGATTTTTCACTGGGGTATCCTCAGTGATGTCAACAATAGTTACTGATGCAGGAGAATCTCAAGTCCTTGGCAATCCTGTGTCACCAAAAATAATTTGGAGTTTGTCTATGTTGCTCGGTTCCTACTTTGATCGAGTTGGTCAATAGTTGGTCAATTTCCTTTGGTTACCGAGTGCAGTCAGTTATCTCCTGGGTGGTCGATTGTTTCACTGGTGCTTAGCGTTGCTTGTCTACTGCTTGGTTATCTTGCTCACTGATGGGTTTAGTTTTAGTCTCTATTGTGGATGACTTGTGCATTTATGCTGGATTGTAGATTTAATGTTGATATCAATCATTGGGAGGCATGTGGTCCCAGATCTGACTGTTCCTTCTATTGATTGTGGATCTGAAGGCTGACTCAGTTGGGTAGCTTCTTGTATATATGTAGTTGTTGGTTTAGAGTTTAGGAGGCAGTTTTTTTTTGGATAGGAGTTTGGTAGAAGATAGAATTAGAGATTTTGACAGATCCTCGCATGTTTGAGGACTTTTTTATTTCATTGTAACATCTGGCCCTAACTGGGAAGGCCTTACAGCTCGGCATGTATGGTTCTATTTGATGAAAATATATGAAAGTTTATGCATTCTCTCTCTCACTGTTGTGTTTGTTTTCTTCTGCATGTGTTGAGTAGGCTTGGATCATTAGGGTGCATCATTTTTTGGCCCCTCTTGCTCCCTACCCTTGCGTCAAGTTGTATCAGAGCGAGGTGAGATCTTGATCTAGGTCTATAGATCTAGGTTTGTAGGTTCCTCTTGAAGCCCTAGTTGATTGTTGTGGGGTAGAAGATTGTGATCTGACCTGCAATTATAGAGGGTCATCAAGATGGTTCATGGGAGGTGAGATGCAGATCTAGGATTGGTAGATATACTAAGGTAGATTGTTGCTAGACTAGAAGCTGTTGAAACAGCCCAAAGAAGAGGCAAACATCTTGAAGATGTTAGTGATGATGAAGTTGAGGAAGAACAAGCGAATGCAGAACCTGCACCTGTTATGGATCAAGATGAAGAAATATTTTTGAAGGCTTTGACAAGTCTGAAGTCAACACCACATTTCCATCCTCCTGAGTATGGTGGAAAGCTAGATTCTGATGAATTGGTGGACTAGATCACTGACATGGAAAAGTATTTTGAGTATGAAAACATTCTTGAAGACAAGAAGGTGAAGATTGCAAGCACAAAGTTGAAAATTCATGCATCCTTATGGTGGGAACATCTGCAACTAGATAGGAAGAGGAAAGGAAAAGAAAAAATCAAGGTATGGAATAAAATGGTGAATAAATTGAAAGAAAATTTCTTACCTTGTGATTATCAGATTAACCTAGTTCGGTGAATGCAAAGTTTGAGACAAAAAGATAGCTTGGTAAAGGATTATACTGAGGAATTTTATAGATTAGATATCAGATCTGGACATGATGAAGATGATGTGGAAAGAATCGGTAGATACCTGAATGGTTTGAGAGTTTCCATCCAAGAGTAAATTAGTATGGTCAAGTTGGAGAACATTAAAGAGGCTTATCAATTTGCATTGAAGGCCGGGGAGAAATTGAACAAGAGACATGAGCAAAGACAAAGAGGTCGAGGTGGTAGATTCCCTAGAGGAAGAGGTAGATCTAATGGTGAAAATGGTAGGTCTGAACCAAAAAAGACAAATCTGGACAAAGGCAAGACCAAGTGGAAAGGTGAGAGTTCATCTAGAGGTAGAGATAGTAACTACCGAGGTGGTTATGGTAGAGGAAGTTTCCAAGGAACTTGTTACAATTGTGGAGAAGAAGTACATAGATCTTTTGAATGTATACAGGCTAGTAAGAAGGCTGGTAGCAGTAGAAATGCTTTGGTGCAAGAAGAGTCACTGAATGAACCTAAGAAAGAAAATAACTCAATGGTAAGGAGAGCACTATGGAATTAAAGTAGGAAGGAAGATCCAGTAAGGAAAACTTTATTCAAGACCAGATGTAGAGTTTATGATAAAGTTTGGAAGGTAATCATTGACAGTGGTAGCTCGCAGAATCTGGCATCTGAGGAGATGGTCACAAAATTGCAGTTAGAAAGGTTGGTACATTTGAAGCCCTATTAGATTTCATGGATCAAAGATGAGCATAGACTCATGGTAAGTGAACAATGTTATGTGAATTTGAAGATTGGAAAGTACTATGATAAGGTGTTATGTGATATCATGCCTATGGATTGTTGTCATATTTTGTTGGGTAGACCTTGGCAATATGATAGACATGCTACATATGATGGGAGATTGCATAAGTATACTATTGTGGCTGATGGAAAGAAACAAATCTTGTTATCATTGATGGAAGAACTTGTTAGTAATGTTTGCACATTTGTAAAAGTTTGTTTTATGGAGAGAAGAAAGTTTGTTAACTCTTTGAAGAAGAATGATGTATGTTTTGTTGTGATCCCTAACAAACCAAGTAAGAAAATAGAGGATAATGTCCTTGAGGAGATTGATAAGTTACTCACTAAGTACAGTGATATCATTTCTGATAATGTACCTGATGTTTTTCCACCGAAAAGAAGCATTGATCATTGTATGGATCTAATCCATGGAGCTAGCTTATCAAATAAGGCACCTCATCGGTTGACACCTGCCAAGAATCAGGAGTTGAACTGATAGATTCAAGAGTTTCTAGAGAAAGGTTTTATTAGAGAAAGGTTTGATTAGAGAAAGGTTTGATCAGAGAAATTTTGATTCCTTGTGTAGTACCTATTGTATTGGCACCTAAGAAGAATGGAGAATGGAGAATGTGTACTGATTCCAGAGCAATCAATAAGATAACAGTGAAGTATAGGTTTCCTATACCAAGAATGGATAACATAATGGACAGTTTGATTGGAGCAAAGTATTTCACAAAGATTGATTTGAGAAATGAGTATCATCATATCAGAATCAAACAAGTTGATGAATGGAAGACTGCTTTCAAGACAAAAAAGTTTTGTATGAGTGGTTGGTTATGTCTTTTGGTTTAACTAATACAACGAGTACATTTACGAAGTTGATGAATGAAATTTTGAAAAAATTCTTGGGCAAGTTTGTGATTGTATATCTTGATGATATTTTGATATTCAGTAAGACCAGAGAACAACATTTGTTGCATGTTAGACAAGTTTTGCAAAGATTGAAAGAAGAAAAGTTGTTGATAAATTTGAAAAAGTGTTCATTCATGAAAGAGGAGATTGTGTATTTGAAATTTGTTATTTCAACTGATGGTTTGAAGATGGATCCTAAAAAGGTTGAAGCTATTTTGAATTGGCCTACACCTGTGAATGCTAGTGAGGTAAGATCATTTCATGGTTTGGCAATTTTTAACCGAAAGTTTATAAGGAATTTCAGTTCAATTTTTAATGCTATGACTGAAACTATGAGAGGAGACAAAAGAGAATTCAAGTGGACACATGGAGCTGATAAAAATTTTGAGACTCTAAAGCAGAAGGTTGCTGAATTACCTATTTTGGCATTGCTTGATTTCAGTAAGGTATTTCAAGTGGAATGTGATGCAAGTGGAAGTGCAATTGGAGTTGTGTTGAGTCAAGAAGGTAAACCTGTTGCTTTCTTTAGTGAAAAGTTGAATGATGCTAGAAGGAAATATTTTGTGTATGATCAAGAATTCTATGCTATGGTTCAAGCACTGAAGAAATGAAGACATTATTTGATACTGAGTGAATTTGTGTTGTATATTGATCATAAGGATTTACAATATTTGGGTAGTTAGAATAAGTTGAATCAGAGACATATGAAATGGGCTGAGTATTTGCAGAGTTACACATTTGTGATAAAGCATAAAAGTGGAGTCACTAACCGATTTGTTGATGCATTGAGTAGAAGAAGATCTTTGATGACCGAGATGAAAATTGAAGTTCTTGGTTTTGATGAGATGAGAGATTCTTATGAGTTTGACCCTGATTTTTCTGAGCCATGGAGAAAGTGCAGAGCACCTATTCAAGATCAACAAGATACTAAATGGGATGAATATTTTATTCGAGAAGGTATTTTGTTTAAAGGTATTCAGTTGTATATACCGAGAGGATTAATGAGATCTAATTTGAGAAAGGAGAAACATAGTAGTGGTTTGGCTGGACATTTTGGTATTGATAAAACATGGAATTTTCTTAAGGAGAAGTACTATTGGCCGCAGTTGTTTAAAGATGTTCAGAAATTTGTGAAAAGTTGTGGAATTTTTCAAGTTGCAAAAAGAGTAAGTTAGAATACTGGATTGTATACACCGATTGTTGTTCCTGAGAAACCTTGGATTGACATCAGTATGGATTTTGTTCTTGGCTTACTGAACACAATAAGAGGTAATGATTCTATATTTGTTGGCGGATAGATTTTCAAAGATGGCACATTTTATACCATGTAGAAAGACATCAAATGCAGTACATGTAGCAGATCTTTTCTTTAAGGAAATTGTTAGATTGCATGGATTACCAAGGAGTATTATCTCTGACCGAGACAGTAAATTTGTTGGATACTTTTGGAAAACCCTTTGGAAGAAATTTGCCACCGAGTTGAAATATAGTTCTACATTTCACCCACAAACTGATGGATAGACTGAAGTTGTGAACAGAAGTTTGGGAAATCTTTTGAGATGTTTAGTTGGAGACACACCAAATAATTGGAATTCTATGTTGGCACAAGCAGAGTTTTCATACAATAATTCAATGAATAGGAGTACTGGAAAGACACCATTTGAGATTGTAAATGGAACACAATTGAGAGGAATATATAATTTGAGAGACATTGCTGATGAGAATAAGAAAAAGTGTTGAAGGAGTAAATTTTTCTGAGTGCATGAAGAGATTGCATGAAGATGTGAAGTTGAAGCTAGAAGACAGTAAACAGAAATACAAAGACAGAGCTTATAGATCAAGAAGACATAAAAATTTTGATGTTGATGATGAAGTAATGGTTCATTTGAAGAGAGGTTGATTTCCTGTTGGAACATATGGGAAGCTGAAGATGAAGAAGTTTGGACCTTGCAAGATTTTGAAGAAATTTGACAGTGGAAATGGATATGAAATTGAATTACCTGATGACATGGACATATCACCTATTTTCAACATTTCTAATTTGTATGAGTATCATGAACCTGATGAAGAAGTGACAGTACCGACAGAATATCCTAAGAAGTAGAATGATGAAGTTGAACAAATTTTGAAGGAAAGAGTTGGCAAGAGTACAAGAGGAAAACAGTATATGGAATATCTGGTAAAGTGGAAGAATAGACCGATGGAAGACAGTTCATGGATTTCATAGTATGAGTTGGATGCAACTCAGACCAGACCTACCAAATGATTCAGAGAGTCATTTCAAAACAACCCCAGGTGTCTGATGCAAGAGCATCTCGGGTCCTTGGCAATCCTGTGTCACCAAAAACAATTTGGAGTTTTTCTGTCTTGCTCAATTCCTGCTTTGACCGAGTTGGTTGGTAGTTGGTCAGTTTCCTTTGGTTACCAAGTGTGGTCAGTTATCTCCTAGGAGGTCAGTTTTTTCACTGGTGCTCGGCGTTGCTTGTCTGATGCTCGGTTATCTTGCTCACCGATGGGTTTAGTTTTAGTTTCTGTTGTGGTCGACTTGTGCATTTATGTTGGATCATGGATTTAATGTTGATATCAATCATTGGGAGGTGTGTGGTCCCAAATCTAACTGTTCCTTCTGTTGATTGTGGATCTGAATGCCAACTCAGTTTGGTAGCTTCTTGTATAAATGTAGTTGTTGGTTTAGAGTTTAGGAGGGAGTTTTTTTTGGATAGGAGTTTGGTAGAAGATAGAATTAGACATTTTGATAGATCCTTGCATGTTTGAGGACTTCTATATTTCATTATAATATATGGCCCTAATCGGGAAGGCCTTACAGCCCAGCATGTATGGTTCTATTTGATGAAAATATATGAAATTTTATGCATTCTCTCTCTCACTATTGTGTTTGTTTGCTTACACATGTGTTGAGCAGGCTTGGATCATTAGGGTGTGCTATTGTTTGGCCCCTCTTGCTCCCTTCCCTTGCATCAGTTACCTCAGGTAACTCTTGACATTTTGCTTCCTTGGGAGCTTTTTTCTCCTAAATTTGTGGATCATTTGCATCTTCTTTATTATCTAACTCAGCACCCTTAGATGTGTTAGCTTCCTATGGTGAACTTTTGTCAATTAATAAACTGAAGACAATCTTCCAAGTCCTAAGACTTTCCTGAAAAACATTCTCAACCTTGTGTTGAAGGATAGAGTAATCTCTTTGCTTAGGATCAAATTTATTCATGTACTGTTCCATGATTTCCTGAATACTAGCAGGGGATATGTCTGGTGCAACTTGAGCTAATGTTCTCTCCCTTATCTGCTTCTCGATCATTAGGGAAAATTCCTATTTCTATGCAACTCTCTCATATAACTCATTAGGGATCAACTTCCCCATTTGTATTGGTAGCATCTTGAAAGTGTAGAGCATCTCAAGTATAGCTTCTTAAATTTTCTCCTTATCTCCTATACTCGTGCTCTCAAATCTTATTTGTTTCAAACCTTCAAGTCCTGCAGAGTTCTTAATGGTGTGGCATATTTCATCCACATTTGGTGTTTTACTCTGTACTTGTAACTTCTTCTTCTTAACCTCATCATCACTCTCTGTTTCTTCATCATCTTTCCCCAAAATAAGTTTCCTCCTAGGCTTCTTCCTTGACTGGCTTGGCACTACCCTAGGCTAAACAATTTTCCTTTTCCCTGATGTAGGGGTTTTCTTTTGTGGCTCGGTAGTTACAGTTGTTGTGGCTGCCCTTGTTTTTGGCCTAAGAATAGGTGATGAAATAGCCTTAGGTTTTTGTACTTTCTTTCTCATAGGCTTGGCAACTACTAACTTCTTGCCTTTCTTCTCCACTACTTTCTCCTCTTCTTCACTTTCATTGGATTCACTTTCTTTGTCTTCTCCTAGTCCTTGTGTCAGTTCAAGAGGTGCATCTACCTCTCTCTCTCCTATCATTTTTACTAGGTTCTTTACTATATTTTTTCTCTTTCTCTCCATTGTAGCAGACTTCAATCCCATGTTTATTTTAGACTTTTCCTCCTCATATGTTCCAAAGTAAGGAGCCTTCTGATCAATTTCCTCAGCTAACAAAGCTGTGATTGTTGGTGTGGTCTCATCAATATTCACCTCATAAGATAATGGCATTAGCCATGATACCCTCGGTAAAATAGCTTGTGCATATGTGAAGTTAGTATCTACTAGGAAATAGATGTCTCGTTTGTACATCTCAACTAAAGATACAAGAATCCTACTTATCTTCCTCATTTTCTTCTTGAATTCTACAAAGTAATTTTCCATTACACCCTCAAAATTATCTCCTATCTGACTTACAAACTCATTATTTTGAACTGTGATTGGCCTGTTCTTATCCCAAATTACTCCGCCAACAGTAGTAAAACACTTTTGAATGTAAAAGAATAGACAGATGAGTAGGGAACCAAACTTACACATAGAATTCTTCACTTTCCAGATAGAAGTAAGGTTCTCGGCAAGTTGAGTTAGTTGGAGCTCAGCGAGGTCATAGGTATGGCCCTTCCTGATAATTTTCCAAGCCTGGTCCATTGCCATACACAGGATGTTGTCCAACATAATAGACTAATAGAATTTATGAGAAATTACTCTTACTACAAAATCAATCTCTTGATCAGTGATAGTGGAGATTGTCATTCCACGCTTATTCCAGACTGCTTGAGTGTTCACCTAAGTCTCCTCTTTGCTTAAACATTTCATTGTTCTCTTACCAAAGATTTTAGGGTATCCAATTACCAGGTGAATCATGTCTTTTTTGATCTATACCGGTCCATCCTCTAGCCAAAATTGCATGTCGTGTACTCTACTCAGTACAATTTTAATCCAGTCCACTTTAAAATTTTGCAAAAAATCTAAGGCATGAACTAACCCTTGTTCGGCAACCTTCTGGTGTTCCGGCTTCAACACCTTGTTGCTGCACAATTTTTCATATGCTTCCTTGATCTCATAATCGCCAATCTCTCTAATTTTGCACATGTAGCATGACCTAATATCATTTATCATTAAAACATTTTTTGGAACTGATGACCGAGCACCATGAAGATCTCCCTTGATCGCGCTCTTCGGAATGGCCTAAAAATTTTGTGGCTTACACACCTCGTTCCTTACTAACTGAACATTAAATACCTCATTTCCTTGTTTCTTCATTACAGTAGATGAAGATGATACCATTTTTGTCAAAAATGAAAATTCTCAAAAAGATTTTACTCGGTAGGGTACCTTTGCGCAAGTGTTCTTCAGATGATTTTTCAACGACATGCTGTGAAGAATTTCAAATCACCCTTAAGCTCTAAACAAATAGGTTTACACGCTCTCTGAATCGCTCAAAGAAATTCTCAATTAGCTGGTAAAATGAAATGAACAGTAATATCCTGCTTTATACACTTCAAACGGTTGAATTAGGGATTCATAAATGTTCCATATATATTCTAGGTGGAATACATCTATCTCGGCAATCTTATGTTAAGCTCAACTAACACAAGATCAGTTGACACAACCATTTAGATATAGCTTGGTGTACATCACATCTCAGCTATCATAGGTGCTTGGCATACATTGATAGCTCGGTCACTTCTGACTCAAACACTGACGCTCGACATCAAAAAAATAAATTGTTCTACTTTGCTCAAATATTTCCTAATGCATCTCTATCTATGCAGATATGGACTTTTTTTTTCTCAACATATGATAGGAACTGATATAAAATTAAACTTTGTAAGACTCAATTCCATACATACCTACTTTTCTTAATTTGAAGTAGTGTGATCACCTGATCCATCGGATTGGGTGACCTTAGGTGCACTGACTTCACTAGTGCTTCCTCCTTCTTTCTTCTTCCATGTTTTGTTCTTCTGATTTCTCAATTTCTCAATGATATCTTTGTTGGAAACAATTGTCTGAAGGAAATTGCTACTCAATTATGTATTGTCTTTGATGTCACACTATGTCATAGTCCGCAGCAATCAGTTCCTACCGAGCTCAGTCGGTCTGCCAGACAGGAATATTAGTGCTTACCGAGTCCACTCGGTTATCAAAGAAAATCAGTGTCTACCGAGTTCACTCGGTTACCAGAAGAAAAGATAGTGTTTACCGAGTTCAGTCGGTCATCGAAGAAAAGATAGTGTTTACTGAGTTCAATCGGTCATCGAAGAAAAGATAGTGTTTACCGAGTTCAGTCGGTCATCGAGGAAAAGTTAGTGTTTACCGAGTTCAGTCGGTTATCGAAGGTAAAGGATTGTTGGTGTTTACCGAGTTCCCTCGGTCACCGAAAGATTATAGAAAGTTATGGTCACCGAGCACTGTCGACCCTTGAAGGATTTTTGCAAATAGAGTTTGGTTAATTCAGCCGACTGTTATACTAAATAATGTCGATTTGACAAATCCAAAATCATATAAATAAAAGGTCAAATGTGAAAAATAAAAAACAATACAGCAGAAGATTTACAGAAGAAAAGAAGAAAAGATATATGTGAATTTGTGAAGGATGTTCAGATATCCTTGAGGAGTAGCAGAGATTTATTCGATCAGAAAAGATCAGACTTATGCAGAATAGAGATCTGTAATTAG
The DNA here is from genome assembly GCA_027943335.1 of Chamaecyparis obtusa. Classification (NCBI taxonomy): domain Eukaryota; kingdom Viridiplantae; phylum Streptophyta; class Pinopsida; order Cupressales; family Cupressaceae; genus Chamaecyparis; species Chamaecyparis obtusa. The sequence continues at coordinate 176,854 of BSBK01005475.1, forward strand.
CAAGACAGTTGCATTATTATACAGGTCACTTTTTCATTGTTACCTTCTTATCATTGTAACAGTGAATTCTAAATCTCTTAACCGAGTTGGTTTAACAACCATAATGTAAATCCTCTAACAAGGTGACAATTCCATTGAATTGTTTTCAAGACCTTTTACCAGGCCACTCCTAGCAGGGTGTTTTAAATCCTCTAAAAAGGTCACACCTAACAGTGTGTTTTGTAACCTTTTACCAGGTTGGCTTCTAACCGGGCATCACTTCAGAAAAGTGAAAATCAGTATCTAGATACATTGGTGGTTTTTCCCATATTGGGTTTCCACGTTAAATCTTGTGTCTCTTGTGTTCTTAATTGCTTTCTCAATCATATACATGTGCTGATGAATATCTAAAGATAATATTGCTAATACTTTCTGCATCTTCAAAGTTACTGCAATCTATTTACCGAGTGCTAAAACAGATAACATTGTTAAGATATCCTAAGGGATCTGCAAAGAATTAATTGTGAAGTGTTTTTATAGTTGACTGATTCACCCCCCCCCCTCTCAGTCACTTTATCCATATTCCATCAATTGGTATCAGAGCATTTGGTGCTTGCAGGAAGGGTTTCAAGGACCTAAGCTAAAGATCAGGATGTCTTACAAGAGGGAAATTCCAAAGCTCAACAGAGATAACTTTTCAGCATGGCAAGGTCTCATGCGACTTCATCTGGCTTCCATTGGTGATTCAGGATGCAAATACATTGATGAAGAGTACACAATTCCTAATGGCGCATTAACTGTTGAAGACATTGCAGATAAAAAGACTCACAACACCATGATGATAGACATTGCATCTGCTCTCAGCTATGAAGAATTTGATGATATTAAAGACTGCACCACTGCATATGAAATGTGGGTGGCACTGAAGAAAATATATGGTGATGATGCAAATGTGAAAAGAGCCAAAGCAGAAAGCCTAAGAGGACAGTTTGACAAGATGAATATGAAGGAAGATGAAAACATTGCAAAATATGTTGAAAGAATCAAAGCAAGTGTAAGTGCAATTAGAGCTTCTGGAGGAACAATCTCAGATGAGACTGTTATAAGTAAGGTACTTAGAACACTACTCCCTATCTATGCAATAAGAGTATCAGCTATTCAAGAAAGAAGATGTGAAACAAACCACAATATAACTTTGGATGCTTTAGTTGGAAGATTGACAGCTTTTGAATTAGACAACTATGATAACTATGTTCCTAGTTCCAAAAATATTGAATCAGCATTTGAGGCCAAGGTTTCACTAAAGAAGAACAAGAAAATTAAAGAAGTTCAGTCAGAAAGTGAAGAAGAATCAGAAGAAAGTTCTGATAGTGATCTTGAAATTGTAGAAGCATTACTTGCAAAGAAGTACTCTAGAGGGAAAGGTAAATATAAAGGTAAAACTCCTTTAATCTATTTTTCATGTGAAGAAATTGGACATATTGCAGCTAGGTGCCCAAACAAGCAAGTCAAAGAAGAAAAGAGAAGTCACAAGTACTATGGCAAAAAGAATTTCAAATCATACAAGGATAAAGGTAAGAAATCATGTTTTATGGCTAAAGATTATGATGATAGTGAAGAAGAAATTGTCTTTATTGCTATAAAAGATGAATCTGATGATGATGAAGATAAGATGGCACTTATTTCTCATATAAGCAAAGATGATATATGGATAATAGACAGTGGATGTTCACACCACATGACTGGTGACAAGACAAAATTTGAATATCTAGAAGACTGTGATAGTGGTAATGTAAGATTTGGAAACAATGAACTTTGTTGTATAAAAGGAAAAGGAAGAATCTCTTTAACCAAAGAACTCATATGTGATAATGCTTATTGGGTTGAAGGACTAAAACATAATCTTTTAAGTGTAGCACAGCTAATCAACACTGGTTTCAAGGTTGAATTCATGAATGGTCAAGCAAGACTGCTGGATGGAAAAGGAAAACTCATTGGATCAGGCAAACAAACAAAAGGTAACTTATTTTATCTTGATCTCAGTGAATATTCATGCTTTATTGCTCAAATAGAAGAAAGTTGGCTATGGCACAAAAGGTTATGTCATGTGAATTTTGATAACATGATAAAAATAAGCAAATTCAAGAAGGTTAGAGGCATTCCTACTTTGAAGAAACCTGACACTGGTCTATGTAAGAATTGTCAGATTGGCAAAATGAGTAAAACTAGTTTCAAGAGTAAGAACTATCAGTCTAAAGAAATTTTGGAAATTGTGCATACTGATTTATGTGGACCTATTGGAATACAAAGCTATACTAGAGATAAATTTTTTATTCTTTTCGTTGATGATTATTCTAGAATGATGACTGTTATGTATTTAAGAGAAAAATCAGAAGCATTTGAAAAGTTCAAATGGTACTTAGCAAGAGTAGAAAAAGAAACAGGGAAAAGATTGAAATGCTTAAGATCAGACAAAGGTGGTGAATTCATCTCCCATGATTTTAACAACTTCTGCATTGAAAGAGGAATCAAAAGACAGGTATCAGCTCCTAGAACTCCTGAGCAGAATGGAATAGCAGAAAGAAGAAACAGATCTATTATGGATTGTGCAAGGACTCTAATGATAGAAAAGAACATCGCTATAAAGTACTGGAAGGAAGCTATCAGCACTGCAGTTCATACCTTGAACCGAGTACAACTGAAGAAAGACACATTCAAAACTCCTTATGAATTATGGTATGGCTATAAACCCAATGTAAGTTACATGAAAATATTTGGTAGCAAGTGTTATATCTTAAAAGAATCCAGAAGAAATAAATTTGATGTGAAAAGTGATGAAAGAATATTCCTAGGATATTCTAGCAAAAGCAAGGCATACAAATGTCTGAACTTATCTACTCACAAAGTCATAGAAAGTATACATGTAAAATTTGATGAGTTTGCAGAAAAGACTGAGGAAGAAAGCAAAAGGGAACCTGAGAACTACAAAAGATTCGTTTACATTGAACCTGAAATATTGGCAGACACAACTATCAGTAAGGAAACTATATCTACCGAGCCGAGCACAGTTACCGAGTCACAGGAAGAAGTTCAAACCGAGTCACAGGAAGAAATTCAGACCGAGTCTCAGCCTGAAGTTATCGAGCAAATATCTACCGAGCCCGAGCAACCTAAAGAAGAGATCCTAGAAGACAACAGCATGAATCATTCAAAAGGCAAGGAACCTATACTAGCCAAATATGTTAGAAGACATCATACACCAGATCAAATCATTGGAAACAAATTAGATGGTACTATGACAAGAAGCAAGCTAAAAGGTACATGTCTGCTTACTGATTTTGAACCTAAAAATATCAAAGATGCATTAGAAAATGAAAGTTGGATTGAAGCAATGAATGAAGAATTAGAACAAATACAAAAGAACAAAACTTGGACTCTTGTACCTAGACCTAAAGATAAGAATGTAATTGGAACAAAATGGGTATTCAGAAATAAGCTGAATGAAGATGGTCAAGTATCTAGAAACAAAGCTAGACTGGTATGTAAAGGTTACTCTCAAGAAGAAGGTATAGATTATGGAGAAACTTTTGCTCCTGTTGCAAGATTAGAAGGTGTAAGAACTCTACTTGCTTATGTAGCACACAAAGGATTTAAGGTATATCAGATGGATATAAAATTTGCATTTCTCAATGGAATTCTTGATGAAGAAGTCTACATTGAACAACCTGAAGGTTTTGTTGATCCAGATAAAAGGGACATGGTCTGCAGGTTACACAAAGCATTGTATGGTTTAAAACAAGCTCCTAGAGCATGGTATGAAAGACTCCATAACTATTTGATTCAGATTAATTTCAAAAGAGCTAATGATAATAGCAATTTGTATATTAAAGAAGGACCGGATGACAAAATTGTATTGGCAGAAATATTTGTGGATGATACTATATTTACAGGGAATGAGGATCAGTGCAAAGAATTTTCAGAGCAAATGAACAGAGAATTTGAAATGTCTATGTTTGGTTTAATAAAATTCTTTGTTGGTCTTCAAATTCAGCAAAGCAAGAATGGTATATACATTACTCAATCCAAATACATTAAGGAGATACTTAAGAAGTTTGGTATGGAAGATTCAAAACTAGTTGGTACACCCATGTGTACTGGACTGAAACTTACCAAAAATGATGATTCAAAAGAAGTTGATCAGACCCTATACCGATCTATGATTGGAAAATTATAGTATGTAGTACATACAAGACCTGATATTGCCTTAGCAGTCGGTATAGTAGCTAGATTCTCAGCAAAACCTAAGGAAAATCACATGATGGAAATCAAAAGAATCTTAAGATACTTAAGAGGAACTGAAGAATATGGTTTGTGGTATAAATTTGGAGGCAATCTAGACTTGAAAGTGTTTACTGATGCTGATTGGGCAGGAAACATTGATGACAGAAAAAGCACAAGTGGTGGAGCATTTTTTCTTGGAAAAAGACTGGTATCCTGGACTAGTAAAAAGCAGAATTGCACATCTCAATCCACAGCTGAAGCAGAATATGTTGCTGCTGCAGTAAACTGTTCAAATATTGTTTGGTTTAAACAGCTATTAGAAGGTATGAAGGTTGAAATCAAAGAACCAGTTGTTATATTTTGTAACAATACCAGTGCAATAAACATTTCTAAGAATCCAGTGATGCATTCCAAAACCAAGCACATTGCTATTAAATATCACTTTGTCAAAGAATTGGTGCAGGACAAGGAAATCAGATTAGAATATATTCATACAAAAGAATAGATTGCAGACATTTTTACCAAACCATTACCTAAGGATGCATTTGTGTATCTAAGAGGTAAGTTAGGGGTCATTCCCCTATCCGAGGCTCACTAAATACAGTTTTAGTGATGCATCAACCAGAACATGATTGAAAATCAACTTGTTGATGCAGCATATTAAAGGAATCATTGCATATGAATCAGTACTTGAGGTACATTAATTTTCACTGGTAATATGTGAATTATCTTTGGCATATGTTGTCAAAGAGGGAGTGTTTGCTATGTCTTTGCTCTTTGCTATTATTTTCAAGAAATTCTCAATAGTCAGAAGGAAGAATTTTCAGGATACAGGAAGTTTGCTGACAGAGGGAGATTTGAATCTGAACCGAGCTAACTCTTTCAAATTTCTTATGCTATGACATATTGTGTTGCCATCAATGCCAAAGAGGGAGATTATTGGAAACAATTGTCTGAAGGAAATTGCTACTCAATTATGTATTGTCTTTGATGTCACACTATGTCATAGTCCGCAGCAATCAGTTCCTACCGAGCTCAGTCGATCTGCCAGACAGGAATATTAGTGCTTACCGAGTCCACTCGGTTATCAAAGAAAATCAGTGTCTACCGAGTTCACTCGATTACCAGAAGAAAAGATAGTGTTTACCGAGTTCAGTCGGTCATCGAAGAAAAGATAGTGTTTACCGAGTTCAGTCGGTCATCGAAGAAAAGATAATGTTTACCGAGTTCAGTCGGTCATCGAGGAAAAGTTAGTGTTTACCGAGTTCAGTCGGTTATTGAAGGTAAAGGATTGTTGGTGTTTACCGAGTTCCCTCGGTCACCGAAAGATTATAGAAAGTTATGGTCACCGAGCACTGTCGGCCCTTGAAGGATTTTTGCAAATAGAGTTTGCTTAATTCAGCCGACTGTTATACTAAATAATGTCAATTTGACAAATCCAAAATCATATAAATAAAAGGTCAAATGTGAAAAATAAAAAATAATACAGCAGAAGATTTACAGAAGAAAAGAAGGAAAGATATATGCGAATTTGTGAAGGATGTTCAGATATCCTTGAGGAGCAGCAGAGATTTATTCGATCAGAAAGGATTAGACTTATGCAGAACAGAGATCTGTAATCAGCAAGACAGTTGCATTATTATACAGGTCACTTTTTCATTGTTACCTTCTTATCATTGTAACAGTGAATTCTAAATCTCTTAACCGAGTTGGTTTAACAACCATAATGTAAATCCTCTAACAAGGTGAAAATTCCATTGAATTGTTTTCAAGACCTTTTACCAGGCCACTCCTAGCAGGGTGTTTTAAATCCTCTAACAAGGTCACACCTAACAGTGTGTTTTGTAACCTTTTACCGGGTTGGCTTCTAACCGGGCATCACTTCAGAAAAGTGAAAATCAGTATCTAGATACATTGGTGGTTTTTCCCATATTGGGTTTCCACGTTAAATCTTGTGTCTCTTGTGTTCTTAATTGCTTTCTCAATCATATACATGTGCTGATGAATATCTAAAGATAATATTGCTAATACTTTCTGCATCTTCAAAGTTACTGCAATCTATTTACCGAGTGCTAAAACAGATAACATTGTTAAGATATCCTAAGGGATCTGCAAAGAATTAATTGTGAAATGTTTTTATGGTTGACTGATTCACCCCCCCCCCCTCTCAGTCACTTTATCCATATTCCATCAATCTTCATTCTTTCTTCGATCACTACTCAGTATGGGTGATTTAAACCCTTTCTTTAGATGACCTATCTTGTTACATTTGTAGCATACCATACTTTCATTCATCTAACTTTTAGATTTCCCTCTAAAATGAGTCTTCAGACAATTTGCTCCAATGTGCCCATAGTTTCCACAGTAATGACAAGTGTACCAAGTGTTATAATCCCATTTGTATGAGTTATTCGTCATAGGTGACTTAGTCTGTTCATTTGATAACCATTTAGGTTTAGACTTGTATTCAAATTATCTATGTCCATACTTCTGACAATTGAAATAGTGTCCTTGAAATTTTGGTGAGATAGGTGGATTGTTGACCTTAGACCTGTATTCTTGTGCCTAATGTCCAAATTTCTTATAGTTAAATCATTGTTTGTTAAATTTAGGTTTAGGATCATACTTACCATGTTTTCTTTTGTAGACATTAGCCATATGTCTTGGCTTTCCACAGTGATGGCATGTAGGCTTGTTGTTCTTTGATTTATCATTCCTTTGCTCTCCACTTTTTGATGATTCTCCTTCCTCAGTGGATGATGATTGCTCATTTAGTCCAAGTCTAGATCTATCACTAGATCTTCTAGGTAACCTTACATTTCTTCAAATTATCCTGCATCTTCATTAGTTTTATTCATCCTTTCATTTATTTCCTTTTCAGATCTCAGTTCATTTCTTAGCTGATTATTTTCTGATCTCAGATTGGTGATTTCCACATCTCTCCTACCCAATTCTTGATTAACCAATAGCAGTTGATTTACCATGTCTAGTTGATTATTAATCAACCTTTGCATGTCACTTGTCCTTTCATCAAGTCTCATTGATATTTGCATTTTGTCTTCTTCTTTCATTGTCTTGTCATCTTCAGCTTTCTTTTTCTATTCAACTACTTCATAGAGTTTGACAAACTGAATTTCTTGTTCTCTCTTCAGATTTCTAATGTCCTCATTTAGTATGTTATTTTTCTCCAGTAGCTCTTTTATGGCTTTGTCACTTTCTATAGAGTTCCCCTTATCAAATAGTCCAGTAGTATCTTCTTCTTGATATGGTGATTCATTTTGTTGAATAGCAATTTCTCTTCTTCTACTTAAGGATTTCTTCAGTTCTCCTATGCCTACTTCAAGTTGTTGTAATGCAAGCTGAACATCAATCTTATGATTCTCTATAATTTTTCCCAACTTATAGACCTCCATCTCAACATCTTTTTCTTCAAGTGGCTAGACTTTCAGTAAGAAACCCTAATGTTCTGATACCAATTATTGGAAATCTATTGTGAAATGTCATGCTAAGAGGGGGGGTGAGTTAGATATCACCTATTAATCCATTTTACATTACTAAAAACTTGCATAGCATTATCACAAACTTTATCAATGCAATGAAACTAATAAACTAAACATCATTCATGAAAGTACTCATAACAAAGTAATGTTGGTTACCCAGAAACCCTCGAAAGGTAAAACTGGGGTGGGGATGACACCCACAAATCTTCACTACTGCAGTATAAAGTTTGCCTATTAGGGCTACAAATTTGATCACAAAATATGATCTACCCTGTGAGGGGTCTTCCCTATTAAGAGATAAAAGACTTATACAATCTACCTTGCAAAAGGATTTAAAACTTACAACTAAGTAAGCACTCGGTTAAGAGATTACATAAGGTCTGTTAAAACCACTATGTTAAGAGATTTACCCTAATACACTTGTTAGAATGTCTCAGTACCTGATCCTTTAGTCTGCATTGTATGCTGATTACAGATCTTCTCCTTCCAGTATTGATTTGATCTTATCTATCAAGTATAACTTTGGTCTATCCTTCACTGCTTTACTCTGTTTCAATCAGTTGCTGAACTCTATCAAAATACTTCACTAGTCTGAAGATATTATATCTTCTCTTTCGCATCCACACACACATTAGGATTCAGATCTTATCTTATTTAGACAACTGAGTTCATCCAAGATTTGAGATCTACGATCTAGATTAACTCATTTTGCCGCTTAACCTTTCCCTAATTCTGATTGGCTCCAAGTATTGCATTGGGATTAATGATTACAAAATAGAAGCATAATCACCTCTATGATTTCCTCAACAAATGGTAAACAAAATATAAATGTCATCCAAAACATTTTACATGGGTGATTGTGCCATAACAAACACATATGTTGATTCTGGCTTACTCGGCAATCAATATCTCTTACACTCGACATTCACTGTTCCTTATACTCTAGCCCTCGGCATTGTCTTCTTTACATGACTCAGCAAAAACTTACTCGACTAATTCAAAAGTACTCAGTGACCATAGGTTTACTTGGCAATGACTACTACTCCGTAAATGTACATTAGATGACTCAGCCTATACATGATGACTCGGTCGTAGTGATGACCGACCAACATTTCCTAGATAATGACTAAGTGTAAGACACTAATAGGCAACAAAACCATAGGGATCTACAGTTGTTTGGCATTTGTTTTCTGCAGCATATTAACACCTTGGAGATCATTACAAGTTATATTCAGGGTCTTAAGAAGGACTCTAACCATTTTTGGTTTATCTTATCTTCTAATATTTTATGGTTCATTTGGAAAATTTGAAATGAAGATAGATACCAAGGCACTCCCAGAGTTCTTATTGATTCTTTTCATAGACTCGTTCTTTTTAAAATCTCCATGCAAGTTTTTATCAACTTGAAGATTGATCGTGATAAATTCATGTGTCTTCTCAAAGACGGGGATGCTACCATGTTCGCTAATGAGCTGGAAGATGATGATGCTTAGAGGAATAATATGAACAATTTTCCTAACTTTGAGAAGGCTCTTGCTCTATTGACTAAGGAACTTAAAAGTAATAGAGATCCTTCCCTGACTAAGCTGACGATGCTTGCTCAAATTCAAGAGAAGAACAATTTAGTTTGGATGGAAGGCCCTCTCGGTTGGACTTCCTAGGCTCTGGTGTATGAAGGTGTTCTTCACTAATTTATTTTCCTGGACTCGATATACTTTTTAATGTTTTATTTTTGTTGTTGAGGCTTGGCCTCATCTCCTTGTTTGTATCCGGTGAAACTCTATAACTGAATTATTTGATCCCTCTATATTTAATATAAATAATTGATATTATTTTATATTAATTTATATATATATATATATGAAGTTAATCATTTATTTATTCTTATAATGACTACATAGTTAAAATAATAAATTAGATTAATGAATAGACATGTCCCATGAAGGGACATGTCTCCTCCTATCTTTAACATGTATATGACAGTCTCACCAGTGCTGAGAGGGGAGGGGTGAATCAGCACTTGAAAAATTCTTCCCTTTTTCTTTAATCCAGTGAAGTAAACTTACAGCACAAAAGCAAGTAGTTCTAAGAAAATTAAATAGTAAGTGAACAAACACAAAGTGACACCAGATTTATCACGTGGAAACCCAATTAGGGTGAAAACCACGATGTGAGAAGACCTCACAATATTTGTACTCTTCTGAAGTATGTCCTATTAAGAGCCTACTCAATTAAGGGATAAAAAAAATGCACTTGCTAGGTGCGACCCGGTCAAGGGATTTGTTACAGTAAGGTCTATTAAGACCTGCCCGGTTAAAGGACTTCAAACACCTTGAAAGATGTCACCCGGTTAAGGGATTTTGATACAAGAGACCTGTTAGAGTCCACCCAAATACTGGGATTTATCTATTGTAGTTTGCTAGAAAACAATAGAATCAAGATCTTTATAGAAGGCTCTACTTATCCAGATGTGATCTCTATTTGTGCTCGACTGAGAAGCATGACTGGTTAACACAAGTGTATTCTCAACTATTGTTGTGCTGCCTTGCACAACCTATTATTTCTCTTTCTCAATTTTCTCTAACCCTTGCTTTTGTAGCATATAGGTTCACTCTTTTTCTCGGCAAAATGAAGGCAACTGTTATTCTTGATAGGTATAATAATATAGAGTTATGTTTCTTTGACTGCGCCTAAAATGCATGACCTAATCTTGAGATCCTTTGATTACATCACTCAGATGAGTATTGGTTCGCTAAGAAAACATCTGATACATTCTCTAGCTTTATTCACTTTATGAAAAAAAACAATAGTTTCATGTTAGGCAACTTTCCTTCATAGGAGATAACTCCTTAATTGAAAGCCACTAAATTTGACTTTAAATCCTTTAGTCACACCTCAAAAGCCATTGATTCCGGCTTTAATTCTTTTAACTGTGCCACAAGCCAATCATCGAGACAACTCAAGGTCACCTTGATTTACTGCAATAAATCCTGATAGGTTGGAACAGGTAGTTGACAGTTGACTATGACTTCCTCAGTTCATACCGGAGTCTTGTAATATATCGGTAGGAGTCTTGTAATATATTGGTTGAGTTATTCGATCTATTGAAGTCTGTTTCTTATCTTACCAGTTGTATTTGTGTGGACTACCGGTTACACTATCTTGGTTGTGTTATAGACACTTAGTATGATTATTGCTTTTTGGCTATTCTTGTCTATACCGGTTGAAGTTCGGTCCTTGGTTGATACTTGGATACTCTCTTCCCTGATTGAGTGCACTATTCGGTTGCTGATGCTTAGTGTAGTGACCGGTTTCAGTGAAACTATAGTTACTCTTTTTTTGTAGCTATGGTAGGTGCCAAACCAGCCTCTCTTGATGTAGAGTTCCTTAAAGCTTCAACCTTTATAGAGATGACAAATCTCTATCCTCTTTTGCCAATTAATGACAACACCCGGACTGGTAGAAAGCTTACCAGTTACTAATGCCAACAATCTCCCCCTTTGGCATTGATGGAAAAAATATGATAGGCAATCATAGTCTCCCCCTTTTTGACAAGAATGCCAAAAGGCTAATCAGAGAGATTTCTATTTTCTACTCTGCTCCCCCTGCGAGCAGTAGTCCTTTTCATCAGTTCATAAAAGATAAGGTGTAACCTTTTGTTTGAATCATAATGAATTGATGACTCCATGTTGATGATTACTGATGATCTAAGAGGGGTACAACCCCCAGTCTACCTTTGAGATACTCAAAAGTACTCTTTGGTAATGGTTTTGTGAATATATCAATAATATGTTCTTTTGTGGGCACATACTCCAATCTTACTTCTTTGTTCTATAAAAGTTCCCTCAAGTAGTGATACTTGATGGCAATGGGATTGGTCTTGGAGTGCATAACAGGATTTTTGGATATGTTTATGGCACTAGTACTGTCACAATGAATTGCGATCAGTTCAGGTACCTGTTCCTAAATACCTTCCAGTAGTTGTTTGATCCAAATCACCTGTGTGCATTTTATTATGGCAGCAACATATTCAGCTTTAGCAGTGGATTGTGAAATGCAATTCTGCTTCTTACTTGTCCACAATACTATTCTTCCACCTAAAAAGAATGCACCACCACTTGTGCTCTTTCTATCATCAACATTGCCATCCCAGTCTACATCTGTGTAGACTTTAATTTGGAATCCACCCTTATGTGGAAACCATAAGCCATATTCCTCAGTTCCCTTTAGATATCTAAAGATTCTCTTCACTGCCATTAGATGTGTTTCTTTGGGATTAGCAAAGAATCTTGCCACTATGCCAACTGCATGAGCAATGTTCAGTCTGATGTGATCAGTATACTGCAATTTTCCAATCATGGACTGATACATTGTTTCATTTACTTCTTTTGCATCATCCTCCTTTGATAACTTGAGATTAGTTATCATTGGAGTTCCAACCGGTTTGGATTCTTCTAGTTCAAAAGTCTTGAGAATTTTTTTTATGTACTTGGACTGAGAGATGAAGATACCTTCTTTTAGCCGATGGACCTGTAGTCCAATAAAGAATTTTATGGGCCCTATCATAGACATCTCAAATTCTTTCTTCATTTCTTTAGCAAATGCTTTTCTCATTCTGTCATCTCCTCCAAAGATGATGTCATCAACAAAGATTTCAGTAATTAAGTTTCCATCTTTTGCAGTTTTGAGATACATATTATTGTTGTCACTGGTTCTGATGAATCCAATTGTCAGAAGATATGAATGCAACCTTTCATACCAAGCCCTTGGGGCCTATTTGAGCCCATAGAGAGCCTTTTTCAGTTTGCAAACCATATCAGTCTTTTGAGCAGATATAAACCCCTCTGGTTGCTCAATGTAGACTTCTTCCTCCAGTATTCCATTGAGGAAGGCAGATTTCACATCCATCTGGTACACTTTAGAGCCTTTGTGAGCTGCATAGGCAAGAATAATTCTCACCCCTTCCAGTCTGGCCACTGGTGCAAATTTTTCTCCATAGTCTAGTCCAACTTCCTGAGCATAGCCTTTGCAAACCAGCCTTGCTTTATTTCAGATGACTTTACCATCCTCATTCAGTTTGTTTCTGTAGACCCCTTTAGTCCCAATGACATTTTTGTCCTGAGGTCTTGCAACAAGTTCCCATGTGTCATTCTTTTCTATTTGTTCAATTTCTTCATCCATGGCCTTGACCCAATTCTCATCTTCAAGAGCTTCTCTAGTGGTTTTGGGCTCAACACACGAGAGAAGACAGACATTCTCTTTGGCCTTTTTCCTGGTCAGGATGTTCCCATGTCTGTCACCAATTATATTGTCAATAGAGTGATATGTGACATACCGTGGAAGAGTCGGCCTCTATTCCTGGTCCGGTTCATCTTGTTGAGCAATTTCTTCATCATGGTTCTCAGCATCTACTTGTTCACCACCCTAGGGTGTCTTGTCAGCTTCGGGCACAATCTCTCACTCTTGATTTTTGTCAGTGGGAGTTGCCTCCTCATCTTCAGTTGTTGCTTCATTGAACTCAAAGACATCTCCTCCATTAGAAAATTTAAGATTTTCATGATTGACATGTCCGGTCCTCTTGTATGGTTCTAATGATTCATCAATTTTTACATTAATTCTTTCAATTATCTTGCATGTTCTTTTGTTTAGACACCGATAGGCTTTGCTTTTGATAGAATAACCTAAGAACGTTCCTTCATCGCTCTTGAGATAAAACTTCAAAGAAAACATTTCTCTTTTGATGTAACATTTACTACCAAAGCTTTTGAAGTAGCCTACACTGGGAGTATGCTTAAACCATAGTTTGTAAGGTGTCTTACCAGTTCCCTTTTTTACTTGAACTCGGTTGATTATGTATATGGCGGTGTTGATAGATTATCTCTACAAATGATGAGGAAGATTCTTTTGGATCAACAGGGTTCTGGCACAGTCGATTAGCATTCTATTTCTTCTTTCTGCTACTCCATTCTGCTAAGGAGTCCTAGGTGCAAAAAACTATCTCTATATGCCATGTTCCTCATAGTCATGAGTGAACTCTTGAGAGGTGTACTCACCTCCTCTATTTGACCTCAAACATTTCAAGCTTCTACTAGTTTCCTTTTCCACTCTAGCCTTGTAAACCTTGAACATGTGAAAAGATTCTGATTTCTCTTGGAGAAAGGGTGTCCACATCATTCTCGAGAAATCATCTATAAACAATATGAAATACTGGTCTCCATCATAGCTCTTTGTCCTCATTGGTCCACACAGGTCTGTGTGTACAAGGTCTAGAACATTTTCAGCAGAGAAGCACTTACTACTAAAACTTTCTCCTGTCAGTTTTCCTAACTGACAATCCTTACAAATACCACTCATGGGTATTGCAATTTCTGGGAGTCCTCTAACCGATTTCTTTTTACTTACTTTGACAATGTTGTCAAAGTTTATATGGCAGAGTCTTTTGTGCCATAGCTAGCTATTGTCTTCTTTGGAGATAAGAGTGATCTTGCTTGATTCTCCTTTGATCGAAGCAATTAAACAAGCTCCTTCTGTTGAGTCTAGGTAGAATAGATTGCCTTTGCGCTATCTACCATTTGCAACATGAGATCCGAATTGATTTTTGACTATGTAGGAGCCTTGACTGAATTCCAACTGGAAACCTTTTTTGTTCAGTTGTGCAACACACATCAGGTTGTACCTAAGTCCATCGACCCAGTACACATCTACATAGACAGCATTGTTTCAGAGAACAATAGATCCCTTACCCTTGATGGCACAAGGGGCATTATTTCCAAATGTGACTGATCTGTTGTCGTTAAGCTCCAAGTTGATGAACTTGCTCTTGTCACCAGTCATATGGTGAGTACATCCACTATCAATGATCCAATCATCATGCTGATGGGATCTGGATATGAGTGCAACTTCATTAATAGTTGGGCTCTCCTCCTTTATTGCAACAAATGCAATTTCTGGATCTTTTGAGTCTTCAGACTCATTGTCTATGACTCCTTCCTCCGCAAGATAGCACTCCTTTGCTTTTCTCTTGAACCGGTCTCTTATGTCTCTATTTTCATTATCTGGACACCGGGCAGCAATGTGTCCTATTTTATTGCAAGAGAAACATTTTGAAGGGAGTTTCCCTTTATACTTCCCTTTCCCTTTGGGGAATCTCTTGGCAATCAGAGCTTCAAACTCATCTTGCTCCATCTCCTTTAAGAGCAAATTCTCAATGAGGTTGCCGATCTTACCAGTAGAGGAGTTACCAGTTTCACTTCCCTTTTTTGTGAAAGAGGCATTGACAGATGACTTAAATGTTGCTTCCTGAATGGATAGGCTATTATCAAATTTGCTTAATTCAAAAGTAGCCAACTTACTGATTAGGGAGTCTAAGGTGACTTCATCATTGGTCACCGACCTGAGCTCTTGAATGGTAGAGATTTTTTGATGAAGGGTGTTCCCCTTAATACCACAACCACATAAGAGAAATAGAGAAACAACAACAATAATATGCAAGAACAGAAAATTGGCTTCTTATTATCTCCACAAATGTGGAATTACAAACTTTCAGAATTACAATATGCAAAGCCACATGGGCATTCCCTTACAATATTCTGTAGGACAAAGCCTTGAATCAATACCTAGATCTACTACCCAGAACTATTCTGAACTCTTAAGACAATAATACAGCCTTCCTTATATAGGCAATTTTCCACCGCCTGGGAAGGTTCCAGAATTTTAGCCAATAAGGCCAACCAAACCTAGAATTATTTTATTTTACATTTTATTACATCATAGTCGGTTCAAGATAACCTTTGAAACCCGAACAGAAATTTTGAAGAAAATTATTTTCCGCCATTTCGGGTGGCCCAACTTCCGAAGACCATAAGTCATCACCAGTTGACCCGATCGGCTATTATAACCCCATTTCGGAAATGCCACGAAGCGCTCTACAGGATTGACCCGCGTAAGCGCCCGTCACCCAAATTTTTGACCTCATCCGGGGCCTCTAAAGCCTTCAAAACTGAGTTCAAAGTTTCTGTACCCTGCCACCAATACCGAAAATCTTCAATATCTTCCAATATACACTTGATCTGGCAATGAAAATTTACTGGCAGACTTATATGACCAAAATGAACCTCCAAGAAAGAAATCAGATCATTCTGAGCACATACAAAAATTACCAAAAATAGTAACTTTCCATAAATAGCAGCTCTGCACAAAATAGCCCTTATTGAATACAAAAACAAAAATATTTTTGGGTGATGCAAGATTGCTCTTACACCCAGGATGCTCCTGCATCAGACACCCGGGGTAATTTGAGAAGTGACCCTGTCACGACTCAGGTGTGCAGAGGAAAACCGAGATGGCTAACCTCCTCCTTTGTCAGCCATGATGAATCTTCAACAGGTCATCCTTTCCACTTGACCAGATATTCTTCATATGTCCTGTTCCTTGTGCTTCTGCCAACACGACTGTCCAGTATATCTTCGATCTCCTTAGTGTCTGAACTAGTTGCTGGAATACTCCACTGTGCTGTTGTGATCTCATCTTCAACACCTCCTTCATGATACTCTGTCAGATCTGAAATGTTAAACACTGGTGAAATATTTAGCTCAGTAGGCAATTCTACCTCATATGCATTTCCTGAATCATGTTTCTTCAGTATCCTACATGGTCCAAACTTTTTCATTTTCAGCTTGTTATATGTACCAACTAGAAACCGCTCCTTCCGCAAATGAACCATGACTTCATCACCAACCTGAAATTCCTTATACCTCCTTTTCTCATCTGCCTTAGCCTTATACTGTGCATTCATCTTGGTAATATGCTTCCTCACCTCCTCATGGATGTTCTTCAAGTGTTCTACAAAATCCTCAGCTTCAGCACTACTTATTTCTCCTTTATCTATCTTTCTCAATTCAGATGCATTTCTTGGACTACTTCCATATACAATCTGGAATGGTGATTTACCAGTGCTCCTGTTGACAGAATTATTGTATGCAAATTCCGCTTGTGGTAAAATCAAATCCCATCCTGTTGGCTTAGCTCCAACCAAACATCTCAGCAAATTTTCCAAACTCCTATTCACCACCTCTGTCTGTCCATCAGTCTGTGGATGATGTGATGAACTAAACTTCAAATCTGTCTTCAACTTCTTCCACAATGTACGCCAGAAATATCCAACAAACTTAGTGTCCCGATCTGAAACTATGGTCTTTGGCAAACCATGAAGTCTCACTACTTCTCTGAAAAACAATTCTGCTACACGAACAGCATCATTAGTCTTCTTGCAGGGAATAAAATGTGCCATCTTTGAAAATCTGTCAATTACCACAAAAATTGAATTGTGCCCCCGCTGTGTCCTCGGTAAACCAAGAACAAAGTCCATGCTGATATCCTCCCAAGGCTTCTCTGGTACAGGTAATGGCTGATACAACCCTGTATTCTGCTTCACTCCCTTCGCCATCTGACATACTTGGCAACTCTGTACAAACTTCTTCACATCTTGCTGCAACTGTGGCCAATAATAATTATCACTAACCAAACCAAGGGTTTTATCACGACCAAAATGTCCAGCCAATCCTCCGCTATGCTTCTCCTTGATGAGATTCTCCCTCATAGAACTTCGTGGAATGCACAACTGACTCCCTCTAAATAGCATATCATCCTCGATGATGAAATTCAACCATTTCATCCTGTCTAGAGTAACAGGTTCTGTACAAGCTTTCCAAGCTTCACCAAAATCAGGATCCTCTGGATATAAATTCTTTAGTTCCTTGAACCCAACCACTTCAATCTGCATTTCTGTCAGCAATAGTTGCCTTCTGCTAAGAGCATCTGCAACCCTATTAGACTTTCCACTCCTGTGTTTCAAAATAAATGTATAACTCTGCAAAAACTCAACCCACTTCAAATGCCTTTGATTCAATTTTTCTTGACTATTCAAATATTGCAAAGCTTGGTGATCAGTATACAAAACAAACTCCTTAGGAAGCAGATAGTGCCTCCACTTTTTCAATGCCTGAACTATAGCATAAAATTCCCGATCATAAACAGAATATTTTCTCTTGGCATCATTTAATTTCTCACTGAAATAAGCAACAGGTTTACCTTCTTGTCTCATAACAGCTCCTATTGCAGTACCACTAGCATCACAATCTACTTGAAACACCTTATTAAAATCTGGAAGTGCTAAAACAGGTTGTTCTATAACTTTTTGTTTCAACAATTGAAAACTCTTTTCTGCCCCATTAGTCCACTTAAACTCTTTTCTATCCCCTCTCATTGTTTCAGTCAAGGGTCCACAAATACTGCTAAAATTTCTGATAAACTTTCTGTAAAAGCTAGCTAGACCATGAAAAGATCTTACCTCAGTAGCACTCCTTGGAGTAGGCCATTCAAAGATAGCCTGTACCTTCTCTGGGTCCATTTTTAGACCTTTTGCTGAAACTACAAATCCCAAATACACTAACTCTTTCTTCACAAAACTGCACTTCTTCAAATTAATCAATAATTTCTCATCTCTCAACTTCTCAAACACCATACGAATATGTATCATATGTTCCTCCAATGTCTTGCTAAAAATCAAAATATCATTTAGGTAAACAATGACAAACTTACCCAAAAATTCTTTCAGAACCTCGTTCATGAGCCGCATGAAAGTGCTCGGTGCATTGGTTAGCCCAAAAGGCATGACTAACCACTCATATAGTCTTTCCTTTGTCTTGAAGGCAGTCTTCCATTCATCTCCTTCTCTGATCCGAATCTGATGATATCCACTCTTCAGATCTATCTTTGAGAAATACACAGCTCCACTCAAACAGTCCATAATATCATCCATTCGTGGCAATGGAAACCTGTACTTCATTGTGATCTTGTTTATTGCCCTAGAATCTGTACACATCCTCCATTCTCCATTCTTCTTTGGTGCTAATACCGCTGGTACAGCACAGGGACTCAGACTCTCACGGATCAATCCTTTCTGTAACAGTTCATGTACTTGTCTGTTCAACTCCTCACTTTCTGCAGGTGTCATTCTGTGTGCTGCCTTATTCGGCAAACTCACTCCTGGGATCAAGTCCATCTGATGACTGATCTTCCTGACTAGTGGTAATCCATCAGGCATGTTATCGGATACAATATCCTGAAACTCATTCAACAGATCTGCAACTTCTACAAGAACATCTTCTACTTCCTCTTTACCAGCTTTTGGAATTAAAGCAAAACATACATGCTCATGCCTCATACCATCTAAAAAATTTCTTCCATCAACAAAAGTTATCCTTGCATTACCACATACCTTTTCTTCGGTCTCTTTCAATGGTTTTAACTTATGTCGCACTCCATCCTTTGTCAAGGAATAGGTATTCGCACGACCATCATGTACAGCACATCTGTCAAACTGCCATGGTCTACCCAACAACATATGACATGCATCCATAGATATGATATCACACAATACCTCATCTTGGTATCCGCCAACCTTGAACTTTACTAGGCATTGTTATTTGACCATGACCTTGTGGTCATCCTATACCCAGGCAATCTGATATGGATGTGGGTGTTTCTGTCTCTTGAGCTTCAACTTTGTCACCATCTCTTCTGACACCAAATTGTCAATGCTTCCACTATCAATGATCACATCACAACATTTACCTTCACACTTGCACCTGGTGCGAAACAGGCTCCTCCTTTGCTCAGGTTCATTCTCACCACTCAACAGGACTCTTCTGTTAATCAACGTTTCTCCTCTTTCAGCATCTTTAGAATTTGATGATCTGGCACCTTCATCTACATGTGCAACTCTGGCCTAGCCTTCATTTCTCCTGTCTATTCTACCTCGGCGCTGAGGACATTCAAATGCCCTATGACCTTCTTCTCCACAGTGAAAACATGTTCCACGGAAGCCTCCTCTTCCAGATCCTTGTCCTCTTCCTCTTCCTCTCTGATCTCTATTATTCTGATCCTGGAAGCGATTGGAATTATTTCCACGCTGATTCTGACTGCTATTGGCCTCATCCTTCTTTTTCAAATCTTCATTTCGGCCACCATATGACCGTCCACCAGATCGTCCACCGTGACCTCTTCCGTTTTGTCTACTCTCAAACTTCTTGTTCAGCTTTTCCTCTACTTTTAGGGCAAATTGGTATGCCTCCTCAATACTGTTCATTCGAACCAGATTCAACTCCTCCTGAATGCTTGGCCTTAACCCATTAAGGTATCGGGCAACTTTCTCCTTATCAGCTTCTGCATGGCCTGTTCTGATGAGGAGTCGATAGAACTCCTCTGTATACTCCTGAACAGATCTTCCTGCTTGCTTCAAACTTTGCATTTTCTTTAGTAGATCAAGCTCATAATCAACAGGAATGAACTATCGCTTCAATTTATCCACCATCCGATCCCATCTTGTGATTTTATCTTTCCCTTTTCTATTTCGCTCCAATTGAATTTCTTGCCACCAGATCTTCGCATGACCTTTCAGTCTGGCCTTCGCAAATTTGACCCTATCAGGATCCTCAACATCTTCATACTCAAAATATTCCTCACATTCATTGATCCAGTCGATCAATTTCTCTGGGTTAACATTTCCAAAAAATGTAGGAACCTCAATCTTAGGTCTTTTCCCAATCTTGGAAATCGCCCGAAAAAGTCTTTCTTCCTCCTGGTTCACAATTTCAGCTTCTCCTTCTTGATATTCTTCTTCGGCTTCATCCTCGCTTTCGTCTCTGACATTAAGATTCATTCCTCTATGAATCTCTTCTTGCAATGCTCGCACTTCTCTCTGCAGCTCTCTAACCTCAGGTGTTACAACACCAGCTCTTCCGCCACGTTCCCTTCGTGGAGGCATTTTTGCGATGCGCGCTGAAACCATAGCCACGGTCCTGGTGCAAACTGCCTCACAATCGGCGATCTATTTACACACTCAAGAACTCCTGCTCTGATACCACTTGATGAAGGGTGCTCCCCTTAATACCACAACCACATAAGAGAAATAGAGAAACAACAACAATAATATGCAAGAACAGAAAATTGGCTTCTTATTATCTCCACAAATGTGGAATTACAAACTTTCAGAATTACAATATGCAAAGCCACATGGGCATTCCCTTACAATATTCTGAAGGACAAAGCCTCGAATCAATACCCAGATCTACTACCCAGAACTATTCTGAACTCTTAAAACAATAATACAGCCTTCCTTATATAGGCAATTTTCCACCGCCTGGAAAGGTTCCAGAATTTTAGCCAATAAGGCCGACCAAACTTAGAATTATTTTATTTTACATTTTATTACATCATAGTCGGCTCAAGATAACCTTTGAAACCCGAACAGAAATTTTGAAGAAAATTATTTTCTGCCATTTCGGGTGGCCCAACTTCCGAAGACCATAAGTCATCACCAGTTGACCCAATCGGCTATTATAACCCCATTTCAAAAATGCCACGAAGCGCTCTACAGGCTTGACCCGCGCAAGCGCCCGTCACCCAAATTTTTGACCTCATCCGGGGCCTCTAAAGCCTTCAAAATTGAGTTCAAAGTTTCTGTACCCTGCTACCAATACCGAAAATCTTCAATATCTTCCAATATACACTTGATCTGGCAACGAAACTTTACTGGCAGACTTATATGACCAAAATGAACCTCCAAAAAAGAAATCAGATCATTCTGAGCACATACAAAAATTACCAAAAATAGTAACTTTCCATAAATAGCAGCTCTGCACAAAATAGCCCTTATTGAATACAAAAACAAAAATATTTTTGGGTGATGCAAGATTGCTCTTACACCCAGGATGCTCCTGCATCATTTTTATAGCATACTAAGGTCTAAGAGTTCTCAGTATTTTTCTCACCACCTCCTCTTCGATCAGCTTGCCTCCAGTGTTTCTGATTGATTTGATCACTTCCTTGATTCAGTTGTTATATTGTTCGATATCTTCTCCATCATTCATCCTCATGTCATCATACTTTCCCCTGAGGCTTTCGACCTTGACTCTATGAACATTGGAATCTCCTTCATAGACCATTTGTAACTTTTTCCACATTTTGCAAGTGGAGTCAAGATATTCAATCTCATCATAAACGTAGTTAGGTAAGGTGCTAGCTATCATGTCCATGGCAGTTGTGTGCTCAGTCTTGATTTTCTCTTCATCGGGTGTCAAGGTGCCAGCGGGCTCACTGTAGTCATTGATAACATGATTCCAGTACTAGTCACCGATGGTCTTCATATATAGCTTCATTCTGCTGCACCATAAGGTGAAGTTTTCTTTTGAAAAATTTGGTCCTTCCTTTCTCATCATCATAGTTTTATCTCTGTGCAGTTAAGCAACAAAGAAAAACAAAACAAGGCTCTGATACCAATTGACAGTCCCAACCAGTGCTAAGAGGAGAGGGGTGAATTAGCACTTGAAAAATTCTTCCCTTTTTCTTTAATCCAGTGAAGTAAACTTACAGCACAAAAGCAAGCAGTTCTAAGCAAATAAAATAGTAAGTGAACAAACACAAAGTGACACCAGATTTATCACATGAAAACCCAGTTAGGGTGAAAAACACGGTGTGAGGAGACCTCACAATATTTGTACTCTTCTGAAGTATGCCCTATTAAGAGCCTACCCGGTTAAGGGATTAAAAAATGCACTTGTTAGGTGCGACCCGGTCAAGGGATTTGTTACAGTAAGGTCTGTTAAGACCTGCCCGGTTAAAGGACTTCAAACACCTTGAAAGATGTCACCCGGTTAAGGGATTTTGATACAAGGGACCTGTTAGAGTCCACCCAAATACTAAGATTTATGTATTGTAGTTTGCTAGAAAATAATAGAATCAAGATCTTTAGAGAAGGCTCTACTTAGCCAGATGTGATCTCTATTTGTGCTCTACTGAGAATCATCACCAGTTAACACAAGTGTATTCTCAACTATTATTGTGCTGCCTTGCACAACCTATTATTTCTCTTTCTCAATTTTCTCTAACCCTTGCTTCTATAGCATATAGGTTCACTCTTTTTCTTGACAAAATGAAGGAAACTCTTATTCTTGATAGGCATAAGAATATATAGATTTATGTTGCTTTGACTACGCCTAAAATGCATGACCTAATCTTGAGATCCTTTGATTACATCACTCAGCTAAGTATTGGTTCGCTAAGAAAACATCCAATACATTATCTAGCTTTATTCACTTTATGAAGAAAATAATAGTTGTGTGCCAGGCAACTTTCCTTCATAGGAGATAACTCCTTGATTGAAAGCCATTGAATCCGGCTTTAAATCCTTCAGTTACGCCTCAAAAGCCATTGATTCTGATTTTAATTCCTTTAACTGTGCCACAAGCCAATCATCGAGACAACTCAAGGTCATCCAGATTTACTGCGATAAATCCTGATAGGTTGGAACAGATAGTTGACAGTTGACTATAACTTCCTCAGTTCATATCGGAGTCTTGTAATATATCGATTGAGTTCTTTGATCTGTTGAAGTCTCTTTCTTGTCTTACCAGTTGCATTTGCATGGACTACCGGTTACACTGTCCCGGTTGTGTTATAGACACTTAGTATGATTATTGCTTTTTGGCTATTCTTGTCTATACCGATTGAAGTTCGGTCCTTGGTTGATACTAGGACACTCTCTTCCCTGATTGAGTGCATTGTCTGGTTGCTAATGCTTAGTGTAGTGACCAGTTTCAATGAAACTATAGTTACTCTTTTCTTGTAGCTATGGTAGGTGCCAAACTCTCTTGATGTAGAGTTCCTTAAAGCTTCAACCTTTATAGAGATGACAAATCTCTATCCTCTTTTTCCAATCAATGACAACACCCGGATAGGTAGAGAGCTTACCGGTTACTGATGCCAATAGTATATATTCAAGAGATCGATGCATTTGTGAAACACATACTTGTACAGCAGTGCTATTGCATTTGCAATGATCTTAAACTTAACATGGTATCAGAGCCAGACTGCAAATGTCAGAAAGAAATGATATGAATGAAGAATATGGGATATATCTACTAAAATATTTTGAAAAGGGGAAGAATAAAAATGATCACATTATATAATCAGTGAATAGGAGTTACGGATTTCATTGACTATCTCATATTATTATGCTAGTTGAAAATTGAAATATTATGTTCATGCATGTATGACTTAAAATGGAATTTAATCCTCAACTGACGCACACCAAGGCAGGGAAGATCCAATTAAGGATTATTCAACCTTGCAGCTTCAAAATTACACAGTGGAAAACTCAACACAACAAGATGTTTAAAATCAATTTTCATTAACATGCCCAGCTATAAGGCCTTCCGGGTTAGGCCAATTACAAACAAGAACAAGTTCTTCAAGATCCACACAGATGCAATTCAATCTTATCTAGTTTAGCTCTGAAACAATCAAAAACTAATAGAAACCCTAAGGCAAATCTAAACTTGAGCTCGCAAGCCTCCAAGCAATCTCCTTGTCTCCAAGTGTGCAAACCACTAGCTCTGCAACTACAAACTATCAAACAATAATCTGATCTACAAGATCATGCAAGATCTTTTCCACAACTTCACCAAATCCAGCTTTGCCAGCACATCCAAACTGATGTCCACTATGATGTTGATGTCCCCAAACAACTACCTAAACACCCCTTTAAATACTCATCATCAGCCACAAGTCAGTTGGATGAAACCCTTAACTCCTATAAACAAATATTAAATGTCATACAAGTCGGCATCAAAATAGCCTTACAAATATTTAATTCAACATGTCGGCCTGTAACAATAGCTACCAACAATAAATGCACCAGGTCGGCCCAACAAATCACACAGAACTCCAGTCGATAAACCAAAACTATCGAGCAATAGTGAAATAACCAAGCATGCCAAGCATTGTCGAGCACCAGTGTCGACCGAGCACTGCAGGCATCGCCGAGTAACACTTTCACCGAGCACCAGAGATTATCGAGTTCCTTCAGTGACCGAGCTTCCTTCAATGACCGAGAGCATCGGTCAAGGCTACAACCGAGTAACACCAGCCAAACACACACTTCCCATGCAGATTCACTAAGTACCCTAGAATGCCCCTGCATCATCAACGCTCAAGTTTCTTCCATGGAACCTTCTGAAAACACTGGATTCAGTATGGGATGACAAGGAGCAACAGTGATCATTTACAAAAAAAGTTGCATAACCATTAGTATTTCATGATCGCTAGAGTATTGTGAGGAGAAGCCATTCCTAATAATTGGGTTAAACTCTCATTATAATCTTTTGGTCTTTAATGTTACCAGGGGGTATTCATCCAGGATGCATACAGTAATTTTTTATTAGCGCGATAAACTTATTTGTGTTGACTGTTGAACTTAGTTGAGCATAAGGGGACTTAGGAGATTACAATCATAATATTTGGAATGATCGTAAATTCCAGCGTGAGTCAAAAGATTCCACACTTATTCTTCTTGTGAAGAGTCAAAATTGTGTATTGTTCTCGTCAGGATCACTATCGGAATTGTTCATTCAAGATTGAGGAGACTAAGTAGTGACTCATTCTAATACTTGGGTCGACATATGAGAAACTTGACATGGGATTTATTTTCTAAACATCACCATTGTCGATTGGCCACCGCCTAGGACAAACATGTATCTTAGAGTTCGAAGGAAATAATTGTCATCAACTATAATATCCATATGACTTAATATATAGTCGACTGAGAGTACCAGGAGCAATTTTAAAAACTTGTGAGAGCTTGGTGTCGAGTGTGATGTGAAACACTTAGTCCTTATGATAATTGGATCCTTGTGTTCAGCACCCTAAAAATTGATTTCATTAGCAAGAGTAATAGGAGCCACAGCCACAAATCTCAAGAGTCTATATGATCAAGTATGGATATACACTCGCATATGTTTGTTAGGCTATAGTAGAGAGCACTGTGAACACAACGGGGCTCATTGGGGCGGTATGCATTGCTTTCATCAGGCAGAGTGTATCATAAAGACTAGGAGTGTGTTTGTTCTCATAATTGGAGAGGAAGTATTGATTGTGCATTTCCAACTAAACCGAGCAAGTCATATTTTTCATGTGAATCCATCATATCATCAACACTTACCATTACAAATGTTGGAGGAACGAAGGAGATTTGTTGAGTATACATAGGGTTTAAAGGTTGTAAGCATCGTTATAGAGGATATCAATTGATTAGTTAGTAGTAAGTAGCAAATGGAATGAATAGTGCCCAATCCGTAAAAGCCACTATAAATATATCTACGACGAGATTCAGAGATTGGTAAATTTATAAGTAACACGTGTATTGGATCCATAAGTTGAGGATATGAAAGATGACCATTATCGATTAAGTGATACAAGTTATAGATCATCGAACACAACTTAATCCCTTTTTTACAATTTGACATCAGTATCATATAGAAATGAACAATGACTATGAAAGGCTCAGCAGTCTTATAATATATTGGCTCGACAGTACTATAGCAAGATAGGAATATTTTAGAAGGCTCGTGTATAGTTATGAACTTCCTGGTTTGGAGTGATATGTCGAAACACTCCACAAGAATCCCTTTTGATGAAGGTATTGGATGTTGACTTGCTCATTGTATCTACAATACTTCATAGTGGCAATAGTTGGATTTGGGTTGAAGGAGCAATTGTTTGATCTGGTTATTCGGTCTGAGACTTTGGCAACTGATATCTACAGACACTAAAAAATAATTAATAATATCTTCCAATCTATAAAATTGGGGAAGCATAAAAAGGGCTTGATCCATATTTTATATGTGACTAGTCATTCATAGCATAGGTTGAAGACTTTATTGAACTGGCTTGGGGCAACAATAAAATATGAAACTGACTTTTTATATATTGTATATGCTTTGGAGGTTCTCACAAATAAAGAGTGATCGAACAGTGGACAAACAAATATAGTCAGCAAACATGCATACAGGAGAAGCAAAGACAAAAACATAATAGCTAACATCAAATGACAAGTGTGCAGATATGAGTGGAGCATTACCTATATATGTGAATATATATACATGACATCATTCACTACTGAATATAGACATGGTGGAGGTCATGTGAGTGAGTCCATGACTAAACACCTGTATTAAGTCACCCTCTAGGAGTATCTATGGTGACCATTATCATAAGATGATGATATTACATGAGTGATTTCTTAATAAACACTTGTGTTTGATTGCATTTCCATTCATGGGAGCAACCATGATGGAGCCACCCTCTAGGAGTAGCCACATTACTCTATTACTCATGTATCTAAGAAGACCCTCCTTAGCTAAGAGAGGGTGTTGATTTTAGCATCAGGAGGACAAACTAGAAGTTGTCAAGAAGGATTCCTCCCTAGCTAAGAGGGAGTGTTGGATTTATCTTCGGGAGGATCACAATAATAATTCAAGTTGGTGGAAGAAATTTCCAAAGGGTGGTAATATTTGACTATAAGAGATAAGTATTCCTACCCTTAAATAATGTTTATAAATTTGTTGTCATTAATTCATGCCATAAGATCGAGGTAGTAAGATTTTATACTTCTATAATTGATATTTCCCTTCGGGATAGTTTAGTTTTATAAAGTAATTGTAATCTCTCTTTGAAGTGCTTTGAGAACAAATCTAGAAGCATAAGAGATTGCATTCAAGGGAGAAAGAACTTAATGCCTACAATTATGGAATTGAGTTGAGAGTTGATATCAGATTCAGAGGGAGTCTGGCAATGTCAAGATGGAGCACAAACTTGAGTTTCAGACGGAGCAACTAGAGGATCTACATCTATGAACATCTGAGGATCTTGATTCACAGGGATCAGACCATGTCAAGATGGGTTTCTAAGTGATCAACAGTTAGAGGACTATGATTCATAGGATGGAGTTTCAACATCATTGATCCATTATTTTTCTATCTTATAGAGATTCCTTATCACTATGTCCGAGATATGGTGATTCTATTGGAATAGATTAGTACATGAGATCAAACTATAGATATTCTTACCAAAGCACTTCCCAAGGTGAAAGTTGGTCACTTCAAGAAAAATCTTGGTATGGTTGATTTGTATTAATATAATAAAGATGTTTAATGTGTAAACTTCTTATGGGCTCATCCATCCTATGTATATTTCTGAGAGGTGACAACTTTTTAGACAATGAACACTTGTATTTGATGTTACAAGGTGACAATCTTGTAATGGAGATTCATTATGGTAGACTTGTAATATGTAAGGGGAATGTAATGTTCTCAAATTACTATATCCTTCTATCACGATCTGAGGTGATATGAAAATCAAGTATCATGATCTAAGGTGATTCCTCATATCACATGTTAGGTGATATGTAAAACTAGGTATCAGGATCTAAGGTGAATCATCATATCACATGTTAGGTGATATGTAAAACTAGGTATCACGTGTTAGGTGATTCCTCATATCACATGTTAGGTGATATGTAAAACTGGGTATCGCATGTAAGGTGATTCCTCATATCATATGTTAGGTGATATGTAAAACTGGGTATCATGTGTTAGGTGATTCCTCATATCACATGTTAGGTGATATGTAAAACTGGGTATCACGTGTTAGGTGATTTCTCATCTCACGAGTTATGTGATACTTATCATCACGTGTTATGTGATATTTGCCTTCACGAGATATGTGAGACTTCTTATCACAAGAAATGTGATATATGATTTTATCTTCCCTAGCTAAGAGGGAGTGTTGATGTATGTAGCATCGGTCAGATAAATAAAACTGATTATATAATTATTAAGAGAACTGCTTTATTATTATTATTATTATTATTATTATTATAATATATATATATATATATATATATATATATATATATATATATATATATATATATATATATATATATATATATATAATAATTGATATTATTTTATATTAATACACACACACACACACACACACACACATATATATATGAAGTTAATCATTTATTTATTCTTATAATGTCTATATAGTTAAATTAATACATTAGATTAATGAATAGACATGTCCCATGGACATGTCTCTTCTTATCTTTACCATGTATATATTCAAGAGATCGATGCATTTACAAAACACATACTTGTACAGCGGTGCTATTACATTTGTAGCGATCTTAAACTTAACAACATCAATGACAACCATTAATGACAACAACATGAATAGCATCAACCTCACATTCTAACAATCTTCCCCTTTGTCATTGATGACAACATTCATCAATAACAAAAAAAAACTCACTATCAAAAGATGTTTGCATCAAAGTCCTCTAATCTTCTATTCTTCTCCCCCTTTGACAGCAATGACAAAGGGCCAAAATTCTCCCTTACTCACTATATTCCTCTTGAGAGGAAACCACCAAGCATTAATCTAGAAAAGAATAAGCATGCATTTCATTGGACCAATGCACACATTGTTGCATTTATTGCACACTAGGAAGGGGCAGAACACCCAACTTCCCCCTAAGATACTCAAAAGTATCCTTGCACAAAGGTTTCGTAAAGATGCCTGCAATTTGCTCCTTTATGCTACCTTCTCAAGCTTCACTTCCTTCTCCAATACCTTCTCTCTCAAGAGATGATACCTGATAGATATATGTTTTGTTCTAGAATGCTACATTAGATTCTTTGAAATTTTTATAACACCGGTATTATCACACATGATTGAAATTGGCTCATTAAAAGTTATCCTTATATCCTTCAACATCTGTTTCATCCATAATACCTGAGTACAACATGAGGATGTTGCAATGTATTTTAGTTCAGCAATTGATAATGTTACAAAATCTTGTTTCTTGCTCAACTAATCATCTAACAAGGAGCCAAGAAAGTAAGATCCACCACTAGTACTTCTTTGGTTATCAACACATCCTGCCAAATTAGCATCAATATAAACTAGCAGTGTGAACTCTAAAGCTTTTGGATACCATAATCCAATTTTATCTATACTCTTTAACTATCTGAAAATCCTCTTCACTGTCGTAACCTATGACTCTTTCAATTCTCACTAAAATATGGTTGTTAAACAAATTGCAAACATTATATATGGTCTAGTAGCAATTACGTACAATAATCCCCCAATCTTTGATATGTACTTACTTGCATGTTCTTTTGGTGAATCATCTTCCTTCGTCAAGACTCAACTTACATCTGGTAACAATAGGAGTACATACCATAATCCAATTTTATCTATACTCTTTAACTATCTGAAAATCCTCTTCACTGTCGTAACCTATGACTCTTTCAGTTCTTACTAAAATATGGTTGTTAAACAAACTGCAAACATTATATCTGGTCTAGTAGCAATTAGGTACAATAATCCCCCAATCTTTGATATGTACTTACTTGCATCTTCTTTTGGTGAATCATCTTCCTTCGTCAAGACTCAACTTACATCTGGTAACAATAGGAGTACATACCGATTTAGAATTCTCCAAACCAAATTTCTTCAATAATTCCTTAACATATTTGGACTAAGAAATGAAAATACCTTTATTGTTCTGATTTACTTGCAATCCAAGAAAGAAATTCAACTCACCAATCTAGACATCTCAAATTCCATTAACATTTTTTTTGCAAATTTGCTACACAAATTATCTTTTCCTCCAAAGGTAATGTCATCAACATAAACCACAACAACTAAGATTTTATCTAAATAGGTCTTGTAATACAGATTATTATTTGTCAATCTATTCTAAAATCCTTGTCCAATCAGATATATGTCCAATCTACCATACCCTACTTTGGGTGTCTAGTTAAATCCATGCAAATCCCTTCTTCAATCTGCACATAGCATTGAGATTCTCTTCAAACATGAAACCTTATGGTTGTTCAATGTATACTTTTTCCTTCAATTCTCCATTCAAGAATGGTAACTTAACATCTATCTGATAAACTTGAAATTTTTATATGCTACAAATGCTAAGAACATTCAGATCGCTTCCATCTGAGCAACAGGGGCATAAGTCTCATCAAAATCAATACCTTCAATCTGAGTGTAGCCTTTACATACTAACCTTGTCTTATTCCTTATTACCTTACCATTCTCATCCAGCTTGTTTCAAAAAGCCCATTTTGTACCAATCACATTCTTATCAGTTGGTCTGGGTACAACTTCCCAAGTTTGATTCTTCTCTATCTAATCAAGCTCTTCTTTCATTGCTCTTACCCAATTCTAATCATTACATGCTTCTTCGATAGATTTAGGCTCAATTTCTAAAAGTAAACATAATAAAACTTGCTCTTGTGCTACTTTACTTCTTATAACAACTCCTCTAGCAATAATCTAATTCTCAGAATGATTTCTTTGTAGATACCTTGGTGTTTTTGTTGTAGATGTTGGAGCTTGCCTTGTGTCTTCTTCTTGTTTCTTATCTTCTCTTCTTTTGTCTTATGTATCAAATTCATACTCAATATGTTTCTCAGGAGTCTTCTGAAAATCTTCATCAACCTTTACATTTATGCTTTCAACAACCTTATTCAGTCTCTTGTTGCAACACTGGTACACTTTTCTCCTTGTAGAATATCCAAGAAATATACCTTTATCAACTATGTTGTCAAACTTGCCTAAATTGTCTTCATCTCCCTCAATGTAACATATGCTTCCAAAAATTTTGAAATACTTCATAGTAGGTGTTCTTTCATGTCATAGCTCATATGAAGTCTTCTCATATTTCTTTTGGTAAATAACTTTGTTGAGTGTGTACACAGTTGTATGAATTACTTCTATCTAGTAAACCTACTTCCTTAATCATTGTTCTTGTTGTTTCCTACATTGTCTATTTCATTCTTTTCACTACACCACTATGTTGTGGTGTTCTAGTTGTTGGAGAGTGTCTTTTCACACCATGCTTTTCACAATAACTTTCAAATTCATGAAAAGTAAACTCTCCTCTACTATCAATTCTCAAATATTTAATTTTCTTACCACACTCGTTCTCAATTCTTGCTTTAAGTATCTTAAATTTCTCAAAAGCTTCTAATTTCTAATCTTGAATAATCATCAATGAAAAGTATAAAATATCTCATTTTGTAAGTTTCTTGTTTTTGTAGGACCACATAGATCAGTATGCACTAGATCTAGTAAATCAGTAGATGAATATTTTTTTCCTTGAATGGTTCTCTTCTTTGTTTTCCTTCCTTACATCCCTTTTAAATAGTATGTTTGGTTTGCACTAGCTCAGCAAATCTCTAAGAACATAAGATGAACTTATTCTTACCAAATTATCAAAATTGATGTGGCACATCCTCCAGTGCCAAAACCAACTATCATCAATTCGAGATAGTTAACATCCTTTTGTAGCTCTTTCAAGTTGATACATGTTCCTTCCTGCTCATTTGCCAATTGCAATCAATGTTTCAAATTTCTTCTAAATCTCACAACCTTCATTTTTTAACACAGCATTGCCATTATCACACATCTGTCCAACATTCAAAAGATTATGACACAAACCCTTCACATAGTAAACCTTGTCAGGATTATGCTTTCTATCAAAAATAATTGAACCTCTACCAACAATATAATATATCTTATCATCACCAAATCTGACAAGACCACCATCATATTTCTCAAGTGTTACAAATTTGATCTAATCACCAATCATATGATTAGGACATCCACTATCAATCAGCCATTCATACTTATTTCTTTTAACATACAAAACAATCTCATTATCATCATCAATTTTTGGGCATATACTAGAAATATCAAATCCAAATTTCTCATCTTCTTTAGCATAAAGCAACCAGTCTTCTTGTTCTGAATCATCATATGATATGTTAACATTTTCATTTACATAGTAAGCCTTCTTATTGAAATTCTTAAATTTTTGTCTCGGACCTTTCTTTGGACATCTAATACTTAAATGACCAATCCTTCTACATCTAAAACAATAAAAGGGTAATATACATTTGTATTTGTCAGTACCTTTCTTTAGTTTCTTTGCAAAGTTTTCTTCCATGTCATCTAATTCATCATCAACGTCAACATCTTCTTATGTCTTTGTGGCTTTAGATAGTCTCAGATCTACTCCTCTTTCAAATTTTCTTAACTCAAAGGTGGTTAAAGTGTCAAACAATTGTTCTTTGGTAAACTTTTGTGGATCATACACTTCCTCAATAGTTGAGATCTTCTCATTGTAGCTATATGGTAATTGCATCAAGATCTTCTCCATGACATCTTTATCAGTGATATTGCCTCCTTGATTCTTGACTTTGTTTGTTGCATTGTCAACCCTCTAAAAATAGCTTCTAATATCTTCACCTTCTTCCATTCTTAGATTCTCGTAATGTTGTTTAACTCTTAGCTTCTTAGATAGCTTAACTCTATCATTTCCTTCATAAATCTCTTTGAACTTTTTCTCAAACTTCATAGGCAACCTTCAATGAAACAACCTTTAGCTATCTCAATTTTTGATAAAGCACTAAAAATTTCATACCTTACTTTCTCATTCTCCTCATAGGCAGCAATTTCATCTTGAGTACTAACGCCATTCTCAGGAAACACATACTTCGTCTCCACATGCTTCCAAGTGGTGTACCAATTGAAATCATATATTCTCTCATTTGCTCCTTCAACGAACTGTAATCAATTCCCTAAAACATAGGAATGTTCAATTTGTGTGTCATTGGATTTGCCTCAAGGGGTTAAGCTCTTTCTCCAAGGTACCAAGCTCTAATACCGATTGTTGAACAAGCTGAATAACTAAGAGGAGAGTCAATTAGTTATTCCAAAACACTCTATGAAACTTTTACTAAAACAATAAGTATATAAACCATTTAATTAATTAAGACTGATAAAAGCGTGAAAGCACAAAAACCATCAACAATAATGAACACTGGAATTTACATGAAAACTCAAAACGAGAAAAACCACGAAGAAGCTAACTCTCGTGAAATTAACATCAATTAAAGTGACACCAATTAAGGTGATTTTGTACAAAGGCTCACTTTTAATTTGTTCACTATTGTTTGGCTCACAGTCTGTCAAGCTAACTACCCTAAAATATGAATAAGACTAACTGCCAACACATAAAGGCTCACTACTAGTACAAAAAGATTCACTACTAATACAAGTGGGCTTCCAATCAAAATATAAGAAATGAAATTGAATCCACCACTGAAACCACTGTCACTGACACTCTATAATACAAAAATGATATAACAGTCTGCTATGGATTGCAACAACTCGCACAAACTTCAACACATCGATATTTTCTTATTGGATTCCCATTCACTTCGCATATTACTCGCATACAAGCATCTCACCAACAATCAGAAACATCGCTCTTCATATATTGTCTCACACCATCAACAAGGTCCACCTAAACTAGTTTATAATAGGTCACACCAAAGCATTCCCGTGGTGGTAAGGAATGAAACGTGGTCTGGCTTGCTCAATACATGTCTCGCGCATATCAACACGCTACACCATCTCTGAGACTTTCGGTATCAATGAATATGATAAATGCATTACATGATAACTGCTAGGACCGAAACATGACGAACACACTCCAAATACGACCGAGCCCAAACAAATGTTCCACCATAGGTTGCACACAGAAAGGGACCAACACCGACACGGATAAAGATAGATATTTGAAGCACATTCTTTAGTGAACACTTCTACTAATACGACAAGAATATCGGTACACACATCAACCGATACAACAAAATGATCATATTATAAATGAATCGTATATATGCATTGGATATATTGTCATCAATGACAACTATTAATGACAATAACATGAATAGCATCAACCTCACAATCTAACAGACTTAACCTTGGAGGTAACTTTGTGATTAAGCACACTTGAGCTGGTATAGTATTGGGAAGGATGGCCACCCAAGAAGTCTCAGTGTGCTTTAGCTCTGTGAGCATCACCTAGATGCAATGAGTGCTAAGTGTTCCATTCATTCTCATAAGAGATGGGTTCTTGTGAATCACTACTCATGAAACATGAGTCAACAAATTTGACTCAAAAATTACACAGTTGAATCCTACTTGCAATATCACAATTTGGCTTGCTGTAAAAAAATATCTTCTACTTATCAAAAAAAAATTTTACTTTTTTTAACATAATATTTAAACCATTTCCTCTTATTATTATAAAATATTATTATTTGATTCACCTTATTCTATTTCTTTTATAAATATTTTTAATTTCATGTGCTATCTTGGATCTCAAAAATATCTTTCATTTTTCCTTCATCCTAATATCTAACCACAATTCAAAACATCGATCCTTAAAAAACAACTTCTAAAAACTACATATTTTTTTAAGTTGAGGTTCAAATCATTTGAATAGAAAACTATTTTTAAAACAAATAGGATTTGTGTCACGACATGCTAATTTTATTGACATCACTTGTTGAGCTAACTGTTATTCGTTCTTTAACACTACCTTGGAAGTTACAAAGAACCATTTATTTCACAACAGTATTTGGCATTCTCCTTTTACTCTGCTACAAATATCTTCTAATGTATATTTCAAACTATTAATGTCCCGTCTGATTTTCATACTCCCAAACTTAACGTTAGCAGCCAGATTTGGTAGATCGTATTAGAGCTTACAAAGATTCAACCTAAAGAACACTGTAGATTGCTCGCAGGCCTGTTAAAAAAAACCATGAAATCTCTAATAGTTAGTGAACTAGAAAATCATTATTCAATTATTCCACGGGTAGTGCAGCAATCATATTCCCTGTACCAATAATCATGCATAATTTACAATTTCAGATGATGTTGAAATAAGGAAGCCATCTCAATCTGCATGAAACACAATAAAAATGATGATTAAATACTGATTGATATTACAAAAAGGTATACAAGAAGCTGCAAAGATGAGTGTGTATGAACTTATAAATGTATTTTGTTCATATTTTTGCAACTAAACTGTCACAATTAACGAGCCTAGAGACCTCCGTAAAGTAAATTTGCAAAAAAAGAGAACGGAACATCAAATGTGTAATCAATGTTTTGAGACAATAAACTTGATTCCGCTTGACGTGGATTGGAGTTGCATTTCTCGGTGTTGATTCAGCTTATGACCATTTTGGGTGTGTTTGTTAATGTGTTGGGAGCCCTGTTGGGTGATTCCCTTTGCTGTTCTGCCTGTAACAGTGTGTTATTTGTTCATATTTAGACTTGCAAACAAGTTTCCAATCATCTATTAAGGTATTTTCTTGTGAATATTTCATAATCTTGATTTCCTTATGTACCAGAAACTCTTTAAAGTGATTTGTCATCAAAATTTTATGTAAACAACATTTGAATGGATGCTGATTAACTATATCAAACTTATAGTGGCTGCTCTTTCAGTGTTTGGTTGGTTATTTTGCCCTTATTGTTGCTAAAATCTTAAAAAAGTAAATTTGAAGGTGGTTATTGTAATATGCAGCCATGTTCTGGTCTGATTTTTTTTGTTTGTTTTTGAGTTTAAGAATGTTTGATAGAAAGAATAGGAAGAACTGATATATTTTGCAACAAATACAATACCACGACATCAAATATAAAGGAAAATGCTTGCAATATTCACTTCTAAAATCAGTCCAAAACAGAATGTACAATACAAAGACAAAATTGAAGATACTCGGATGGATAAATCTGATCATAAACACAAATACAACATACCTATTCGCTGGTAATGAAGTTAAATGACTGCAGCAATAACAACCAGCAAGTACAAATTCCAGAAACCCTACATTCTTCACCAAACAACTCCAAATGATATGGTTGGGTCAAGAAGCATCAAACACTAGCTAAGATCTTTAGTGAATGCAGATATCCTTAAAACCCAATGGCTACCCTAGAATTTTCATGTTGACCCTCAAGAAGTAATATGTGCGGCTGGAAATGATATGAAAAAAGAGAAGAGAATGCAACCAGCAAACTATAAGTTTAACCCTCCTCAATCTTCTCCAAAATTGTCCTATAGAAATCTGATATCCAATAAGCTCTGCAAATTTAAAAATGTAAACTACAATATGCCCAAATGTGACCTCCAATAAAGTCACTAGAGTATTCTCCATATTCTATCTCTCAACAACGTGGAGAATGTTGCTTGCAAGGGATTTCGTCCTCACAAACCAACAAGAATCACAATCTCCTTGAAGAATAGAAGCATACACAATAACAATATTCAACATGCCCTAATGAGAGCCCTAATCCTCCTTTTAGCTGCTTTTTCGAAAAAGTACTTTATTGCTTCTGTAATTTTTTGGGACTGTTTTCTCAAAAATATTTTTTCGCTATTATTTTGGGAATACTTTTTCGCTATGTTTCAGGACTGCTATTTTAATCTCCTAATGTAGCATTAAATAACTATGCTCCATGGAGTTTCGGGGACAGGGACGGGGACGGGGACGGGAGTGCATGTTTCTCATACAAGGACTCTTTAGCTAAGTTACCGATTCAAGTGCGGATTCGGATGCGGATGCGGATGCGGGATGCGGATGCGGATGCGTGAAATTTTTTTTTAGGGGATGCAGATGCGTTTGGGTGCGTTTCTTATATATATATCTTTGTGTGTGTGTTAGACATAATATATTTGATTAAAATAATATTTGATGTTTGTAATGTTTTAATATATGTTGATAAATATTAAAATATTATGTTTGTAATGTTTTAATATATCAGTTAGACATAATATATTAGTTATCTCCATGACAAGATGTTGATAAATATACATTTTTTTTTAAATTTCAATGTAGCCAGCCAATTAGAACAATTCCATGTATAAAACATTACAGAAACTGTTGCTTCGTATTTTCTCTCTTAATACAATCTCATTTCTTGCAGACAGGCTTCTATTTCCGATGGTATTTCTCCAAACTTCATCTCTGCAAACCGCATTTTTTGTGGTTTTTCTGTTCGATAGCTCACACAGGATTTTTATTTTTGGTTTTTCTGCAGCAACCGGATTTCTTTCTTCGTTTTTGTAGATTTGTGCCACTTCTCTCAGAGTAATGGCTCATTTTCTTGCAACTCTGACGCTGTTTTCTTTACGTCTAAGGTTTCATCCTCTGAGTTATTAGCAACAGCTCCTGGTTTCATCCATTGATATTAGAATATCAATGAACGGCAAAAACAGAACAGCGACGCATCATGTGCGCACTACTCCCGCATCCACTCTCACATCCCAGGGCTAGGTGGGCACATTGTTAGGAAATCAGATCTTTGGGAATATAATGTTATTTATTTTAATACAGATATATATATATATGAATACCTCTAATTTTAATTTGAATGCATATATTATTGTATGCAGTGAGGGAGAATAGCAATGTACGTTGTAACTGATTGTATTCAAACCCTCACTGCACACAATATATATATATATTAGTGAGCGGCCACATCCAAAGGATCGTGACCCTCACAAATGAAACAATGCATATACTAAACACAGCGCATATCATAAACAATGATCACAGCGCATATCATAAACAATAATCACAGCGCATATTAATAAAGAATAATCACAGCGCATATCAATAAAGACAGTCGCTGTGTTAATGTAAGCGACTGTTAACAACAGTTGCTTACATTAACATAGGGACTGTTAATGTAAGCCGACAACCATGGCAGTCGGCATTGTATATGATGTGATGTATAAAGTTCGATAAAGCATTTCATTGTTTATTTCGATAATGCAACAATGTTATCATTATTATATTGTTAATATAGTAATGATAATATAATATAATATATATCATGTATTATAATATTATCATTACTATATTAATAATATAATAATGATAATAATATAATATAATATATCATTTATTACAACTTCTTCATTATAATAAAGTATCAATATATATATATATATATATATTAATACGAATGAAGCTATATCTTAACACGCATCGGTAACTGAGCTCTTTAGGGCCAATTTTTGGGGTATAATAAGGGATGGCTATTTAAAAAATAGGGAAAATTTTATATATAGAGAAATTTGAAATATGCATATCATAAAATTGATAAAGCATTCACCATGGACATTTTAGACGCTTAATACATAGCATTAGACCTGAATTGAGATTTCACATGTGAATTGATAAACAAATTAACAAAATTCAAATGCTTCCATTGTCAATTCATGGCATACATATAGAAAAAATGTTGAAAGGTTCCAAGTTTCAACCATGAAAATACTAAAATATAAATACTAAACTACTAAAAGTAAACAGTAAACATATAAGGCCAACTGCATAATCAGCTGTCTATAATAATAATAATGTCAAGATATAAGTAGAAGTGTAAAACTAAATATATCGTTGTCCATAAACAGTGCATGGTAGGTCTAGGAATCTAAATCAAAATCAGAAGTAGAATCTAAGTCACCACTAGAATGAGGGTTTATAAACATATAACTACAAAAATACAATAATATATTGACGAGTGTAGAATGTTGCATTACTTTCGTCTTACATTTTCCTATTTACCCTTGCCTTTATCCATATTCCTGTCACCATTTGATGCAGGAACCTTAATATTTAATAAAATATGAAAAAGAAATTAAGATTAACATATTACTGAAAATAATGATAATTATGACTATTTTGTGTCCGAAATGGCAGGGGGGTAGTTGAGGATGAAGTCAAGGCTGTTATGAACTCGAGGAACAAAGGAGATCGAAAAGATGAAATTAGCAAAATATCAAATAGTGACCGGTCATTTTGATTTAGGGACATTTTGTTATAAACGGCCTGCAGCCTAAAACTAGTTATAGGTTTGATTGTTTCATTCACCGATCAGACTATTTCAATCAGTGACTATTTTGTTTCGTAAGAAGATAAAGTATATGGTTGTAAACGTATGTTAAGATTAGAAAGTAGCATCATATAAATATGGATGTATGTATCAGACTTAAGGTAACCCGTAATATATGAAAGAATATTGTTGTTTAATCAAGACTCATTCCTCTATGTGCTGTGTTATGCATAATTTGAGTCAGTGAAAGTTAGTGTATGGCCTGGTGACCGAGGAGAGAGGATCTGCTGCTTGGGTTATCAAGTGATTCCTTTCTAGTGTGGTGTGGTGAGTTTTATATTTTTTTTATTAGTCTTGCATTCGTAAATGCGATTGCCGTATTGATATCTCATTCATTAGTGTGATCTTCTATCAACTATAATTCATAGATATTTGAATGGCAATTTGCAGTAGTAATTCCATTATTGTCTGAGTGAGTTTGAAAGTGAAGTAGCCTACCGTATGGTTTGTACTTAATTAAGATCTCAGCCTGACATCTATATACATTCTGAATTCGGATTGCAGACTAAAGAAGAACACTTTGGCTTATAGATTAAATTGTCTCAAATTAATCATCTGGTAAATGCAGTCTCTGTATTATGATTGTTCCTCACTGTAATAATAATTGAAACAATTGTGAATGGAAATCAGTCTGAGAAGTATAAATTAATCAAGGAATAGGAATTACAATTGTTGTGAATCAGTCTAGAAGTGTGGTTTCATTTATTTGCAAGAGTGTTTCATTTATTTCCAAGAGTGTGTTAGATTAAATAAGGTTTCATTTATTTAGAAAGTGTGTTAGCAATAAAATTTCATTCATTTACCAAGTGTGTTTCAAATTGAGCTTTAGAGTAAAGATGTGTTTTAATTTAATTAAAAGGTGTTTTAATTCAGTTCTTAATTAGCAAGTGTGTTCAAATTCATAGATGCATTCATCCCCACTTAGTCCATTATCTTCGTCCCTTAGCCAAACAGCCACAATATCCTTCACAAGTCTACACATCCCGGATTGACACAGTTAGGAGGAAACTGAAGGGACTAACATTCAAGTGAAACATAAGATAAGATTTGCTCATATTTAAAACCACTGTTTTACCAAACATTTTTTGCATCGTTGCCAAGGAAGGAATTAAAGGCACGAAACCATAGTGAATTCAGTTAGGACCAGTGCACCTTTGAGAAAATATGAGTAACTATCGACCATGCTTAGGTAAGTAACTTTGGTTTGTGTTGTAATTCATTTAGGTGCATGAAAAGAGTCAGAGATAGTAAAGGGAGGTTTGTTAAGAAATATTTAGTGGGGAAAGGGTGACATTAAGACAGTTGTCAAAGCTCCATCCAATACACCTACTATCAATAGTTCTCCTAAATTAGCCAAGCAATTTGCTGATTCCTTTGAGTCTCGGTGTAGTAAGCCCCCTGAAAACCCCTTTCCAATCTCCTATACTCCTTGGGCATTAGAAATCATTAAAGAAATAGAAAACATGGGAGATAACAACGGAGGCAACCTTGGGGAAGGCAACAATGGGCCTAGGTAGGAAAGAGCATTGGTACCACATCATGATACCGTAACCTTTGAATTTCCTATAGCCCACCCTACAGATGATGCACCTATGAAAAACATACCACATTCTCCTTTACCCATTTATAGAGGCTTAACTGTTGAGGACCCTGATATGTTCTTGTTTGAATTTGATGATCTTTGTCACAGTTACGACTATCAAAGTGATGCTCAGAAACTAAAGTTGTTTCCAACCACCTTAAAAGATGTTGCTCTACGATGGTTAATGAGCCTACGAGACATTAGAACATGGGAACAAATGAAGGAATCAATTTTGATGAAGTATCAAGAATACTGCAAGACGAAGGAAGTATGGGACAAGATTTTTTGTATGACTCAAAAGGAAGATGAATCCGTTAAGGATTTCCTTGAACGCTTTGTGTCCAATCTATAGAGATCTCGACAACCTGATTTAACTCCTGACACTATTAAAATGCTTTTTCTTAAAGGCATTAGAGATGACACAATGGATGCTTTGAATTTAATTGGTAAAATTGACATTTCTAAATTAAGCTTTGATGACATTTGTGATATTTGCAGGAGCTATTCAAGGTCCCAACGTTCAATAAGAAGTCACGCAAGTAAGTTCCTCTCTTAAGGAGCATCAAGTATTTACGAAACGTGAAATAGGTAATCTACTTGAAGACCATGAAACTGATTTGTTGAATCACATGGGGAAACAAATTGCCACATTGTATACTCATAGGAAACATGAGGAAGCAAAAAAGGCCTTAGCAGTATATTGTCCCACATGTCGTAAAAAGCATGGTCATGGGGATTGCCCATACAATAGAACAAGTATTTCATCCCTAGAAGAGGTTAGTAAAAGCTCAATCTTAAGACCTCTTCCAGAAGGAGCGGCTAGTATGCAATATGTTTAGGAACCTGTTTATTTTATGGCCCCAAGCCATCTTGTCCCATCGAGAGCAATGCGGCCAAGTTTTCCCAATGAGTCTTTTCCTGGACCTAATCAACCCTTCCCCAATCAAACTTGATGGTATGGAGGTTGGCAGCAATCTCCACCTTACCCTCAATGGCCACAACAACAATATGCTACACAGTTATGGAAGCAGGCATGGACGCCACAACCATCATCATATCCACAACCATATCCCCCACAAGCTCCATTTCTACCTCCACCTATAATTAGTCCCTACCAACAACCACAACAATTTCTTCCACCCATACCATCATCTTCTAATCCACCAATCAACCCGCCACAACCACCAAAACCCACATCAATGCCAACACATCCAAACCCCAATCCCAACAATAAGGCAACACAACCTATCTAAATAATGAGGTGGCGGGTTGCCCTACCTATCCAATCAATGCAGTGGAGCTCGAAGGAGTACAATTAAGGTCGGGAGGAGTACAATTAGGGTCAGGAAAAGCCCTCCAAGGCCCTACTATCACAGAAGTAAACGAAGAACCCGAGGAAAGAACCCCCATTTCCTGACTAATTTCTTTCAAAATTTGTACAAAGGAAACCTCACAAACTGAATTTGACCTTGTGAGTGAACTTCGTAACATTAGTATTAAGATTCCTTTGTTGCAGGCCATAAAGGATATTCCAATGTACAACAAGACAATTCGAGAGTTATGTACACGAAAGCAAAAGGAGGATCCAAAGACCATCCAAGTTATCGGACAGCTGGCAGATCTCATGCTTGGAAGCCTAACCATTCCCAAATATTCAGATCTAGGAAGTCCGGTCATCCAGGTAAGTATTGGTAAGTTCACTATTCCCAACACACTTGTGGATTTAGGTGTTGCAATTATGTAATGACTAATGAGACAAAGGCAAGATTGTCACTTGAAGGACTTAGAGCCACGCCTATAGTCCTTCAAATGGCAGACCGTTCATTGGTCAAGACTAAGGGAGTTATCCAAAATGTTATACTTTCTATTGATTCGTGGGATTATCTGACCAATTTTATTATCTTGCAGCCTAAAGTTAAGCTGGGGGGAGACCCTTAATCTTGGGACGACCTTGGTTAGCCGCTTCCAATGCTTTCATCAACTGCCGATCAGGTAACAAGGTTATTTCTAATGGGGAGCAGACAAAACAATTAACATTATATCCACAAGCACAACCCTTGTTAGAGACAGAAGATCCAATCTGGATTGACAGTGACTTAAAGGAGTCTCTACCAGTCTTGACAATCGATCAAGCACAGGACCTTGATGAGCCTACTGAAGATAGCATTCTTGCTAATTTCCTTAAGAACAGGTATGAGTCAAATGACATTCTAGAAAACATGGTCCTTCCTTCAAGTATGAATACTAGTTGTCCTTTTGGAAATTTTCCTTTGGTAGGTAGCTTTCAGTCTATTCAACACTTTTTAACATTACATCAATTGTTACCTCACTAGTGTCTATATAGCCCATTATTATCTTTAGAGAGTCCTAGTCATTCACAAGTACTAGCCCTTGATTCACCAACACAATCAGAACCCATGGAAATCTTGCCAAGTCGCACACTTAACATCAATCCACATTTAAGCCCTGAACAAGTCCAAGACCTTATTGCCATGCTTATGGATAATAAAGATGCATTTGATTGGGAGTACCAAGATATGCATGGCATCCATCCAGACGCCATATCTACATAGACGAAGGGAGTCGTCCAATTAGACAACCACAACAAACACTTAACCCCGCTTTGTGAGAAATAGTCAAGGAGTTACAAAAATTGGTTAATGTTGGTTTCTCCTCTAGTTGTGGTCCCAAAGAAAAATGGTAAGTGGCAGATTTGTGTTGATTATAGAGCTCTTAACAAAGCAACTAAAAAGGATCATTTTCCATTTCCATTTATTGACCAAGCATTGGATACTCTTGCAGGTAAGCAATTCTTCTCTTTTTTGGACAGATTCAATGGTTACAACCAGATTCGCATAGCATCGGAAGATCAAGACAAGACTACCTTCATGTGCCCATGGGGTACCTTCGCCTATAATGTTCTACCTTTCGGGCTGTGCAATGCCCCTACTACCTTCCAGAGGCCAATGTTAAGTATTTTTGTTGACCTTGTTAATGATTGTCTTGAAGTTTATATGGATGATTTTACTATTCATGGTAATACTTATGAGGCAAAAACGAACTTAGAAAACGTGCTTAAGCCATGTCTAGATACTAATTTATTTTTAAATTATGAGACATCCTTATGAGAGAGGT
The DNA here is from genome assembly GCA_027943335.1 of Chamaecyparis obtusa. Taxonomy (NCBI): domain Eukaryota; kingdom Viridiplantae; phylum Streptophyta; class Pinopsida; order Cupressales; family Cupressaceae; genus Chamaecyparis; species Chamaecyparis obtusa. Next base: position 221,080 of record BSBK01005475.1, read on the forward strand.
AATTGTGCTAGGCCATTACATCTCTTCTAAAGGTATTCAAGTAGACCCAAAAAAGATGCAAATTATTCAAGATTTGCCTACAACATCTAGCCAAAAGGATGTTCGTAGTTTTCTTGGTCATGCTAGGTATTACCAAAGGTTTATCCAAAATTTGAGCAAGCTTGCCTCTCCCTTATTTGCTTTATTAGCTAAAGATGTCGCCTTCTATTGGACACAGTGTCAAGAAGCCTTCGAGACCATCAAGACAAAACTCATAACCACACCTGACCTTAGAGGTCCATATTGGGAGTTACCTTTCCATAACCATACCGATGCCTTTGATTCTTCCATGGGAGTTGTTCTCAAACAAAAAGAAGATAATCTCTTCTATTCTATCTACTACATCAGCAAGAACTTCATGAGTGCTGAGGTGAACTACACGGTAACTAAAAAAGAGTTTTTAGCTGTTGTATATGCAATAAATAAATTTCGTCATTACATTACTGGTTATAAAGTTTTTGTCCACACTGATCATTCGGCCATTCGTTTCTTAATGAATAAACCTATTGTAACTGGTCGAGTTATTAAGTGGTTGCTTTTATTACAAGAATTTGATGTAACTAGACTTGATAAGCCTGGTCGAGAAAATGTGGTTGCAGATTTTTTGTCCAAGTTGCAATAGCCAGACAATGAACCAACCCCAGTTGATGAAACCTTTCCAGATGAACATGTCTTTGCTATCTCGGCAAAGAGCCCATGGTTCGCTGACATTGCAAATTATCTAGTCCAATGCAAATTTCCACCTCATTTCTCTCCACGGGACACCGAAAGCTAATTGGCATCAGTGGACAATACACCTGGATAAATGGCTTGCTCTTTTGGACAGGCATTGACAATATCATATGACGATGTGTACCCGAGGACGATGTCTTCGATATACTTTGTGCATGCCACACAGAACCATGTGGAGGACACTTTGATACTCAGAGGACTGCACAAAAGATTCTTACAGCAGGTTAATATTGGCCTACAATCCATAAGGATTTTAAGCGGTATGTTCATCATTATGGGCCGCCCCACACGTTCTGATGAGATGTCGCTACACCCGCAATTATCTATAGAGCCCTTTGAGAAGTGGGGCCTTGACTTTGTGGGCTCAATCAATCCTCCATCCAGGAACAAGAAATACATCCTTGTTTGCACGGACTATGTCACAAAGTGTGTCGAAGTTGTCACCCTGAAACATGCAAGAGATACAAAAGTGGTTAATTTCCTTTACTCAAAGATATTCACCAAGTTTAGTTTACCTCAGGAGATAACTACTGACCAATGACCACAATTCACATCAGAGCTTATTTCTGTATTAGTCAAGGAATATGAGATCCGCCGTCGTAAGTCTACTCCTTATCATCCTCGGGTGAATGGGTAGGTCGAAGTAACCAACAAAGAACTGGAGAACATCCTTACCAAGACAGTCGCTCTTTATAAGCGTGATTGGTCCGCACGACTTCCTAAAGCTGTATGGGTCTATTGCACAACGTGGAAGATCACCACTGGTCTGAGCCCTTATGAACTTATCTATAGTAAGAAGGCAATTCTCCCTATAGAATTTGAGATCAAGACTCTTCGCACTGCACTTCAACTAGGTATGAGTCTTTATGATGCGTAGAAGGAACGCATTTCTCAACTCCACTCTTTAGATGAATTACGCCAGGAAGCACTTTTCCACATCGAGGTTGTTCAAAAACAGCGTGCTCTTTGGCATGATCGTCACATTTGACAACAATCCTTTCAGCCTAGAGATTAGGCACTCTTGTACAATTCCCGCTTCCAAGACTTTAAAGGCAACTTTCACACACACTGGTTGGGGACTTACGAGATCGAGTAGGTATATAATAATGGAGTTGTTTGTCTCTGCATCATCAACTCTAAAATAACTCTCCTTGTCAATGGCCACCCCCTAAAGTTGTACAAGAAGCCTCTTTCCAAAGAAGCTTTCTTCTTAGATGTAGCCAACGAACTCACTGTGGTTCCCTTTGGCCTCCTTCAGCATTGATGATTAAAAGATTCAACAACAAAAAAAAGCAATAAAAGATCCAATAGCAAAAACCTTCGGGTGTCATTGGCCAGTTAGCATTTGAAAACCGGTCTCCAGCAAGTGCTAACTCCTAAATAAACTTAGGGGTAAAAATTTGGCTTCTAGTGCCCCTAGGCAGTAGTCGACTGAAAATCGGGTCACCAGCGATCTATTATCAGAAAAAAAAAATACAAATGCAAAGAAAAGAGAAACAAAACAATAAGACGACAATGGAAATGACAGCTTCCCTTTCTTTCCCCATTATGGACAGGAACTCTTTTTCTTTTAATCATTGCCTTTGTCTTTCTCTCAAGCGATCTTTTGTTGTCCTTGGAGTGTCCCACCACTTTTGGTGGTTGGCTTCTTACCTTGGCTTCTTTTGGTCATCCTTTGCCTACATCCCCTGGTCTTCTACAATCCCTCTCATTTTGTGTTGGCTTGTATTCTCTTTTTGCCATGTCTTTTGGTGAGTCGTGCAATCAATGGGACTTGGTTTTGGCTCCGCGTTTTTCCTTTCATCTCATCATGCTTTTCCGTCTATCCATCATCTATCATCATGGTTGATCTCGCTTGTACTATACGACTCCTGACTTGTTCCATCAACATTACTTCTTGTCACATCTTCGCAGATCTCCTCTCTTCGGCATCTCGTGCTCAATCTTTTCATGATATGCCGATGTGACTACTTCTGGTTCAAATTCGCCTCGCTCATGGTGATTGGTAACTTGTTTATTCTTGATTTCTTTTCTTATTCTATTTTATATTTTGTGTTCTCTTCTATCAAATGGTGAGTTGCCCCATTGATGGTTAAACCAATCAGTTGGGGGGACGGATTGTCACTTAAATCCACTGTCATTACTAAGGGATTGTCCTTATCATCAATAAAATTCATTATTATTATATTTGTCGTCATTCCCTGCCAAAAAATCATTGCGAAATTTAGAATTTGTCCTTGTAAACCGCTTTTCCAAAACATACTTGTTTGCATCACTAGTATTGAGCTACAATGAGTTTATGCAAATATGCCAAAAGGTCATCATCCGCGTCATGAGCCTACCACTTTAACAGGTTTAAAAGCAAATGCCGCAACATATGCAGAGTTCCAGAACTCCCATTGCGATACCTATTTCACAAGACTGAAAGGGTTTGATGGGCAAGTTGCACTAGAATTTGCCCACAATTTTCGTAAACAAAATGCCATTATTTGAGGGTTAGAGATTACAGTCACCATGGAAACCATTGTTGAGGTGTTTGGGCTACGACTGAGAAGAGAGCTATATTTCCCTAGGAAATCAAAGCAATCTACAGAGTTAAAGCCAACACATAGGAATTCTTGTAGAGGGGTGAATCTGTGCAAATAGTTGCTAAGCAGGGTACCAAATTGCAGTCTTTACCAACACATTGGAAAGACGTCGCAAATTATATCATCCTCTATATCACCTATGAAGGTAGGTCCCAGTATGTTTTTTCCTAGTATTTTAAGTTAAAGTTGCATTTGCGGAAGGTTTTATTAATCAATGCTCCATATTTTCTATATCGTGCTCTGCAACGCATGTTTAAAATGGTGAGAAGTGGTAAACCACATTTTTTATCCCACTATTGCTTGATAAAACTTCTGGTAATCCAAGAATTGAAATTGTTGTCTTCTCTTAGAGATTGGGACTCGTTTTTCCATTCTCAGAATGATGAAACTGGTGTTGACGTAACTTAGTTGTCATTGGTGAAGTCATAGGCAAACATCAATCCCACCGGTACATCACACCAGTACTCAGAAGCGTGCACCGGTAGACTAAACAAGAAAGCGGTGTACTTTAACCGGTCATGCTTATACCGGTCTAGGTTTTTGCAACCGGTCATGAGACACAGACAGAGAACAGATGACTAACCGGGAACAAGCTCTTCACCGGTTAAGTGCATGATAATCCGAACCAGATTATGCGGAGCGTTTGCAGTTAAAGTAGAGTTAGCTTTTTCGGTGGAACTGGAATTAGTTTTGTTTTATCAACGAGCTTTTCCAGGTAAACTTAGAATCAGTTTGCAAGTTTTTTTGCATGCATGATTTATGGGTCAGTTTACAACTTGGCGAAACTATGAGATGTATTTTTAATAAGATTAATTTCTTATAAATACAGGTCATAGCACACAAAAGAATTGTTGTTGAATTTCAAGAGCATAGAGAGAAGGAGAGCAGTAGAACAGAATTCTCTGAGAGAAGTCACAGTCACAAAAGGTAAAAGACAAAGAAGGGTTCAACAACCAAGCAGAGCAAAGGGTGACAGGTATGATCTGATTAGACAGAAAGTGTCATCATAAGATCATTGCTTTAGATTGTGAAGCATATTCAAATCTCTTAATCAAGGGTGAACCCTAACAAGTTCTTTGTATAAATCCCTTTACCGGGTAACATCTTTATTGGTGTTGAAAGTCCTCGTACAAGGCGACTCCTAACAGGGTCAAGATCCTAACAGGTCTTCTACCAAATCCCTTAACCGGGTAGCACTCTTACTAGTGCTTTGTAAGCCTCTAGCAGGGCATATTTATTACTGCAGTAGTGAAATTGTGGGTTATGTCCCACCGTGGTTTTCTCCTTCTAACCGAGGGTCTCCACGTATATATGTTGTGTTAACCTGTGTATTTCAATTTATGTTTATGAGTGTTGTTATATTCTTTAACTTTGCAAGAATATATATAGAAGGATAAGTTGAAGTAGAAATTGTATATACTGATTCGCCCCCCCCCCCCCCCCCTCAATAACCGGTTAGGATTAACAACTGGTATCAGAGCCTCATGTTCTCAAAGACAAAAAGCTTAACCGCTTGAGTAAAGATCATGGAGGGTAATAGGTATCAAAAGCAGCTTGAGGAAGCCGATGACATAATTACCTCTCTTGGGAATAGACTAAGGAGGTCTCTTGCAAAGAGAAAAGAGCTAGCTCTACAACTGAGTGAAAGCAATGAAACAATTGAGGAACTCTCTTGGCAAAGTGGATCTGATGAAGCAGAAGAGGCAATTGTTGGCATCAAGAGATGGTAACCAGTAAGCCTGCTACCGGTACATGGCAATTAAGTATTGTCATTGATTGGCAAAAGAGAAAAGAGATGTCATGTCATCTCAATCTAAGGTCCAAAGATCTCAGGAGATCTGTATGTAAAGAGGCTGGTTTGGCAACCAGTGACACTATACAAGGAACAAAAGACTAAAGAAGCAACCAGTCACTAAGCAAAGTGCATCTGCAACCGAGTAAGGGATACAATCGGTGACATAAAGGATACAGCCAAGGACAAGGATACAACCGGTGTCAACAACGCAACCGAGGAAAAGGTGCAACCGTTAAAGAAAGGAAACATGACAGGTCAAAGTTCTTTCCTGTTCACAACATAAGGATCTCAACCGATCAAGTGAAAACTTCGGTATAATATGAAGAACTGGGAAGTCATAGTCAACTATCTGTTGAACCAACTCTTTGACCGGGATTTATTGCACTAAATCCGGATGACTTTGAGTTAAAATGGTGATCGGTTTGAGGCGCGTTTAAAGGTTTTAAAGCCGAAGTCTGTGGCTTTAAAACATGAAGTTATCTCATACAAAGGAAAGGTGTTTGACATGCATCTATTGTTTTCTTCATAAAAGCAGATAAAGCAAGGGCATCCATCGGATGTTTCTTCAGTGAACTAATACTCAACCAAGTGATGTATCCGAAAGGGATCTGAAATTAGGTCATGCATGAGAGGCGCAATCAGGGCAAGGACTCTATATATTCTTCTGCCTGTTGAGAATATAGGTTACCTTCATTCTGCCGAAGAAAAGAGTAAACCTATACGCTTGAGAAGCTAAGGTGAATAGAAAAGAAAAAAAGAGAGAAGAGAGTGCAGAGAAGCACGACAGCAAAGGAGAACACACCTACGACTACTGGTGATGCTTCTTAGTTGAGCATAAAAGAAATCTTATCAAGCTATGCAAAGCCATTTGTAAAAGGTCAATCTTTCTATTGTTTTCTAAAAATTACAATAGTTAAATCTCAGTATTTGGGTGGACTCTAACAGGTCCCTTGTATCAATTCCCTTAACCGGGTGACATTTTGTAAGGTGTTCTAAGTCCTCTAACAAGACAGGCACTAACTGGCCTTATTGTAACAAATCCCTTAACCGGGTCACATCTAATAGTGTGTTGTAATCCTCTAACAGGGAAGGTTCCTAACAGGGCGCATTTCAGAAGAGCAGAATTTCTGAGGTCTCCTCACACCGTGGTTTTCACCCAAATTGGGTTTCCACGTGATAAATCTGGTGTCACTATGTGATTGATTGCTTGATGTTATTTTATGCTTGAATTTGTTTAGCTTACAGTTATAAGTATACTTCATCAGATTTATAAAGGACATTTTATAGGTGTTGATTCACCCCTCCCCTCTCAACACCGGTTAAGACTGTCAATTGGTATCAGAGCACTGGTTCATTTTCTTTACCGCTTAACCGCATAAAGAAAAGTCAAGATGATGAGAAAGGAAGGACCAAAGTTTTCAAAGAAAAACTTTACTCTGTGGTGCAGCAGAATGAAGTTGTACATGAAGACCACCGGAGATCAGTACTGGACCCATGTTACCAATGATTACAGTCAACCGGCTGGCACCCCGACACCTAATGAATTGAAGATCAAAACTGAGCACATGGCTGCTATGGATATGATAGCGAGCACATTACCTAATCATGTCTATGTTGAGATTGAGCATCTAGATTTCGCTCACAAGATGTGGGCTAAGCTGCAACTAATATATGGAGGGGACCCAAATGTTCAAAGAGCCAAGGTTGAAAGCCTCAGAAGAAAGTACGATGACATGAGGATGAATGCAGGAGAAGACATTGAACAATACAGCAACCAGATCAAAGAAGTGATCAACTCCATCAAAAGCGTTGGAGGAAAGCTTAGTGAAGAGGAGGTGGTTAGCAAAATACTGAGAACGCTCAGACCTCTGTATGCCATCAAGATCTCTGCCATTCAAGAGCTCAAATCGGTCACCAAAGATCAAGTCACCCTAGACTCCCTAATCGCTAAGTTGACTGCATTTGAATTGAGTAATTTTTATAATAGCTTACCCATTCAGGAAGCAGCTTTTAAGTCTTCTGTCAACATCTCTTCCACCAAAAAGGGAAGAGAAACCGGTAACTGCTCTACTCGTAAAATTGGTAATCTTGTTGAGAATCTGGTCTCGAAAGAGATGGAGCAAGATGAGTTTAAAGCACTCATCGCTAAGAGATTGCCGAGAGGGAAAGGGAAGTACAAAGGAAAGCTTCCTCTGAAATGTTTCTCTTGCAATAAGATAGGACATATTGCTGCAAGATGTCCTGATAATGATAATAAAGATAAGAGAGACTGGTTCAAGAGTAAAGCAAAGGAGTACTACCTTGGAAAGGAAGGAGTCACAAACAATGAATCTAAAGACTTTGAGGAGACAGAAATTGCATTTGTTACAATAAAAGAGGAAAGCCCAGTGGTAAGTGAAATGGCACTTATCTCAAGATCTCATCAGCATGATGATTGGATCATTGACAGCGGATGCACTCACCATATGACCGGTGATAAGAACAAATTTATCAGCTTGGAGCTCAATGACAGCGGATCAGTAACCTTTGGAAATAATGCTCCATGTGCCATCAAAGGGAAAGGTTCTATTACACTCGGCAATGATGCTGTCTGTGAAGATGTGTACTGGGTTTAAAGACTCAAGTACAATTTACTGAGTGTTGCACAACTGTACAACAAAGGATTCCTGTTGGAATTTGGACAAGGTTCCTGTGTAGTCAAGAACCAATCCGGAGCTCATGTTGCAACTGGTAGACAGAGCAAAAGAAATCTGTCCTACCTAGACACAATGGACGGAGCCTAACTCATAGCTTCAGTCAAAGGAGAATCAAGCAAAATCTATCTTATATCTAAAGAAGACAACAGCTGGTTATGGCACAAGAGACTCTGCCACATAAACTTTGACAGTATTGTCAAAGTAAGCAAAAAGAAATCAGTTAGAGGACTCCCTGAGATTACAAAACCCAATAGAGGTGTTTGTAAAGATTGTCAGTTAGGAAACTAACAAGAACAAGTTTCAACAGTAAATCTTTCTCTTCTGAAAATGTTCTAGATCTTGTACACACAAATTTGTGTGGACCGATGAGAACAAAGAGCTACTACAGAGACCGGTACTTCATGCTCTTTGTAGACGACTTCTCTAGAATGATGTGGACTCTCTTTCTCAGAGAGAAATCAGAGGCATTTCACATGTTTAAAATCTACAAGGCTAGAGTGGAGAAGGAGACCGGTAAAACCTTGAAGTGTCTAAGATCAGACAGAGGAGGTGAATACACTTCTCAAGAATTCATTCACTACTGTGAGGAACATGGCACAAAGAGACAGCTATCTACACCAAGGACTCCTCAGCAAAATGGAGTAACAGAAAGAAGAAACAGGACGCTAATTGACTATGCAAGAACCCTGTTGATTCAGAAGGATCTTCCTCATCACTTCTGGAGAGAAGCTATCAACACTGTTGTCTACACACTGAACCGAGTTCAAGTCAAGAAAGGAACCAGGTAAGACCCCCTATGAACAATGGTTCAATCATACTCCTAGTGTAAGTTACTTCAGAATCTTTGGTAGTAAATGTTACATCAAAAGAGATATGTACTCTGGGAAGTTTGATCCCAAGAGTGATGAAGGAACATTTTTTGGTTACTCTACCAAAAGAAAAGCCTACCGATGTCTGAACAAGAGAACTAAAAAAATAATTGAAAGCATCAATGTAAAAGTTGATGAATATTTAAAACCGATTAAGAAGACCGGTCATAATGATTATGACAGTTTGGAAGGTCAAAATGAAGAGAATCTTTTTGAGTTCAATGAAGTAACAACTGAAGATGAAACAGAAGAACTTATGAATAGACATCTAGAGCGGGAGACTGTGTTTGAAGCTGAAAGGCCAACACAAGATGGTGAACAAGAAGCTGTTCAGGACCATGTTGAAGAAATTGCTCAACCGGAAGAACCTGACCAGGAACAAAGACTGGCTCTTCCAAGGTATGTCACATATCACTCCACTGATAATATAATTGGTGGCAAACATGCAAATGTCCTGACCAGGAAAAAGGCCAAAGAGAATATCTATTTGTTTTCCTCTATAGAGCCCAAAACCATCAAGGAAGCTCTAGATGATAAAAATTGGGTCAAGGCCATGGAGGAAGAAATTGAGCAAATACAAAAGAATGATACATGGGTACTTGTGCCTAGACCACAAGACAAGAATGTCATTGGGACAAAGTGGGTCTACAGGAACAAGCTAAATGAAGAAGGGAAAGTCATAAGAAACAAAACAAGACTGGTTTGCAAAGGATATGTCCAAGAAGCTAGATTGGACTATGGAGAAACCTTTGCACCTATGGCCAGATTGGAAGGAGTAAGAATTCTTCTTGCCTATGCTATTCACAAGAAATTCAAAGTATATCAGATGGATGTCAAGTCTGCATTTCTAAATGGAATACTAGAGGAGGAAGTTTACATTGAACAACAGGAGGGCTTCACATCTACACAAAAAGGTGGTATGGTCTGTAAACTGAAAAAGACTCTTTGGGCTAAAGCAAGCTCCAAGAGCTTGGTATGAGAGGTTGCACTCATACCTCCTAACCATAGGATTCACAAGAACCAAGGACAACAGTAATATGTATCTCAAAATCGGAAAAGATGGGAATCTGATTGCAGAAATCTTTGTGGATGACATCATCTTTGGAGGAGATAACAGAATGAGAAAAGCCTTTGCTGAAGAAATGAAGCAAAAATTTGAGATGTCTATGATAGCAGGCATAAAATTCTTCATTGGACTACAGGTCTATCTGCTGAAAGAAGGTATTTTTATCTCTTAGTCCAAATATATAAAGAAATTCTTAAGACTTTTGGACTTGAAGAATCCAAACCGGTTGGTACATCGATGATAACTAACCTCAAGTTATCAAAGGAAGATGATGCAAAAGAAGTGAATGAAACACTATATCGGTCCATGATAGGGAAATTACAGTATGCAATACACAGTAGGCCGGACATTGCACATGCGGTAGGCATAGTTGCAAGAATCTCTGCAAACCCCAAAGAGACACATCTGATAGCAGTAAAGAGAATTTTCAGATACCTAAAGGGTACTAAGGAGTATGGCTTGTGGTTTCCTCACAAGGAAGGCTTCCAAGTAAAGGTTTACACCGATGGAGACTAGGCTGGCAACATTGATGACAGAAAGAGCACAAGTGGTGGTGCATTCTTTCTCAGTGGGAGGATTGTGTCTTGGACAAGTAAGAAACAGAACTACATTACACAATCAACTGCAGAAGCTGAATATGTTGCTACTGGAATCAACTGCACACAGGTGATCTGGATCAAACAAGTGCTGGAAGAAATCCAGGAACGGATACCTGAACCGATTGCAATATATTGTGATAGCACCAATGCAATATACATTTCCAAAAACCCTGTCATGCACTCCAAGACAAAGCACATTGCCATCAAGTATCATTACTTGAGAGAGCTGGTACAAGAGAAAGAGGTAAGATTGGAGTATGTTCCCACAAAAGAACAAATTGCAGATATCTTCACAAAGCCACTACCAAAGAGTACTTTTGAGTACCTCAGAAGTAAACTAGGGGTGATACCCCTTCCTGATTATCAGTAAACTAGCAAAGGTGATCATCAGTTCATTATGCTTCAACAAAGGGTTTCACCACATCTTTTCTGGACTAATGAAAAAGATTGCTGCTCGTAGGGGGAGCAAATTAAAAAAAAAAGAGGTAATCATTCTAACTAGCCTTTGGCATTATTGTCAAAAAGGGGGAAAGTTTGGCACTAGCAGTGATACAAACGTACAAGCACATAGGACAGGTGACATGTTTGCCCATTAAGGTTTTGCCATCAATGCCAAAGGGGGAGATTGTTGGCATCAAGAGATGGTAACCGGTAAGCCTGCTACCAGTACATGGCAATTAAGTATTGTCATTCATTGGCAAAAGAGAAAATAGATGTCTTGTCATCTCAATCTAAGGTCCAATGACACTATAAAAGGAAGAAAAGACTAAAAAAGCAACCGGTCACTAAGCAAAGTGCATCTGCAATCGAGTAAGGGATACAATCGGTGATATAAAGGATACAGCCAAGGACAAGGATACAACCGGTGTCAACAAAGCAACTGAGGAAAAGGTGCAACCAGTAAAGAAAGGAAACATGACAGGTCAAAGTTCTTTCATGTACATAGGGATCTCAACCGATCAAGTGAAGACTTCGGTATAATATGAAGATTAATAATATCAGATTTCCATAATCCATTTTAACTATGTATGCGCTTCTGGATTTGATTGTGTGTATCACACAATCAAATCTAGAAACACATACATAGATAATATGAAGAACTGGGAAGTCATAGTCAACTATCTGTTTGAACCAACTCTTTGACCGGGATTTATTGCACTAAATCCAAATGACTTTGAGTTAACATGGTGATCGGTTCGAGGCGCGTTTAAAGGTTTTAAAGCCTAAGTCTGTGGCTTTAAAACATGAAGTTATCTCATACAAAGGAAAGGTGCTTGACATGAATCTATTTTTTTCTTCGTAAAAGCAAATAAAGCAAAGGCATGCATCGAATGTTTCCTCAATGAACTAATACTCCACCGAGTGATGTATCCGAAAGGAATCTGAAATTAGGTCATGCACGAGAGGCGCAATTAGGGCAAGGACTTATATATTCTTCTGCCTGTTGAGAATATAGGTTGTCTTCATTCTGCCGAAAAAAAGAGTAAACCTGTACGCTTGAAAAGCTAGGGTGAATAGAAAAGAAAAGAAGAGAGAAGCGAGTGGAGAGAAGCACGACAGCAAAGGAGAACACACCTACGGCTACCGGTGATGCTTCTCAGTTGAGCATAAAAGAAATCTTATCAAGCTATGCAAAGCCATTTGTAAAAGGTTAATCTTTCTATTGTTTTCTAACAATTACAATAGTTAAATCTCAGTATTTGGGTGGACTCTAACAGGTCCCTTGTATCAAATCCCTTAACCGGGTGACATCTTGTAAGGTGGTCTAAGTCATCTAACAAGGTAGGCACTAACCGGCCTTATTGTAACAAATCCCTTAACTGGGTCGCACCTAATAGTGCGTTGTAATCCTCTAATAGGGAAGGCTCCTAACAAGGCACACTTCAGAAGAGTGCAAAATTTGTGAGGTCTCCTCACACCGTGGTTTTCACCCAAATTGGATTTCCAAGTAATAAATCTGGTGTCACTATGTGATTGATTGTTTGATGTTATTTTATATTTGAATTTGTTTAGCTTACAGTTATAAGTATAATTCATCAGATTTATAAAGGAGGTTTTATAGGTGCTGATTCACCCGTCCCCTCTCAGCACCGGTTGGGACTGTCAGCAATCTCTGATCTTATGGAGAAAAATTAGAGTCTAACTGATCAGATCTCCAATCTAAAAAGGGAGCAGGAAAGTAATGCTCTCAGAATGACTAAAATCATTGAAGACAAAAGAAAAGCTGAAGATGAAAGGAACAGTGTCATAAAAGCACTAGTGACCTCTGAAAGAGCAAGAAGTCTGGCAGAAGATGCGGTAAGACAAAGTGATGTTCTTGTATTACAACTTCAAGAAGACATGCAGATCATAACTCAAGAGAATGTACTTATGCATAAGAACTTGCATGATAAAGATGATGCATGCAAAAGGGTGTTTATTGAATTGTATCAACTAAAGGAACAGATGAAAACTCTCGAAAAGAGAAATGAGACACTTAGAAGATACAATGAAAGTTATGAGAAGCTTGATGAGCAATTGAGGGCTCAAAGAAAGCACAAGGATCCCACAAGACTTGGGTACATCGGTCAAAGCAGCAAAGAAACCGATGAGTCCTCTAGACACAAGCAAGGGAAGAATGAAAAGAAGAAACCAATAGAAGACAAAGGTAAAAAAGACTTTCAACGCCTCTTGCAAGCATTGTGGTAAACCGGGTCATAAAACAAATGGTTGCAGAAACGCACCGGTGAAAACATATACTTCTAACAGTTACTGTAGCAACTTTTACAAGTATGGTCACAGGACCTTTGAATGTAGGTCTCACTCCAATAGTGTGTCCAGTGGAAGCAGGGGAAGTTTCAAGGGTTACAATTATACATGCAACAAGTTCGGACACAAAGTTGAAGAATGCAGCTCCAAAACCATGGCATTCAAAACCCCACCAAGACCGGTATTCCATAATAGGAATATAAACCGGAGCACAACCAACTGTGCTTGTTGTGGACCAACAAGCCATAGCAACTCTCGATGTCACTCACACAAGAATAGGGAAAGAAGGGTCAATCCATGGAGGGCAACCGGAATGGCCTGTTACAACTGTAACAAGGTTGAACATCTGGCCAAGGAATGCAGGAAACGGCCAATGAACAAAAGAAAAGGACCGGCCAAACTGGTGAAGAGGAACTTGTCTCCCAACCAAAAGGGTAACAAGGGTAAAAAGACTAAAAAGGAAGTCAAGAAGACTTGGTTCATAAAGGAGACAAAGAGCTCCGCTGAGGAGAGAACGGAGGTAAGGTCATCATCTGTTGATGGTTATATCTCTTCAGCATATTAAGCCTAGGGGCTTAAAGGGAACAGGTAGTCTGCCTACTGTTCCCGGTGGAACTGGTGAGTTGTGATCTCACACAATCAAGAAGTGCAACCGGGAAGAAGTCACTGGTCTATCATGTTCACGGGACAAGTGTTGACATTGCAACCGAGGTTTGCCAAACAGCTAAACGTATGAGAACCGGTTGTCATAAGAAAAATTAGGTAAGGGTAATTAATGTTGTAGTTGTTAACAATTGTTACCGTTTGTTAATTACCGTTACGACCTAAGTCTATTTAAGGGAAGGATGATTATTCATTTCACTTTACATTGCGAATTGTGATTTTTGATTTCTTAAGCTTGAGTAATCTTGTCTTTCTTTGATTTACGTTCTTTGCTAAGGGAATTCCGTAAATCCTTTCAAGAACTTTCTGTGTAAACCGGTCGGATTCAATGGCATCTTCATCTTCTATGGTTATCCGAATCGGAGCTAACCAACTTGATAGACCAATTTACGATATAATGAGAGTACAAAACCGAGAGAACGATATGGCGGGAGCTCTATCGTCGATGCCTGAAGGAGTTTTGATAACTGAAGACATAACGGCGTTCATCCACTCCAAGCTGGAAGAACTGGGTGAAACGTTCATCCAGAGTAAATACCTGTCACTCTGTGAAGATGGAAAGCTTCAATCCAAATACGCAAAGCCTGAGTCATCAACATTGATTAATGAAGTGAAGTATCCAACTGTGTTTCGACTGGATTGGATCAAACTGGTTCTAAGAAAAGTTCACGAACCAAGAAAGTGGCTTGCGAAAGGCGCAGTCACACTGATAACCAAAGAAGATTTGCGAAGCATGACCGCCCCCCCTCTATATAATTGAGGAAGAAACGTTGGGGTAGAATAGTTCTTGTATTTGGGGGGTGGGGGGCCTAAGGCATGTAACGTATAGAATCTGGAGTACTCACTACCCCAGCCGACTATTATAGTAGTACCCCTTTTTTTCTACCCGTTGAAGAGAGTTGGGTATAATGACAAAGGGGAAGCTCTTACGCTAAGAACGATAGCCGATGCAGAGGTCACAGGGTTGACAAAATCAAGGTCTGAAAGTCGGTTGATGACTGTAAACGACATCGAAGACAAGGGCGTGCGATTTGCATCAGCAATTATCGGCTACAAACGGTATCAGTCGAGTAACCTAAATAATGTACTATGAGGAGCTATTCACGCCGCACACAGGATTATGCAAGATAATGTGCAATATGGCATGCGCTATGTTGAGAGGGCAGATCTTCGAAAACCTGAAGAAGCTCAGCTAGTAAAGAAGAAATTTCTAAAATATGGAATGTTGTTGGTATGTTTGATTTTCTACTATCAGAATTTCTTTCCAGGCATAGGAAAGGTTACATGGAAGGTAGATAAACCGGTTATGATACAAATAGGAGAACTGGCAAATAACCTAGGAAATCGGTTCAACAAGATTATGACCGATTATTTTGAAGACTTCCAACTAAGAATGCATAACAGGGAAAGAATTCCCTCAGCCATTATTGAACAATACAAGGAAGAAATATGCTTTTTGGTAAGCACTGATCATTGCATGATCCAGGCTGTGGAACCGAGGACCAAATACGCAGCGGAGCTCAGTTATGAGATTTCCTCCAAGAATACAAAGGCATATGTTGATGCACTGCAAGATAGTGACCTAGATCTCTCAGCATATCGGTTTAGCACCTATGAAGAGATACAGGCAAATCTGAAGAAAAAGATTTCTGCAAAGGAACCGAAGAAGGTGTATGTAAAGAGAACTCCCACATCTCGAAACAAGAACCCAGGGCAAAAAGAAAAAGGACTCAGCAAGCGTCCAGTGCACAAGCTGAGGAACCGGAAGAAACTGAAACTGAAGGAACCTCTACTCTTCCAAGAAAGAAAAAGACTGGCAAACCGGTGAAAGAGGTTGCACCAAGAAGAAGAAAACCAACCATGATGAAGTGGTTGAAGGAGTAAAGGAGTTAGGAGGATTGAGTAGTTGCAAGAAGATATTAACTGAGTAACGAAGAAGATAAGAGAAAAATGGAAGAAGTTGTAGTTTACTACCTCTCCAAGTTCAATTATACACCCACTGAACTTCACAAAGTTATACCTAATGATCTACAAGAAATAATTGAGGGAAGATGAAAGTCTTCGATTGATAAAGAAAGAGAGATGAGCATTAGGGCTCTACTTGAAGTTCATAATGATCTTACTTTGGAAGAGGCAACCAATCAAGCTGACCTGCATAAACAAAGTTTCAAGATAAGAAATAGAATTAGTCAAGTGCTGATTGGAGAAGTAGACAAAGTGCATGAGGAAGGAGTTTCTACATGCATGAATCTTTTTCAGCAACAACATCAAGTAGGGGCAAAATGCCAAAAGACCGCAAAGCCACCAATGATTGACACTGGAAAGGGAAAAGGCATACTAGGAGTTGAGACCCCGATCAAGGGAAAGATTTCAACAGAACCGGTCATTGTTGATATCACTGGACAAACAGGTGATGATCTCACACCACCAACCCTACTTGCTTCTCCAGTTAAAGGTAAAGCTCGAACTTCAACTATAGACAATATAGTAGATTAGGCTACAATTAAAAATCTTTTGAACTATATTTTTGTCAGATTTGGGATACCAATCAAAATGGTGGCAGACAATGCTACATATTTTTCTTCAGAATAGATATCAATATTTTGTTATGAACATGGTATATCCTTAGCCCACTCGTAAGATTATTTCCCTCAAAGGAATGGTCAGGCAAAGTCTAGCAATAAGAACCTTGTTGCTATAATTAAAAAATTGTTGGGTGAATCCTCATGACTGGCACAAAAAGTTGCATGAAGCCTTATGGGCCGACAGAACCACTCCGAAGAGGGCCATTGGCATGGCACCTTTTGAACTAGTTTATGGGGTAGGAGCTCATGTGTCACTACCCTTAGAACTTTCTACGGCCAAGCTGCAATCTATGATTGAAGAACAACATTTCCAAAATTCCCTAGAGAAGCGCATCATGTACCTAAATAAGTTAGAAGAGGAAAGGGATGACTTGGTGGATCACATTACAGAGCATCAACTGAAAGTCAGACAAATTTTTGACATGCGAGCTCGTACTTGTAAATTCATGGAAGGTGATGAAGTTTTGTTATGAGATAAAAGAAGGGCGCCTAAAGGATCTCATGGAAAGTTCCAATCTTTATGGAAAGGCCCTTTCATTATATCAGAGGCAATTGGTTCAAATGTTTTTCGCTTGTCTTAGCCAGATGGTATAAATCTTCCTTTTACTTACAACAGGCAGGATCTCAAATTGTTCAAGCTCTGATGTTGTTCTAAGTCCGTCCCCTTGTATATAATAGGTAGTTTCCCTTGCTTTCCCTTTTTGGTGTGCTCGCGTGTGTAGTTTCTTTCCCTTCTTCGTTTTTGCTTTGCAAAACAAGTATTTCAGAGTTCTCTGCATATTTGGCACCATGCAGTTCCCAAACAGAGCCGATGTTAGGGTCTTTTAGAGTCGCCATGTAAAAAGTGTCTTTGACCCTTTAATTATTCAATCCTTGTTCGGCGTTCTCCCCTCTCAATTTTGCGTCAATGGCTTTCTACTATCAGCCCAACTTTTGATTTAACTGCCGCAACCTTCAAGCTTGTCTTCTTCAAAGTCGGCGTCCTCCAGTCAAGTGTCGTTTGGTCTTAATCCTTCATGAACCACTTTGAACCCCTTTGAACTCCGGTTCAAAGCAGTTCAATCAAAAGATTTTTATTTTAACGTTGGTAAATACAGGTGGGACCCCAGTCCACATCATCACGCAGTGGTGAACCACTTCGAACCTCTTTGAACCCCAGTTCTAAATGTAGGTGGGACCCCAATCCACGTCATCACGCAGTGGTGAACCACTTCGAACCTCTTTGAACCCCGGTTCAAAGTAGTTCAAATGAGTTCAAAAGGAATAGCGGAAAATCCAAGGAGTAATGTGACAGTTGATGAGGTGGATAGCGTAAGATGTCAATGAAGTATTTGTTGGGATTATGGTACAGACAGCTTTGAAAAGATGGAAACCGCGGGGGAAATCCGAATTGATAATTTGAATTATTGTGAATCTTACCTTAAGCACAAGCGGAGTAATGGCATTCAAAGAAAATTAATGATGTTTTGACTGATTGCGAAATATAGCAGTAGTCCTATGTCACATCAGCATTTTCACTTCACTCTAAATTCATGTCATCATTAATGCTCCACAAGCCAAAGCTCCGCGGTATGAGAACTTGTTAGAAGTCTTGTTTTGCTCTTTTCTTTCCATTGTGAAATTGTAGAGTCTCGGCTGCGAAAGAAAGAAGTTGTTTTCTTGAGTCGATAGAATGCAGGTATTTGCTGAAAAGCCTTCTTTTTGTTTCATGTTTTCTGCATGGTAGTGTGATTCCAAAGGGGTTGTTGTTCTCTGTTTGCTTTTGGAAGACAAAAATGAAGTCTATTATGCATTTCTTCGGAAATCCTACAAACATAGAATGTCATGCTCAGGTGATTACAGACACTGATTTGTTAGGGGTTGAAGTACAGAAAATGGTTGGCAATTTGACAGATGTTGCAAAAAAAGATTATAGCTTAGAATTCTTGTCTAGTGGATTGCTTGAAGCCGCGGCTTTTCCCCAAGCTGTTGTGAGCCCTAAATTAGTCCAACACTGCATTAATCATTATGATGTCAAATCTAAATGTATATTGGATAATGCAGGTCAAACCCTTTTGTCTATAACCAGAGAGACCATAATATTTGTTTTTAAGATGCCTAACATAGCTTTTGCTAGTTTTACTCCCACTTAGTCGCTTGCCCAAATTCAAGAAAAAAGCGACAAAAATCGTAGTAATATGGCTCGAAAATGGACTAAGACATTCTATAAAGGAGGTTCCAGGTTGCCAAAGGTTCTGACCAAAGATCATATGAAACCTCATGTTCATGATATAATGGTTCTGTTGCACAAAGTGAAAGGTTCAGAACAGGTACTCCTTTTGAACATTGGATAATTGTTGGTTCGTTAAGGGATCAACTTAAACAAGCAATAAGGAAAGAGTTTTACATGTCCTCGTATTTAATCTATTGTTTTGCGTGTACTCAAAACCTTGGAGCCATTCCCCATGAACCCTGGAACAAAGACTTGAGCATTTTTGAATACTGCCCCTTGCTGAGAAGAGATATAGTACTCGAGGACTATAGGAGGGTTCATGACGTTTTCCTCAGAAAACTGTGTCATCAACTAACGAGGACTCTAAAACAGAGGATCTCTCAAGAAGCTCAGAAATTGGCCCAGACCTATGGTAGCTTCTACATCCAGTTTCCACGGTTCACTTATATCAATATAGGAGGTTTTGATGAAGAACCTCTCAAATTACCAAGGTTTGATTTTGATTGCTTTGTTTTAGCGGAAGTTTGCAGACAAATGTTTACTGTGGTTAAAAATAGCCTCCCAGAAGAGAAGTGGGCTTCCATGTTCCCAATCAAAATCAGAGCCATGCTCTGCAAAAATATGATTGATGCCTCAATAATAGGCAGTAATTTGGTGAGTTTTCATATGCAGTTTTATGACCCAAGGAGAGGTTTTGATAATAAGGGTTTTGCAAGACAGGTCCTCAGCTTGAGTAATCATCCTTCACCAAACTCGCATATTGAAGATTTGTGGGAAGACCTTGGAGATGAAGAAGCAGTCAAAAAAAGGGATCATTCCAGGTTACTAATCCCTCAGATTGAAACCTTGCAATTAAAGTTTGATATAGGTGGCATAAAGGAGGATGCTTCTAAGGTTATAGAATCAGGATATAATGTTTCAAATACAGAAGAATTCCCTGAATTAGACTAGACAAGGGGAGAAGACAATGTAAAGTTAAGAGCTAGGTTCATTTTCGAAGTTACAGAGGACTGGCTGAAAAGGAAAAGACAAGGAAAGAAAAAGAGAACCCCCCTTGAGAAACACAATGCAAATCCCATCTCAACAGATGTGTTGCATGATTCATCTAACACATCTCTTTTGGTCACTGATACAGGTAAGATCTCTTCTTCCAAAAAGAAGGCAATTCCAAGTGGACATCCTACCGCACCCCGGACAAGATCAAGGACCAGGTGTCAAAGTCATGCTCAGATGGCCTCTCCGGATTCTGGTTAGTGTGACCACCGCCAAGACGGCTAACAGTAGGATGGTTTCCAATTCAATTCTCCCATGGTTGACTGATTTAGTAAACAGAAAAAGGAGCTTCAAGCCCATTTCTCTGTCGATTAAAGAAATAATTACTAAGTATGTTGTCCACACTCCAAAGGCGAAGAAACTGAAGAGCAACGCGAGGTTAACCACAGATCCCTCCACATGAAAAGTGACTGCCGAAATTGCAACTTTCAAACCCAAAGGAGTTCAAGAACCTGAAGCAGAGGATTTTGAGGTTACGAAAATGGAGTTTGGAGTACTAACCAGGGATTCAAGGGACCATCTATTCAAGTTCTTAGCCGACCACATGCTTGGTCAGTCTCAGAAAGATGGTAAAGAAAAGCGGGAGCTCAAACAGCTTGTAGTCACTATGGCCGAATTCATTAGTTCACTTAGTGATGTAGGTGCACTGCCATTGGCTCAATCTCCACAAGATTTCGATCCAAACTCAGTGGATAGCAAGAAATTGTTAAAACAAATGCAGCAAGGCAGAGTTTTGGCGGAGACAATGAAAATCTGGGTTGACGGTGTCATAGCCGAGGGGAGCACATTTATTCGGGAATTCGTGGTCACTTGTGTAGATGGAGAAGCACTGCTTGGAAAGATCCAAACCTTGATTCCAAGATGGGAATTAGAAGAAGAGAAGAGCATAGCCATTGTCTCTCAGGTTCAAGAAACAGAAACTTACGAGGTAACTCAGTTCCTGTCAGAGAATCCAATGAAGTTGGTTGATCCTTGCATGCTATTAATCCCGAAACAGAACCTAGGCTAGAAGGGTTCTTTGTTCAAAACCACAATTTTAAACGCATGTAATATGCAGAAAGAAATTTAGGAGAAGCATGTGAACGCACTAAAGGACATCAAGGTGGTGAATCCTTCGGGTATACTGCAGATTGATGAGGGAAACAGAGATGCAGATGCCGTGATCAAAAGTTTCGTAAATGCTATGAACGCCCTCAAAGAAAATGAGGAACCAACGGCCCAGGATTTTACCATAATAGCAAATGTGGAGTCCATGCTATTCCTGAATAGAGGACAGTTGCCCAGACAGTTGCAAAAGATCTAGGAGCTCAAGTGGGAGAAGAATGCATGCCGAGTGAAGCTAATTGGCCTTAAGGGTTTACATTCGCAACCAACTCAGGAGTTGGTGAATACATTCAGGACCTGGAAGCTAGTGCGGAGCACCACATCGGATGATCAATAGAGGAGGATACGCAATATCTTGCCTTTTTAGGCTTTTCTTGTTTGAGGGACATGTCATTAAAACTTTCGCTTTGTTTAAACTGGTTTTTAACTGTTTAGTCTTGCTATTAATTCGAGAAGCCGGGTTTTCAAGGAGGCCTCTCGAATTGAAAACTACATATGCTGGAGCATAAAACGATCGAAGGGTTAGAATTTTTGGATTTAGATTTAGTTTAGTAGTTTTTCAATACTGTTTTAAGCTTTTATGTTTGGAATTAAAAGGAAAGATAAAGTAATCTGCACTGTGTTTTTAGACTTTGTTCTATATAAATATCGCAATATTCGGTTGTTTAAATATTTGAATTAAAATTTATGATATGTTGATTACTTTGTCAATCGATATATTTCCTGCTTCGTATTGTTGGATTTATGCATTAAGATTATCAATCTTTCCAGATAATTCTAGTCATAGTTTTATAGGAAGTTAATTTTTGGTAATTAAAGGAACTGTGCTTTCCTTTAGTCTTGATCTTCATTTTTATGTTTCCTGAAAATACCTCAATACCCAAGAGTATTTGAGAGATCCTTCCGTACTTTCCGATTAAAAGTACATGTGTTTATTTTTGTTTTAAAATTCATTGAATATCTTAAAAAGGGAGTTGTACCTTGTAAAATTCAGAGGGAAGCAATATTTCATGCTTACCCAACTGTTGCTGAATTATTTGTCCTCAAGAAGGCATAGAGTATTTATAAAATTAATTTGGAAAGAAGACAAATATGTTCACCAACAAATTTTTAGCAACTCTACTGGGGAGAATCCTG
This sequence comes from Chamaecyparis obtusa, assembly GCA_027943335.1. Classification (NCBI taxonomy): domain Eukaryota; kingdom Viridiplantae; phylum Streptophyta; class Pinopsida; order Cupressales; family Cupressaceae; genus Chamaecyparis; species Chamaecyparis obtusa. The sequence continues at coordinate 242,966 of BSBK01005475.1, forward strand.
TGATGAACACTAGATTCTCAATTGTTATAATGCTTCAAAATGGTGTTACCACACAATGATGTTTTTCCCGTGCTTCAACTTAATCTAGGTTTTGAGGACACACAAGAGGATCTAATATCAAATTTAGCTGCAATAGCATGGAAATATAGACGTAGTAAACATAAGTTCCAACAAACCCTCCAAGTGCTCAAAAGAAAAGAAGAAATTGTTGAACGCCTCAGAGGCATACCTGTAGTTCAAGAAGTGGTTGTAGTTAATAGACTTGCGCGTGCTCCCGCAAGAAACTAAAGGTGGATTTGGATATCAAAGCTGGCTGAAAAAAGGTACACTAGAGGTGATCGAAGTAAACGATTGATCGATGAACATTTCTCGCCAGGGAACTCAGGAGAACTTAACCTAAACATGTAGCTAAGTTTGCAGAATATTTTTTTTTAAGTTAACATACAAAATAAACATTAATGCGGAAGCAAATACCAAAACTCACATTAATATAAACAACCAACACAGGTTACAACTCTCGAGGGTTCCTCGACGAAGATTACGTTAACATTGATTAAATAATTTAGATTAGGTACAATTACAAAACTCCTATAATCAAATGGAAGATAAAAGTAACACCACATATATGATAACTTAAATACGACTGGTACCACAAGGTATCCATAAATCCACATCCACTGCACATGTCGCAAGGTATGTAATACAATAACTGAAAAAGTACACATGATATCTATGAGAAACTGATACAAGATACAGGATCACAAAGAAGAAGAAGAGCAGAGTACAACTCCATCAATGAAGAACAAGAAGGAACAACTGCAACAGGGATCATCCAGCACTGGTACACAAACGTCAGAATCTCAAATGGTAAGAGAATCACTACCACCCGACCTCGTGAACCAAAAAGGTCCACTCCCACCGTGTTGAGGAGATAACAACAGATCCCACTCGGATAACAAACAAAATAGAACAAGCAAAGGAAAGGATCCCGAAAGCTCTCTAACTGAAGGTGAACAGTAATAATGCCATGAAAAACTCACTAATCCAAAGGCAACCGACACATGTAGGATAACTAGACTATGCATAGGAAGGTTTCATCATGTACATCTAACCTTTGAGTTTTGTCCTGGTAATCTTGCTGGATCCCGGCACCCAAGTGACCTTACACGGTGTCAATGACCTCTCGTACTGACGAAGCCATCAACTATGCCAACTCATCCCTTTTAAAAGGGGCTAGTCATCTTCTCCATTCCCACCTTAGTCTATACTAGCACTAAGCCAGGGCGAGGAAACCATATCTTATTAGATTCATTTTAAATCTCTCAATGTTATATTTAGTTATTACTTGATTAAGATACTTAACAATAAGTGATCCTAGCAGCCACTTGTGGGCCCCGGCGCTTATTGCAAGCCACCTCCTATTACATATCTAGGTAAATTACCCTAGGCTCACAAATCTCACATAGATCACAAGATGATAATAATGTCCCTCAGAACTGCTCTACAAAATAATAGGAACACACTGGTTCTCACATACATCATAATGTCACAAAACACTCTCAAAATGTTCACAAAGAATATATACATATGATCCTGTGGATCGAACATAAAAGTCAATACCATATTCTCCTCTATAGAACATGAAGTAAAACTCAATACAACATGAGCCCAAATGGTCAAGACAGGGATGATAATCAAAATACACACACATCAAATATAAGAAACAACATGAACATAGAAGACAAAATCCCAAGCCATGTCTTTCCTAGGTCATCTAGCACCCATAAAACAGATAAAACCAACATCCAGGAAAGATAAAACCATATTGAATAAAACAGCCAATTTCAGTATAAAAAGATGCATGTGCAGACATAAACTAACTTATATGTTCAACATCCATTACAAATCTAGTTAACCACATAAGTGCAACCACAACTGTGACCAAACTAGACATTTAACACTTAATACCTAGGTTAAACTATATGTCTATATCACAAGCAGATCACTTAACCCGATCTATCGGTCAATTTAACTAATTTATCAGAATAAAAATCACCAAAACATTTAATACTCAAGTTCACTAAACTAACAATTAAAGCAACATAATTTCTATCTAAAGCCCTAACAAATCCAATCATACTTTCAAAACAATATTCAATAAGAATTGTTCATATAAAATTTACCAATATTAACTGAAAACTATCACTAACAATAAATATTAATAAATAATATTTACCATAAAATATTACTAAATACTTAATAAAATTTATTAATGAAAATTATCATTACATAAATACCATTAATAAAAATTACAAATGTTATTAAAGAATATTAATAAAACATTATTTTTCTTTAAATATTTTAATAATCAATAAACAATATTATTGAAATTAATAACTATTAACAAAATTTACTAAAAAACGAATTTATAAAAACCAAATAAAAGTATATATAAAACAAAGTTATTTGTTTAAACCAAAATCATGCAACAAAATATAACGCGTGGGAGAACAATCCCTGCCACCGCGCAGGTCCCCGTGCCAGGTCTGCCACGGCAGATCGTACGCAGACCTGTGCCTTACGCATGGGGAGGGGGGTAGGGGACAGGTGGTCCCCACCCCTCTTTAATCCAATTCAAATTTTTTTTTATTAAACTAAATTATATTGCAAACAAACTTCTTTTTCCTTTTGAATTTGTATTTTCTTTTATATATTTTTATATAATCCAAAACTAACATTATTTTGTTTTGTCTTTTTTTTTAACAGGTCTGTACAATTCCGAAAATGGAAATGATTGTACAGAAGGTAATTTTCCAAAAATGGAAACATCTTAATTTAATTTTTACAATGCACTAGCTTTTCTCACAAAACTAATAGGCTTTTATCTATTTGTCTTTTCTTTGGGTTTATTCAATTTTGTCTTTTACTGGTGTAAATATATTTTAGCTTTGTTTTTTATATAGTATATATTTTTCTCCAAAATGATGATTTTTCACTCAAATTAGGTTTTTGTCAACAACCCAATAATTTAATTTAACTACTCTATAGTATAAACTATATCTAAATTAATTTTTTCATTTTCTAAATGATCTAGGATGAGTTTTCTCTCAAAATTTTGATAGCATAACCCTACTATGCCAAGTCTATATAAAATCATTAAATAGAAAATCTATGGGTTCTCTAACACCCAGAATTACTAACACAGCAAAACAGATACAACAAATCCAATGAAACAAACCAGGCAAAATAAAATTATCAAAATTTACATAAACAGAATTGAATATAATTTCCTCAAACCCTACTTCAATTCCAATGCTAGAAACTGAAATAGAATGCCTATAAAATGTTAAAACTCTCAATTCTGTCAAATGAAAGCTCAGCCCTGCAGATTTGAATCAACAATGCAAGCCAAGCCAATTCCCAATCCAAAACAATTCTCACCAAAAAAAAATTCAAGCACAAACACAGAAGCTCCAGAACACAGAAATGTCACAAATTCTCCAAAATCTCTCTCCACCAATCTCCAACAACCTGATTGAATCCAAAATGAATGCTAATTCCCCCTATTAAAGATTCAACTCCACCATTCATGCAATCCCTAGATGACTCACAAGTCAACTCCTAATCAAACTCTCCCTCTTTAGTTGAGAGAAAATGCAAATTAATAATTAAAAATACATATTTTTATGCACAACTCAACTTAGTCTCCTAAAGAGAAGTTGTCTCTTTTTTTAAACAAATAACATTCAAACTTAATAAAGCACATGTTACTATTAAAATCTATTATTAAATAATTTAATATTCCAAACATCATTAAATCATGCAATTTAATAATTTAATAACTAATGGACAATATTAATTCTATCTTCACATAATTAATTAATTAAAACCAAATATCCTATTATTTGATTTTTAATTAATTAATAATCATACAAAAACATAGGAATTAAATTTAATATTATCTTCCAATTATAATGTTAAATTCCATAACTATAGAATATCACATAATCAATCAACAATAAATCAAGATCATCAAATAAACATACAAACACAAAGAAGAGATCCACGAACTTTGTCACCTGACAAATTCGGATAGGAGAGTCAACAGATACTTGTCCAATCCTAGTACAAATGGGCTTAGGTTAGGGTTTTGGATCCGTATATTATCTCCCCTCTCTTACCATTTGAGATATTGCCACAGGGCACACTCATCCTAACAATTCAGGAAAGTCGATGCCCGATACTTGCAAACCTGCATACAAAACCCGCATGTGCATACATATATCAATATATAACAGACAATGGCGGGGATCGGCCAATCGTGTGGATCTTGCAAACAAGTAACTACGACTCCGTCCCTCAACCACATCAAGCACGTCAAACAGAAGTATAAAACAAACACATCAACCATACACATGCAAGTATGGGGTCAGTAGAATCATACGCATCAATAATTTCCTAACATAAAATCTATCATCGTAAAGTAATCATAACATTTATAAAATCAGACTAGGGGCGGGGTACTTCATCCACCCCCCAGGATTAGGCTTACTCCTGGAAGCCTACAAACAGATAAGGATACATATCGCCCAAACACAAAGCATTTACTAAAAACAAAACATAACATCTAAAATTAAGTCATAAGGTAAGAACATGATATGCAGTCATTAATAACAATATAATATCTAGTTTATAAACAAACTGAAAACATCACATTGATCAATCATTCATTTACAACTCAAAATAGATCTAATCTTTTATTCATTCATCATCATAGAGAACATCTAGGATCAAATGCGTAAAGAACACATTCATATCTATATCAAATAATAAGTTGAGAAGTTCATGAAAAACTATCTAGTTAATGCAACACTTATGCAAACATATAGGATACACAACGATTCTAATCTCATATCGCAAACATAGTACCTTCTCCGCGATGTCCTCCCTTATACATACTATCAGGTGTCCATGATGAATATGATAGAAACAACACTTATCACAGAACAGGGCCAACAATACCAAACATTCAGAGTAGCCACCACAAAACTCAAAAAGGCAAAACCCAAGTGGGGGAATTGTAAGTCCAACATTAAATCATGAGAACTTTCAATTTCATCAATAAATTAAGTGTGACTCGCGTCACAAAATAGATAACGAAAAGAGAGTTATGTGACTAATCCAATCATAAGAAAGTCCAAAATTTCAATGCTAGCTCATACACATCACGAACAATTCATAAATCAACCAAAAATGAATCATCAATCATAACACATCCACATAACAAGGTAACTAGTAGTAGCCACACTCAAGGGAGTAATCGCTTCATGACATTCAAATGTCTTTCACCCTAGATGCATTAGAGAAGCTAACCATACATAATAAACAGTCAAACACCTATGACAATCACTAGGCCAATGATATCTCAAAAATATTAAAGAGACGCAAGAACGTAAATGTTTAGATATAGTTTAATGGTTATCAAACACAAAAGAGTTATATATCTATGTTTGATTTCAAATTTAAACAGTTTAAACATCTAATGGGCACACAACTTCCCAGAGTTCCCACTAGATGTCTAAACTATTAAAACTTGAAACCAAACATAGACATATAACTCTTTTATGTTTGATAACCATTAAACTACAAATAAATATTTATATTCTTGCTTCTCTTAAATGTTTTTGAGATATCACTTGCCTAGTGATTGTCATAGGCGATGGACTGTTTATTGTGTATAGTTACCTTCTCTAATGCATTTAGGGTGAAGTACCTTGGATGTCATGAAGCGATTACTCTCTTGAGCGTGGCTACCACTAGTCACCTTGTTATGTGGATGTTTTATGATTGATGATTTATTTTTGGTTGATTGATAAATCGTTTGTATTGTGTATGGGCTAGCATTGAAATTTTGAACTTTCTTATAAATGGACTAGTCACCTGAATCTTTTTTTGTCATCTATTTTGTGACACTAGTCACACTTGACTTACTGTTGAATTATCGTGGTACTTTTATGATTTAATGTGGAGCTTGGAATTCCCCCGCTTGAGTTTGTCTTTTGAACTTTATCATGGCTATTCCGAATGTTTGGTATTGTTGGCTCTGTTATGTGATAAGTGTTGTTTCTATCATGCTCATCTTGAACCCTTGATAGTATGTATGAGGGAGGACATCGCGAAAATGGTACTATGCTATTTTTGTGTGAGATTAGAATCATTGTGAATTCTATATGTTTGCATAAGTGTTGCATTAACTAAATAAATTTTCATGAACTTCCCAACTTATTATTTGATATAGATATGAATGTCTTATACAATTAATCCTAGATATTTCCTATGATGATGAAAGAATAAAAGTTTAGATCTATTTTTAATTGTTAACAAATGATTGATCAATGTGATTTTCAATTTGTTCTTAAACTAGATATTATATTGTTCTTAATGACTGTATATCATGTTCTTATTCGATGGTTTGTTTTCAGATGTTATGTTTTGTTTTTAGTAAATGTTTTGTGTTTAGGGGGATATATATCATCTGTTCGTAGGTTTCCAGGAGTAAGCCTAATCCTAGGGGGGTGGATGTAGTACCTCGCCCCTAGTCCGATTTTATAAATGTTATGATTAGTTTAAGATAATGGATTATATGTTAGAAAATCATTGATGCGTATGATTTTACTGACTTCATATTTGCATGTGTATGGTTGATGTGTTGTTTTATACTTCTGTTTGACATGCTTGATGTGGTTGAGGGACGAAGTCGTAGTTACTTGCTTGTGAGATCCACACGATCGGCTGATCCCCGCCATTGTCTGTTATATATTTAGATATGTATGTACATGTGGGTGTTGTATGCAGGTTTGCAGATATCGGGCATCGTCTTCTCTAAATTGTCAGGATGAGCGTGCTCTATCGCAATATCTCAAATGGTAAGAGAGGGGAGATAATATACGGATCCAAAACTCTAACCTAAGCCCATTTGTCCTAGGATTGGACAAGTATCTGTTGACTACCCTATCCGAATTTGTCAAGTGACAAAGTTCGTGGATTCTTTTTTTGAGTTTGCATGTTTATTTGATGATCTTGATTTATTACTGATTGATAATGTGATTTTCTATAGTTATGAAATTTAATATTATAATTGAAAAATAATATTAAATTTATTTCCTATGTTTTGTATGATTAATAATTAATTAAAAATCAAATATTAGGTTATTTGGTTTTAATTAATTGTGTGAAAATAAGATTAATATTGTCCATTGGTTATTAAATTATTAAATTGCATGATTTAATGATGTTGGAATATTAAATTAATTAATAATAGATTATAATAATAACATGTGCTTTATTGAGTTTGAATGTGAGTTGTTTGAAAAATATGACATCTTGTCTTTAGGAGTCTAAGTTGAGTTGTGCACAATTAAATATATTTTTAATTATTAATTAGCAATTTTTTTTCACCTAAGACGGTGAGTTTGATTAGGAGCTTAAATGTGAGTCATCTAGGGATTGCATAAATGGAGTTGAATCTCTAATAGGGGGAATTAGCATTCATTTAGATAAAAAAAACAGGTTGTTGGATTTTTGGGTGGAGAGTTTTTGGAGAATTTGTCATTTTTGTGTTCTTGAGCTTTTGTGTGTTTATGAGTTTTCTGGGTGAGGATTGTTTGCATTTGGAATTGGGTTTTGCATGCACTGTGATTCAGATCTACAGGATTGAGCTCTTTTGTTGTCAGATCTGGGAGTTTCAACATTTTACAGGCATTCTATTACAGCATCTAGCATTGGATCTAAGGTAGAGTTTCAAGAAACCTACATGTAATTTTATGTGTAGAATTTTCAATATTTTAATGTGCTTGATTTTATTTATAGATATAGATCTGTTTTTGTTTATGCTTTCAATTTGGGGGGTTTAGACAACTCATAGATTTGTTATTTCATAATTTTATATAGACTTGGCATAGTAGGGATATGCTGTCGAAATTTTGAGAGAAAATACATCCTAAATCTATTAAAAGTGGATAAATTAAATTACTGGGTTGTTGACAAAAACCCAATTTGAGTGAAAAATCATCATTCTGGGAAAAATAAACATTCTGTGTAAATTACACAGTAAAAAAAATATATATACTGGTAAAAGACAAATCAAGAAAAGTCAGATTTGAAACATGACATTGGTATAAAATGTTGGATAAAAATATTTACATATTCCCTTTTAGAATATATTCTTTCCCAAAAGAATCTTAATTCTGGAGATGGTTGTTTCCTTTAAAAATATATATGTTATACAATTATCATTTCTGTTTCCAAATTAAATATATTGATATTTGATACTTGCAACTAAAAGTCTGTTTTTAAAATAAAAGTATACAAAAAGCATTTTATTAAAGGATAGTCATGTTGTAAAGCATTTAAAAGAAATTATTTTATTTTAAAAAAAGAGTATTACCATTCTAAAAGAATATAATTTATTATTCTAAACATGTTTGTTTGAAATTTTATTTGTAAAATAAATAAATAAAAAATATTAATAAATTTATTGGGAGGGCACGGGAATTAACTCGTAACCCCTCTGCATGGCAGAGATGTACCCTATCGGCGGTACCAATGGGGAACGCGCAGGTGCAGAGCCACTGGCGGTACCTTTTGGTACCGTGCGATAGGAAATGGGGAGTGGGGTGTGGGGCAAAACCCTAGTCTTCCTGCTCATGGCAAAATTCGTCCTCATATTCCCCCCTTCTCTGAGAATTGGATTCCTGTAGCTCTTCAAAACTCCAGAAGAGCACGAAGGAAGAGGAACCTTTTGCCCTTGCCCTCTAGATATAACCACACTTTTAAAATCCCTCTCAAAAATAAGTTTTCCAACCTGCAAACCGATACCCTAAACCAGAAAACCTACAATAAACCACTATATTCTCCTCCGCATCGACGGCCAAAGCTAGGGCAGAAAATAGGGTTTACGGAGTACTTAGATCCCACTCACATTTCTCAGCCACACACTCCATCTTTCCACAAAAAACAAAACAACATTAACAAGGAGGATGCCCTACCACGCTCAATGGTATCATTGGAAAAATATACTCCTCACCGAAGATTGAGTACGCATGCCAGAATGGAAGCTAAAACCATCAAAGGTCCCCATTTTATTACAGAAGGGCTATGGAATCAATGTAAAACCCATGGCTTTTTTGGGAAATGGTTCGGCTCTGGGCAGGCTTTCATTGGCATCAAGGATTGGCTTCAATCGGCATGCAAATCACAGGTAAGTATAACTCTTCTGTCGAATTACTGTTTTTATATTGAATGCGAAGATTTGTCTATTAGGCATAAACTTCTGAATGAAGGTCGAATTTTCTTTCTAGGGCATTCAGTTAAATTCATAAAATGGTTACCCAACTTTTCAGAAGAAGTCTTTAACAACACTGCTTCTTTAGAATGGATAATAATTCACAACATGCCGGTAGAATTATTACATAGTAGAATCATTCATCAAATAGGGGAAAACTATGGAGAAGTTTTAGGTCTGGAGGAAAATTATTTGGACTCCTCGAAAGTAAAAATCTTAATTAAATTCTTTGATTCTCCCCCTAAACTAAATTTGATTAACTTTATTAGCAACAGATCCTCTTACCATCTATCAACGGATTTTTTTAGAAAATACATTTCAGAAAACATCTTCTTCTCGGAGGCAGAATTAGATAGAAACCAAGTAATGAATACTTCAAATCTCAAAGGTTTTCTGGAAAGGGATTAAGCGAAACCCATCAAACATATGAAATTAAAGAAAGGAGAAGTTAGGAATCAACCCATATTCCCGATATCTTCAATAGAGCTGCCCAGAATTACTTTCAATAAGGACAATGGTGGTTTTTGCTTGACAAACCCTGTCAACAAACAAACTGAGAAACTTCAAGAAAGGAAAAGTCCCCCTAAAAAGACAATCGACCAGGATGAATCAAGGAAGGATAGGGAGGAAGGGCAAATTATTGAAAAAGATATTTCTAGGGGAATTTTTAAAATTAAAGAAAGGGGACCAGAGATTACCAAAAGATCAAAGAAGGAATCCCCAAAGAACTCATTAGAAGCTAATAAGATCTCAGTAATAGACAATCAAGGGGATAACAAGGAGAACAAGGATCTGATCCAAGAGGCCTTTGATTTCTCATTATCATCAGATGATGAATCCAATGACCCTAAAGAAAATAATAGGGGAAAAAGAAAACTAATCGAAGCATTAATGATAGAGGATTCATCCTTATCATTCCAAGACATTTTAGAAAAAGCAACAATTCCCCCAGAAAAAGAAAGTGTCAAAATCTTAGAAGTTGATAACTTAGAGAAGGTAAAACTCAACAAGGACCAAATCCTGATTTACAATCCAATTCCCTTAAAAGTACAAGAACCAGACTATGTCAAGTTCAGGATCCCAGAAATTAATAGTAACAAGGTTGCAGAGAGAAATGAAATCAAGGACTTTATGGGTTTAAACATTGAAAGTTTAAGGGAGAAAGAGGGAGCTGAGGACATAAATCTTGTATGCACTCCTCGAACCAATGACTTAGCTGCTAAAGGAAGGGATGAAAACCCCACAAATAGGGCATTTGGGACAGTTATGCTACTTTACAGACTTTAAACATATACATAATTAATATTAGTAATTACAGGCTTGTTCCCTAAGTTTTAATTCTCTAGTTTTTAGCCTTAATTTTCCTCTGCTTTTCCGTTCGAGTCTGATCTCTTTAAAGAACGTCTTCATAGCTTATATGGTTTAAAGTTTTGATGGGCATAATGTATATTCCTTCTTAATAACTTTTTACTGTTTCAAATCTTTAATATGCTATAAGATTCGCTATGAAGCTACATTTGTCCCTTAGCTGGCAAAGGTAGATATGGCTAAGCAAATTTTGTCCTTTAGTAAGTTAAGAATGGATTTCCTTTATGAACTACAGAACTTTAGTCCTGGAAATAGATTATTTTGATCTATACTTCCTTTTGAACTTTAGTATTATATTCCTTTTTGATGAGTAGAAAGTAGGACTATATTAAGCATGGGTATCCTATGGATATTTCTTAGATCTTGAAAGTACTTATTCTAAAATTACATTGTCTTCCTAAAAGAACGTCTTAATTTAGTATGAATTTTCTGGTTTTCAAAGGCGTAGTATCTTTACACATATAAACTAGATAGTATCTTTCCTAAAAAAAATTTAAATTTATATAGTCCTTTTTTCATGATCATTTCACAATTTCTAGAATTGTTTATTTTAGGCAAAGCTGGAAGATAAATTAATGTAATTCGAATCCTAGACTAGAGTCAATTATTACGCCAAGTTTTAAGGACAATTATGACTACGAAACTCAAAGAAGGATATGAGAGGTTTCTTACCGCCGGATTACCAACAGTTCACCTTCATCTTCGATTAACATCTTTAAGCATATTATTTATAGGAATGAAACTACCATATTTCTTTATAGCATCTACGCTTTCAATGGCAACACCAATCAAATTAAGATGCTCAGGAAGACAAATTGCCTTTGAAGGAAGTATCTCGAAGAGAAGAATCAGGAAATTATTAATGATTAAGTACAACATTGTTGTTAGGGCAGTTTCAGTCATCTTAAGTGAGGAATTCCTAGGAAATACAAGCAGGCATAGGGTTAATTCTGATATCCCGGCTATGTTTATAGCCTCAGCTTTACAAGTTGATCCGGATGTAAGGGGCATTGGTAATCTTTGTAGAAGAATTTTCAAGAAAAAGTACCTGATGGATTTAGATAAGGTCATCAAAAGTATCAAAGTAGACTTAACCATTCCAAGCCCTTGTGATTATATGAAACGGATAAGCAACCGGAACCATGTTTCCACATCCCCAATACTGGAAATGATAGATTGGGATAGATATTTGGAAGAAACCCCATCTATTAGAAGGAACTTAGATCTCCTTTTTTACTTTACCCATATGAGATCCCCTCCTGATGAATATTGGATGACAGAGTTTATTACTGAGGATGACATTAGACTGAAATTAATCAAAGAAGATAAAGACTCAACGGCGTCATCAGATTCTTCAAATGAGAACTAAATAAGTCTCCCTCCATAAGGTCTGAAGCCTCAATTAAACAATATTTGTATTCAGGTGTTATATCTGTGGTATGTGTTTCATCAGATTCGGTATTTTTATCCTGGATATTTGAACTCAATAAGGGTATGGATAATTATGCTATTCGAACTTAAGATAATCTAATAGATCCTCTATTGTCATAAAGATTTACTGGAGATTGATTATCAAGCACTTCAATATCTCAAGCTCACATGTAATTCAAGAAAGCATAAATGATTATGTGACTATCAAGTTCTAGTGTTTCTCTTTCTTTCAGAACAATTTCAAATTATATTATGCTATCTCAGTTATTTGAAATAATTTTGCCAGGGCATCTGACGAACACCTCCATATGAAGATAGGAATATTAGATGTTGTAGTTGGGTCAAACTGTTTCAGGGTTTAAGAATCCCTTTTTTTAGCAAAGCGTCTTTATCATTATGCATTCTTAGTACAAGGGGCACACATGGAGCTTTTTGTTAATATTATGCTATTTTTGGGGCAAGGCCGGTTTTAGACCTTGTATTGTGTCTTTCACTGATTATATAGCTATGTAGACATTCATAGCTGATTCCTGATAGACCCTAGTAAGATCTTTTGGTCAGACGATGGATTAACAAGAAAATCAATATCTTGTAATAGCTTTATCTGTATGAGCTGGAATTTTATATTAACAAGATAGTCACTAATCTTGAAGTCAATATATACCAGATATATTGACCTCAGATTAGCGGATATCTTGTTATCTTTTTCATGATTCAAGCTTTGCAAGAATCTTAAGCATGGAGTAAATTTATGTCTCTATGAAATCTGGATTAAAGAGTAAGTGGTTTCTTCGAATAATTTGCGGGCAGGTTTACACTATTATTGATATTTTGCATGGTTAGACATTCTTTATGGTGTATAGCAGGCCTAAAGATTGTAGATTGTTTCTTAGAGCTAGTATCTTTCTCTATAAAGTCATGTACAAATGAGCTGGAGGTTTTTTGGAAAGCACTTGTGGGCAAATATATATAGTTTTTTGAAGTTTTGCATAACTGGATAATCATTAATGTTGAAGTCAGTATAAAACTAGACATTGACTTCAAATTAATGTTTAGCCAGGTATTTTTCAAAACTATTTACAGATTTTTGTTCCTTACCGGTGCAATCAAGCGGCATATGATCATATACTTAAATGGATGTATTAGTTAAAGAGTTCTCTGTAAAGAAGGGGATGCCCTTTGATTATGAAATGTAAAGGAAGGGAATGCCCTCCTAAAAATGTTATGTAATAAAACCGGACTAAGGTCCCAAGCTAGGCTGGAGGGTTTCTCTACCCTGCTCTTCCCTACCAGCGTCTGCACCGCGCAGGGTCAATGTATTCATTTAACTGATTAATAAAATCTTGGCCTAGGCCTTTTACCAAAAAAAAAATATATATTAATTTAGTTTAAATTGATTTTTAATAATTATTTTAGTTTAATAAGTTTATTGATTAATTTTAGATGTTTAGGTTTTAGTCTAATTAAATTTTATTTAATATTTTGGTTTAAATAAAATTTCTTATTATTATATTTAAGTCCAATTTAATGAGTTCTAATTTATGACTTAAAATATTTTCTAAATAATAAGAAATGTAATATAAGATTTGCTGGTTTGAGATGATATAATTTATACAATCTATTTATAGGAAATTATACTAATCAATGTCTAATTTTTGTTATATACATTTTGTTTGTATATTTACATTAAATATATTTGTATAGGAGAATTTATTATTGATTAAGTGTAATTATATTGTATGATTTTCATCTTTGTGGGATGCATGTACTTAGTTAGTTTAATAATTTTTATATGTGAGTATATGCTTGAAACATGTATACCTAATTTATCATCAATTTGTGCAATTATTTTTTAGACTTGTAAATCTTATGCTCATATAATTGAATATATGTTTACATTAGGATGTGCGTGTCTTATTTATGATTATTTTTTAATGATCTATTATGGGAAGATATTACTTGTAAAGTGGATATATTTGTACTGAAATTGGGCTTTTTATTTTGCTAAAACCCTAGGTTAAGGGAATATTCTTTGATTAAAGCAATAGTGAAATATTCATGTAAAGATTCTCCTTGTAAGATTATATACCTCTATGCTTAAATTCTATTATGGAGATTATAGTGTTTATGAGTTAGATCTCAATTTTTCTATGGTGCAAATGTGTCTTCTTCGTGCCTGGAGTGTCTTCTTCGTGCCTTCTATATTTTCGAGATACTAGAAGACCTAGGGGGAAGACAGAGGTCGGGGTTTGTGTCAGTTGTTCATGTTTTCAGTTTTATGTTTTGATATATGTGTGAGATCTGATTATACCCTGACTTGACCATCTGGGCTCATGATGTTGTTTATTATGGTTATGGTGTCTTTGTAATCATTCTAGTTCTTGTATGTGAAACTGGATTTGGGATTAGTTGGTTGCGTACCTATTTTGATCTATGAGAGATCTATGAGCCTAGGGTAGTTTACCTAGATATGTAGTAGGAAGTGGCTTGCAATAAGCGTCGGGGCCCACAAGTGGCTGCCAGGATCACTTATTGTTAAATATCTTAATCAAGTGATAACTAAATATAACATTGAGAGATATAAAATGAACCTAATAAGATATGGTTTCCTCGCCCTGGCTTAGTGCTAGTACAAACTAAGGTGGGAATGGAGAAGATGACTAGCCCCCTTTAAAAGGGATGAGTTGGCATAGTCGATGGCTTCGTCAGTACGAGAGGTCATTGACACCGTGTATGGTCACTTGGGTGCCGAGATCCAGCAAGATTACCAGGACAAAACTCAAGGGTTAGACGTACATGATGACACCTTCCTATGCATAGTCTAATTATCCTACATGTGTCGGTTGCCTCTGGATTAGTGAGTTTATCATGTCATTATTACTTTTTCACCTTGAGTTAGAAAGCTTTCAGGATCCTTTCCTCAGCTTGATTTGTTTGATGTATGTTATCCGAGTGGGATCTGTTGTTATCTCCTCAACACAGTGGGAGTGGACCATTTAGGTTCACGAGGTCGGGTGGTAGTGATTCTTTTACCATTTGAGATTCCGATGTTCGTGTACCAGTGTTGGATGATCCTTGTGGCAGTTGTTCCTTCTTGATCTTCTTTGATAGAGTTGTGCTCTTCTTCTTCTTCTTGCGATCATATACCTTTGTATCAATTATGCAGAGATATCATGTGTTCTTATTTTCGGTTATTGTATTACATACCCTCCGACGTGTGCAGTGGATGTAGATTTATGGATACCTAATGGTACCAGTTGTATTTATGTCATCTTATGTGTGATGTTGCATTTATCTTTCATTTGTTTATATGAGTTTTGTAATTGTACCTAATCTATTTTAATTAATTAATGTTAACGTAATCTTCGTCGAGGAACCCTTGAGAGCTGTAACCTGTGTTGGTTATGTTTTGATGTGAGTAAGTGGTTATTGCTTCTGCATTGATGTTTATCTTGTATGCTAACTTTTAAAAAAAAATTATTCTGCAAACTTCGATGCTTGTTTAGGTTAAGTTCTCCAGGGTTCCTTGGCGAGGCATTACACTTGGTATCACGAAGCTTTAAGAAATCTGAGTTTAGCACCCGATTGTAATACCCCCAAGAAAAAGAAAACTCAAACCTATAGTAGACCCTCCTCGCCTCCTGCCAGCCCTACTATATCACCTATTGTCCAAGTTGTTATACCTCCGGGTATTGTGATACCTTAAGTTTTTAATACACTACCTTTAAATTTTCAATACCCACCCATGGCCATCAATCAGCCTTGGGTTCAAAATATAGGCCCATTGAATCTAGGGGCTAATCATCCTATTGATCTACCCAAGAGCGCTAATCAAGTCTTACCTAAGTTCAGTGGAGATGGTAAGACAACTACTGATGATCATATCCGTGCTTTCCATATGACATGTGGTATTATCAGTGTCCCTACTCAAGAGGTTGCCGTCAAACTTTTGTAAGAACCTTGGTTGACGTTGTTGCTGACTAGTTCAATCACTTACCTCATGGCTCGATCACCAACTGGAATGATATGAAGGGTGCTTTTGAGGCAAGGTTTAAAACCCCTGATAATGAAATCTCACCAAATTTGTTGGCTTAATAGTCAAGTCATACTCCTAGATTTTAGCTATCCATACTGCCCTGTTATTCATGCCTATTTCCTTTTGAGTCAAGATACTTTTTACTACAATTTCTAGGACATAGACTATACAATGAGAGTGCACTATGTAGTACCTAAATTGCTTCACTGCCTTTACTACAGCAAAGGCGTGCTTCTCGATTTAAGAATATTTGAGTTCATCTTTCTTCAAGGGCGTGCTCATAAAAGCAATAGGTGCCTCCTGCCTTTTTTCATCCTTGTGTGTAAAAATGCCAGACAAAGTATGCTCTGAAGCATAGCAACAAATAATTAAGTTTGTCTTAAAATTTGGGATTGTCAACACGGGTGCCTGGAATATTGCTATCTTAATGTCATTGAAAGCTCTTTGTCCCTCTTCATTCCATTTGAAAGAGACCTTCTCACTCAACATGTCTACCATATGCCTGGTAGTCTCCGAAAACTCTGGAATAAATGCCCGCAAAAAGTTCACCTAGCCAAAGAAAAATTTTAGACCGCTCCTGCTAGAAGCTAAGTTAAGTTGTTGAATTAACTTGACCCCTTCAAGATCAATTTTGACACCTTTCGAAACAATATGCCCTAACAATTTACCCTCCTCAACAAAGAAGATTGACTTTTTAGGATTTAAGGATATACCATGACTTCTACACCTTTGCAACACTGTTTCGATATCCCTTAAATGATGACTCCTCCTTTTTGAAAAGACAGTGAGGTCGTCCAGGTAAACTACAATAATTTTTTTGCGAAGATCCTCAAAAGAAGAGTTCATCGCTCTCTAGAAAGTTGCACCGGCATTAATTAATCCAAACGGCGTCTAGTTATATGCATAAGTACCCCGAAGAGTTATAAAGGTTGTTTTATGTTGGTCCTCCTCAGCCACACTTATCTGATTATAACCTAAGTATACATCTAACATCGACATTACTTCTGCTCCTGAGACAGCCTGGAGAACATGTTCCATTACTGGCAGCGCGTAATTATCCTTCAGACTAGCTTGATTCAAATTTTGGAAATCAACACAAATTCTGATTTCACGGTTATTTTTCCTCGCAGAGACTATATTGGCAATCCAAGTTGAATGGTGTATAGGGTATATGATTCTGGGTTCCAGCATTTTCTCTACTTCCTTTAATATCGCCACAGATACCTTTGGATTATAATTCCTTAGCTTCTGGCAAAAAGGGGCGGCACCTAGTTTCAAAGGGATGTGGTGTTTGAACTGACCGCCTCTGAAATTATTAAGATCTTGATATCCCCAAGCAAAAACATCTCTATACTCCGTAAGCAACTCTTTTAGGTCATCCCTTTCCTGCTGAGAGCATGTCTTACCTATTGAAATCCATTTAGGATTACCATCATCTCCTATATTGATTTTATCGTACTCTTTGGAAATATGAGTATGGGATACCTTTTCCATGATTGTACTATCATCTCTTCTTTGAAACAGATGTTCCAGAGAAACCAGCCCTTTGGGGATCTTGTTTCCCTTCAGTTGAATGATTCCATCATTCCTTGTTGAGCCTTCGCAAACCTCCTTGCTCTCATTACTGGAACCTTCAAAATATACATCAGCAAAATTTGCAACACACCCCAAGAAATCTTTGAGCTGAGAATCGTTGTCAAACACTTGCCAATGTTTTACATTATCTGGTATCCTCGACCTATAGATCATTTTTTGATACTTCTGCATTTTGAAATTTGGATGAGGTAACAATAATGAGGCCGAAACTGCCAAGGAGTCTGCTTTAGTGTTCAAATTTCGAGGTATGAACTCTATGGAAAAGGCATTAAAGGAATCAAGTTCATCCCACACTAAATTTCTATAGTGCTTTAGTTTTTCATTCTTGACCGAGAACTACCACCTTACCTGCTTCACAATCAGTTCAGCATCCCGCTTTGCAACCAATTTCTTAATCCCTCTTAACTTCGCTTCCTCCAACCCTAGTAACAAAGCCTCCTATTCAACCGTATTATTTGTATTCCTGAAATCCAGCTTAGAGGAGAAGGGGATGCATTCTCCAACAGGAGGAAGAAGTACTAACCCTGCTCCTGATCCCGAATTTTAGTAGCTACCGTCGAATTCCATTCTCCATATAGCCTCCTCCTTTGAAACATTGATAACACATTCATTTTCTCTATCTGACAAGACAACATAATTGCCGAAATGACATTCTTCATAGAGAATCTGGGCCTTGGGATTGTCTGAGGGAGCCACTGTGTATTTATTCTTGGGTTCTAATTCAAGTTTTATCTTCTTTTTGCCCACTGGAATAATCGCTTCAGACCAATCCATCTTTATATCTCCTCCTAGGTCTTTACAGAAGGTTCTACTAAGCAACATACCATAACTAGCCGGAATATACGCAATCGGGATTGTTAATTTCAGACGCTTATCAGGACATGCAGCAAGGACAGCTTACGCATCTTTAACTTGACCCATCAAGGGCACTTGCTTTCCATCCATAGAATAACACCGGTCAAATGTATTAGTTAGGGTGAGGCCTAAAGCTCTAGCAAATGGGGCAGGCATAACATTATCAAATGCACCGGAATCAATGATGCAATTGCTAAGTTTCTGTCCATTCAACAGTAAGGAGATGTAAAAAGGGTTAGGCTTTTTCTCTTCTATTTCATTTTCAATGGAATTGACAAAGGGAGAACCTTCCGGTGTTTGTGGAGTATCTTTGGGTACAAAAATGAGAGGTTCTTCACTTCTGGTTGTTTCTCCTATAAGAGGTTTGTCAGATTGGGCATTTGAGTTAGACTCTCCTTTCACATATTTCACCAGTTTATCAAGTTCCTTTGGATTCATCCTTAGGTATTCAGCCGGGGAAATTGAAACAGTGGTTGTCTTGCAAAATTCAACAAAGTCAAAAGGAGGGGATGGGACTGGATTACCTCTTTGCAGGATTTTTATTCCTAGACTTTTTAGATTTGAAGAGACCTCACCACTTCCAGTTTCCTTTCCCTTGGTGTAACTATCAGAAGTACCAGTGCCAGAAGTGAACTTATGGGTCTTTTGATTTCTTGTTAGGATTGCGCAAGACGAATCTTGCAGAGTCGCCAAGATGCCTATGCCCCTATTAGAGTCTGACTCGTACTCCAAGTAGAAAGAACTAGAAAGCCCAATGTCAGGTGAAGCCTTTTATTCGTGCAATTCTTCTATACCAATGGTAACCTTTGTTGCATTTATTTGAAGACATCTCAACCAATCAGGGCATGTTTCTCTGTCATGGTCAGTCGTCAAGTGAAACGAACAAATCGTTTCCTTGGGTGCAGGTTCTATTTGCAACCTAAGTTGTGAACCTGTTAGGAGAGGAGTTTTCCCATGACGCTGATTATACTGCTTCTGACTCACATCTTGATATGGAGATTGGTACGGAGTACTAGCCTTATTTTGTTGTCTCTTAAGCATTGTCATATCATTCATCATCCTTTGCAATAGAGGGACTGTTGGAGTGGATGAGGAGGCACCTGAGGCCTAAACTTCCATCTTCCATTTACCAGCTATAATGAATGTGTCGTCAAGTTGAATAGCTTGTCTTTGTGCAGCATTCAAATCAGCCACTCCATCTTTCAATAGATGAAAGCTTATATCAGGTAGTACTGCATTAAGAAAGAAAAACTTCTTGTTCTCATCGCTAGGTGCAGAATTCACAGGGATTCTTTGCTTTGTTAGAAACGTTTTTAGATTTTAACAGAAGTCCTAGGGACTATAGACCTCAATTTCCTCCAGAATTGAAATAGGTTGCACCGGTGAAAGAGGTTGCACCAAGAAGAAGAAAACCAACCATTGATGAAGTGGTTGAAGGAATAAACGAGTCGGGTGGATTGGGAGTAGTTGCAAGAAGATATGAATTGAGTAACGAAGAAGATAAGAGAAAAATGGAAGAAGTTATAGTTTACTGTCTCTACAAGTTCAATTATGCTCCCATTGAACTTCACAAAGTTATACCTGATGATCTACAAGAAATAATTGAGGGAAGATGAAAGTCTTCGATTGATAAAGAAAGAGAGCTGAGGATTAGGGTTCTACTTTAAGTTCATAATCATCTTACTCTGGAGAAGGCAACCAATCAAGTTGACCTGCATAAACAGAGTTTCAAGATAAGAAAGAGAATTAGTCAAGTGCTGATTGGAGAAGTGCACAAAGTGCATGAGGAAGGAGTTTCTACATGGACGAATCAAGCTGACCAGTTAAAGGTAGAGCTCGAACTTTAACTGTAGAGAATATAGTAGATGAAATAATGGATTTTGGTGAAGTGTCAAATGCTGCTAAATGATTCAGTGTTTTGGTAGAAGAGGATAAGCAGAAAATTGAAATTGCTCTGTTAGAAACATTTTTAGATTTCAATAGAAGTCCTAGGGACTATAGACCTCAATTTCCTGCAGAATTGAATCAACGACTTATGGTCAAATAGAGAATCGGGTTAGGAACAAACAATAAGATCATAAGAGAAACATTGACACAAGTAAGACCAGGTCTCAATGAAGAGACAATAAAAATTCTGATGGAAACAGTATCACTCAATTTGGATAGAAAGAATAGGTTTGCAAAGATCATTAATGGACAGGAAAAAGATGTATATAAAGATACATTAGAATTCTGGCAGAAATATGACTTCAGTACTCTTAAGACAACAGGTCCGCAGGACATTTCTCAAAATGAACCTGAAAGAGGATCGGTACCACCGGTACAGTTCACAACTAGTGAACAGACATCAACTGGTGAGAAAGAGGTTACTCCTGACTTGTTCACATCCAGTGAACAATTAAATCTGGGCGAACAAGTTCAACCAGAAGAGCAACCACGAGGAGAGTCATCAGAGAAGATGACTATTGAAAAAGGAATAGATAAAGATGAAACTACTTTGAGTGATCAACAGGTTGCTGAGGAGAAACAAATAGAGCAACCACCGGAAAAGGAAGTCCATTCGGAAGAAGTACATCTTGAAGAGGATGTCCATCCTGAAGAAGTCCTTTCTCAAGAGGAGGTACATCCAGAGGAAGCACTACAACAGGAAATTCCTCAAGGATAGGAGTTGCTTGTTAATATAGAAAAGGAGAAGCCTGCAGAAGAACAACCTGCAAAGGAGAATAAACAAGAGGAACCGGTAGATGTTCCTAGCACATTTTCATTGAAGAGAAAACAAACTTTTGCAACAAATTCTGAAGCAAAGAAAAGCAAAGTTAGGGAAACAATGGTTGACATAAGCAAGATGTCAACGAGACAACTAAAAGAGCTCACTAACAGAAAACAAGATATGGTTACCTCTAGTGTAAGAAACATCTTGTACAATTTTTTACCAGATACAGATATAGATGACGATGAACCTGTAATCGATCAATTGGAGATTCTTGCAGAAGCAATTGGGGAAGATGTCATCGATCCAGAGACAATTGCAATTGATCACTATGAGAAAAAGCGAGCAGAAATTCTTCACAAACAGGTTGAAGAACTAAAGGCTACCGTATCTACAAGCACCGGGGAGCTAATGCAACAGATACAGGATGCAGGAAGATTGATAACAAGGACTTCAAACTTTGAAGACTTTGTTAAAAATATAACTGAGAAGACTATAGAAGACTACAAAAGAGATAAAGGTTTTGTCATCCAAGTTTGATGCGAAGAACTCTTCTACAACAAAGTACAGACGGGAGATGACAGGTTTTGCTCTCATCTTAAGGAAGGCACCTGGAGAAAAGACCAAAAGAATTCAAGATCTTATTGGATTTCAGTTGTTCCTTGCCCCAACTTTTGATCTAATGCAGACAAGAGCAAACGATGCAGACAGAATGATCAAGGATCCTGATTACAAAATAGTGTAAGACATGGAAAATATAATTGTCTCACTGCAAGCATCAAAGAAGAACTTGGATCATGTAATAGGTATATGGAAACCACTCCTTGATTCTACACAGAAAATATACAAGGATATCTTCAATAAGTTACAGTTATGATATAAAAAAAACATTTAAGAGGTAACAACCCTTGGACCTGTGGAGGCAAAAAGGGGAAGAACATCAAATACAAAGAAGAAGATCAGCGCAGATGAAAGAGTTGAGACAAAAAAAAGATAACAGACAGTGTGTGTTGTGTGCCAAAATAGGCTACAAGTAGACAAGGAGATCTTCAGGGGAAGTCTACAGGTGATGTATTGATATGTTTTGCCACCAATGTCAAAGGGGAAGATTGTTGACATAACTTAATTGTCATTGGTGAAGTCATAGGCAAACATCAATCCTACTGGAACACCGGTACTCAGAAGTGTGCACCGGTAGACTAAACAAGAAAGCGGTGTACTTTAACGAGTCACGCTTATACTGGTCTAGGTTTTTGCAACCGGTCATGAGACACATGCAGAGAACATATGACTAACCGGGAACAAGCTTTTCACCGGTTAAGTGCATGATAATCCGAACCTGATTATGCGGAGCGTTTGCAGTTAAACTAGAGTTAGCTTTTTCAGTGGAACTGGAGTTAGCTTTGTTTTATCTACAAGCATTTCGAGGTAAACTCAGAATCAGTTTGCAAGCTTTTTTGCATGCATGATTTATGGGTGAGTTTACAGCTTGGTGGAACTATGAGATGTATTTTTAATAAGATTAATTTCTTGTAAATACAAGTCATAGCACACAAAAGAATTGTTGTTGAATTGTAAGAGCATAGAGAGGAGAGTAGCAGAACAGACTTCTCTGAGAGGAGTCACAGTCACGAAAGGTAAAAGACAGAGAAAGGTTCAACAGCCAAGCAGAGCAAAGGGTAACATGTATGATCTGATTAGACAGAAAGTGCCATCATAAGATCATTGCTTTAGATTGTGAAGCATATTCAGATCCCTTAATCAAGGTGAACCATAACAAGTTCTTTGTATAAATCCCTTTACCGGGTAACATCTTTATTGGTGTCGAAAGTCCTCTTACAAGGCGGCTCCTAACAGGGTCAAGATCCTAACAGGTCTTCTACCAAATCCCTTAACCAGGTAGCACTCTTACTAGTGCTTTGAAAGCCTCTAGCAAGGCATCTTTATTATTGTAGTAGTGAAGTTGTGGGTTTTGTCCCACCATGGTTTTCTCCTTCTAACCAAGGGTTTCCACGTATATATGTTGTGTTAACCTGTGTATTCCAATTTCTGTTTATGAGTGTTGTTATATTCTTTAAATTTGCACGAATATATATATAGAAAGATAAATTGAAGTAGAAATTGTATTTACTGATTCACCCCCCCCCCCCCCCCTCTCTCAGTAACCAGTTAGGATTAACAACTAGACCCTTTGAGGAAGAGGAATCTTCCACAAAGGATTCCTCTAAAGATAATTTTGTGGATGAAGTTGAGGTTTATGAGGAGTCGTTTGCTTTTTACGAAAGTGAAAAAGAAGAACCTCCTACATAGACTAGTAAAAAGAAATGCAAAGGAAGCCCTAGTATACCCTCTGTTCAAACCCCAAAATCTGGAAAGAGGATAACCTGGAGTAGTACAAGGCAAGTTGCCTCAAAGCCCAACAAGTCGAAAGCCTCGACCCCGAGCAAGCAAAGCAGTGGGAAAGAGAAATCCTTGGAACCACTGCTCATTGATCCATTTGGCGACAAGAAGGGGAAACAAAAATTAGGAGCCTCAACTAAGTTAGATCAACTGGCCCAAGTAGCTGATAGCATAGGCTCTGAGGAGATAGAAGATGTCTAAATTAACTGGAAAACAAGGGAAATCCAACAAAGAGTTTAGTAGGGCCAAAGGCCAAAAGATCACAGAACAACAAGCCAATGTGCCAGAGAATGTGCATAATATCAACTCAAAGGATGTGTCTAGTATTCACTTCGAAAGTGTGCTTGACATTAACTCCAAGTATGTGACAATAGATACACAACAGGGACAAATCGAGGATGTTAGGGTTCTGCCACCAACCAAGAACAGGAAATAGAAAATGTAATGCTTTTAGATGCACATGTCCCAGAGGATTATATTGACAATGTCGACAATACTCCTCCAAAATCTATGGAAAATGTCGACAATGCTCCTCAAAAGCCTATGGATAATAGCTCTCACGAACCAATGGACAATGTTGACGATAATTCTCAAGAACCATAGCTCATGAAGCGGAGCAAAAAGAACCAGAACATGATAAACAAAGCCCTAAAAATAGAGGACATGATGAGTTGTCTACTCTCGGTCCACATGAAAATGAGGAGGCAAATGAACTGATTGTTAATACAAATGAAAGTCCTCGGACTGAAAGACATCAAGATGCAGAGGAATTCGAGGAAGATCCTCAAGGGACGAGAGAAAAAGAATTTCAGGATTTGGGAACTATAGACAGAGAACAAAACCCTACATGAGTTGTTACAAGAAGCTCATTTTGTTATTCATTCACAAACAAAAGAAATAGATGAACTCAAAGCAGCTCTTAACCAAGTAATAGTCTCTCAAATGACCATTCAAGAGGAAATGAGGACATGCAAGTTGTCCAACTGGGGGGAGATGATGAGTGTAGAATGTTTGCCCTTTTTTCTTTCATGGCCTCAACCTCATTTGCTGCTAGATCCTCCAGTGGGTTCCTCTTTATCAGCATCCTCATTTAGGAATGAGGCATTAGGGATGTCAACTACCTCAGCATTGATGTTAATCCCTTCTTCTGCTAAATACTTATAAAACCAATTGGGATTATGTGGCCTTTTAATGCATAAAAGCCATAGTAGGAAATTGAGGTTGCGAGATATAACAGGTTTTCTAGCTTCAAACCTATCCCAGTCTTCTATGTCCAGTATAGATTATGTGGAGACTAGTTTGTTATTCCACATGAGCCTTCCATAATGCCTTGGTTTGGGGATTGTTAAGCCCTCATAGATATTTACTAATACCATGTTGATATCTATCTGAATATCACTTATGAAGATACTTTTGCAAATATTTTTCACAGTTTCCCTATCATTTTCAAAGAACATGGCTATCGCAAGAAACATGGACACTATATCCGAGTTTGCCCTAGTGCGGTCTTCATTCAGAATGTATTCATCACCAAAAATCTACATTATAGCTCTAATGACTAGGTCATGAGAAAATTTACAATACCTTGCAAACGCTCCTCAATGACAAAACCTGTGAGAGCCATCTACTGCTTTTTGCAATACAATTTTACTAGAGTATCCATTGTCAGTTGCCAATGTATAATACTGAGAATAGAAGGGATATGTAGAAGAGAATGGGCCGAATTCTAGATGAGAAAACTCATTATAACAAGTAATGGCTTAAGCAAAGGAGCCTACCTCGAGCATTTATTGGATCACAAGATGCCAGCTAATAATTGTCTACACATTTAGCACAAGGTATGTATACATATACATATATATAACTGACTATATATATTCATCTTTATATATATGTATGTAGTTCATGACTATGTTCCTATTGATTACATCTTGAGGATGATGCCTTTATTTCTTACATCATATGATAGATGTTGTCAAGTGTCTTAAGTGTTGACATTGGATTGATTTATCCTCCCTAGCTAAGAGGGAGTGTTGATTTTTTGTAGCTTCAGTCGAATAAACACTATGAATCAATACTAGTGAAGATATGTACATATATATTTAGTATATATGAGATGTATATATATACTTAAATATATATATATAAATATTATTTTATGTAAATATTAATTTCTCTAATATAATACTCAAGATATTATATATATATATATATATATATATATATATATATGTATATATATAATAATAATTGTCATTATATTAATTACATATTAATGAATAGACATGTCTCATGAAGGGACATGTCTCTTCTTGGCTCATTCTCAATATAAATGCAAGAGATTGTTGCATTTGGAAAACACATACAATGAGATAGTGCTATTACATTTGCAATGATCGTAGAACTTTAACAATTAATATATAAAAATATTATTCTAATAGGCTTGTTTATCTTAGAGCTACTAGATCTAGTTCGAATTATGTTGTGAGCTAACTTTCTAGATTCATGAAAACACCTGAGGCAAAACATTGTGTTGCAGAAAAGGGAATGTTAGGATATGTGAAAGGGACACTTTGACATTTTGCACTATAGAAGCAAGGATCCTAAGCTCGTTGGGTTTATAGATTCAAATTGAACAGGTTTTATTGTGGATAGGATATCCATTTTTCGATATATTTTTAGCCCTAGTACAGAAGCAGTCATATGGAACAGTAGATGGAACAAGTAGTAGCTCTTTCCTCAACCAAAGCAGAGTATTGGGAAACAATCAAAGCAACATGTGAGGCCATATGGCTTTGGAGGATGCTTTCAGACATGCACATCTTACGTGAGGCCTCACCCTCATTTTGTGACAATCACGGGGTGTTAAAGCTTGCAAAGAATCCAATCTTGCACGAGCATACCAAACATGTGGAGCTTCATTGTCATTTCACACACCAACTTGTAGAAGATGGATCAATGATGTTGTAGTATTACCAAACTAAAAACCAAACACTAGATATTTTTACCAAGTCCTGACAAATTTGTATAAGTTTGGTATAAACTTGATTAGTAGACTCACCATTAAGGGAGGGTATTAAAGTAATATTACATTACTAGCTTATAATGGCCAAAAGTCATTAGGACAGACTTTAGGAATATTCATTTATTCTTTTTAGATAAGTTCTTAGGAATAATATCCTTATTCGATAGGTCTTTGTAGCTCTTAGTTAAGGAGACTTTCACACCTTTGTGAATATCCAAATTCTAGGTGGTCATTCTATGTTCTTAATTTTTGTAATAGTAGTGTGGTTGGAATTGGATTATTTTAATGTTTTCCATAGTTTTAGTGGTTGTGTAGAAAATAAGTAAATATTTTGGTGTTGCAACTTATATCTAATTTATAGGTTATATATGGAAACATAAAAGTATTGGGCCCAAATCTAAAGTTGAATTAAAAGGGAAATTTCAAGCCACTTGACAAAAAATAGAAAAATGCATCTTTTGAAAAAAACACTAACTAGGAAAAAGAACTTTTTTGAAAAAGTAACAAAATTTTATTTAGGGAGAGCTTGGGAAAGCGGCTGACCATCCATTGTTAATTATCGAATTCTCTTTTGTGAAAGATTGAAATTTGTTCATCTTCGTTAGCCAAATGACAAAAACCCTTTTAGCAATCCACTTACTGGATAGAATCTCACCTAGTTAATTGAGTGGACTCATAAACGATTCACCAATTTGCCAAATATTTGAGATTTTGTGTTGCATACTTGATAAATATTTCCAATATTCGAGTTTATTGTTCCCACTTGATGTAGTGAAAGAAGATATGAAGGAAAGAACATCTGCAAGGAAATATTATTGAGAATAGGGGTAAAGGACTTCCATGTTATTTCTATTATCTACCCTAGGTTTTATGCCTGTTGGCCACCATCTTGGGCGGTAAGGGGAAAAAATCAGGTATGGGAAGTTAGGAGGGGTCACAAAATGTTCTTGAGGAGTTTGGACAGCATTTAATGTAATTCCTGAATTTATATTAGATTTTTACAGTGTTTCAACCAGCTTGGTATTAATCAGAAATAATTTCTGAAATTGTGCCTTGAATAATTCAAATAGTTGCAGTGGTTCTTAATTACTGAATTCCAAAATTCCAATTTTCCACCAATTGTTTAAAAAAAAAATTGTGCACTAAAATTTGATGAATTTGTAAGTTCATTGAAAAATTTTGGTAGGGACATTGCATGATACACCCATTTGTAGTCAACATACTTCCTTTCCTTAGGTAGATAAAGCAAGTCTCAAAAGCTTTACATTTTGCCAAGGCCAATATCTCCTCTTTCATGACCTTTCAAAACATGATTTCCTATAAAGTTAGAGCTTCCTTAACACAATTTCATTCATGATCAATACAAATTAGTAAAAACACAACGGAAATTTAGTGGACTATCTCTATTAGTCATTGCCTCTATACATTCTTGTAGGTTTTAGAAAATCTAACACATCATAATTCTTTTCTTCTTTGAAAAACCCCTCTAATCTTCCTTCTTGGCATCCTTTCTCTCCATCCCCACTATTATAGTATTACGTGAACAAGTTTGTTCATTCCTTGATGCATCTTCCTACTCTAGTTCTCAAAATGCATCTTGTTGCTCTCTCTTTCTTTGGTTGGTCATCCCTAAATAAAACTCTCCTTGAAAAATCTCTCAAGCTCACACCCTCTTGCAATTTCAACATAACCTGTAAGATTACATTTTTCAACTTTAAAATCCACTTGAATTTTTTTTCCTTAGATACATGACCAAACACCTCATAACAAAATTGTCTCAAATGTGTAACAAAAGGCTTCTTACATGCTCACATTTTATATGGTATCTTACTCTCATGTGCATTTGTGGGAGACTTCATTACAAAATGAAAAACAATACTTGCCACTTCAGCTTAAAACTTGTTCTATCTCTACACTACTCAATAGGCTTTTGCCTCAATCAACTAAAGTTGTGCTCATCCTTTTAGCTACCCCGTTTTGTTGCGCTATTTAGGACATTATCCTCTATTTCACAATTCCAATGTGTTTGCTAAATCTTTTAAATTCCTTAGAGTGAGAGTCTCCACTATCGTTTGACCTTTTGACTTCCATTTTCTTGCCTATATAATCCTCTACAAGTGCCCTAAACTCCTAAAACTTCAAAAACCCTCAAACTTCACCCATAGAAGATATACCCACGATTTCCTAAGACTTCACAATGGAGTGCATATCCACATAACTAAAACACTATTATGAATCACTTCCAAAATTTCACTTGCTTTAATACTTCCTAGAAAAATCACCCTATTTCGCTTTCCAAACACACTATTCCCAAAACTTAATACCAATAAAACAATCTAAAAGACCTTTCACCATATCTCTACTGCCATGGTTACAAGCATTCTTCACCTATGTAACCCAATCAATGGGGTCATAACATACTTGATTCAAGTTCAATTATATTGGCTGAATTACCAAATTTGCCATGGCCAACCTACTTCCCTTCTCATCAAAAGTAACATGCTTTCCAGAATCAATATTCTCAGAATAGAAACAAGTTTTTTTGCTAGATCTGGAATATGTAAAACATCCCAGAGTGTCTTCACTTTTTTTTTGATAAAAAAAACTTTACCTTTTCCCTGGCCAACTATTCTGAGAGGGTTATTATCACCAAGGAAAATCTGTCATCCTCTAATTTTTTTGTGTTTAGAATACCATTGCTTATGAAGAGTCATACAAATGATACACTCAATCAACCATGAGGCGTCACCGATAATAATCGTAAAAATAAAAGAATCACTACTAATTTCATCATTGTCCAAGGATTTATCTAGATTTAAATACCTGCTTCATATGACCACTCTTGCCACAATTCCAGCATTTTACTTTCGGTTTAGTAAGAGATTTGAACCTTCCCTTTCCCTTGGAGTTCCCTTTTTCTCCTACCTTCTTACCCTTTTATCCTTTAACCTACCCCTTAAAAACAAGGCATTCTTACAGAAATCATCCATGGAGTTTCTTCTAATGTTTTCACTTAGCAAACCTATTACAATATTCTCAAGTTGAGGTTAGGTACAGTTCCCATTGATTGTCCACATTAGATTTTCCCATGAATCTAGCAACAAAGGAAAATAATGCACTTATCCTCTTCTTCTAGTTCAACTACAACTGACATCAACTAGCTCAGATTTAAACTGAATATGTTTAAACGATCATTAACAGCGTCACCTTTCATCTTTAAGGAATACAATTTCTTTTTCAAAAAGAGTCTATTACCCAAACTACCGGACTAATACAGGGTTCATATCTTTTTCCAAAAAATATGTAGTTTGTTCTTTACATTCATTAACAAAATCTGAAAGACATCGATGGATAGTAATTATACCCTAGTCTCATCAAACATACCTGTAGGTTTTACTGAAGAAGACATTGCTGTCCATTGATCTCTCTCCACCAACAGGTCTTCAAACTTCAGCTTCCACAATCCATATTTTGATTGCTAAATCTGTCAATCTCAAATCTTGATGTGCTTGCCATTCAACAACAAAATCTCTAAATTCTCACAAAATTTGACAAAAGCTCCTTCTGCAACCACAAACACACTTGGCAAGAAAAGGTGTCCCCTCCATTCCACCATACCCTCAATGTCTAGTGCAAAACCATCAACATATGGTTCACACCAAACAAACACAGCTGTATCGCCAAACAACAAGGCTGTGCTATCAAATAATAGAAATTATTCCAAAAACCTAGAAACTTGATTACCCTATAACTTTAGATTGTGTGATCCAAATCAAAGCTAACTTCTTATTTCAATTAAGTTAGCGAAACATTATGGAAGAACATGAAATCATACACGATTGACAGTACACGAGAGACAAGGTTTAACCTAGAAAAGCCTTTTAACCAAAAAAAACCCAACAGCAAACGAGAGCAAACAATTGAATTAATCTATCAAAACGAATTCCAGATACAATGTCTCCTTATTACACCTTCCTTGATCTCCAAACTTACAGTGCACAACCTCTACACACTCATAGCATCATCTCATTATTAAGCATCAACAGAGCATCATCCTAGTTTATTCCATATCGCAGACTGGATGTAGAAAAGGAATTTTGACTAGCTCAACTTCCTAACCATCTGTTGAATGTCAACCATCACAACTAAACAATGACCCTATTTGTAACATGATACTTGCCACATATCACTCCCATGGGGAATCTTCACAACAGGTAACATACTCATCAGTCTAGACTCCCACAATGACCAAGTTATAAGTTGACCAACCAACCTGCTGATACTTAAAAAGTATTCTGCCATAGCATCAAGACCAAATCAAGGCATGCTGTAACATAATCTTCATCCTAATGAGCTGCAATATTCCAAAGCACCTACCAAAAAATTTCCCAAATCTCTGTTGTTGTTGCATGCAATCTTAACAATGATGCACATACTTTAGCACTACCGCACATACTCCAGCAATGCAACAAATACTTTAGTACTACTACACATACTCCAACAATATACCACAAAGTCCAACTCTTACCACATTTTACCACTGAGACTTCCAAAATTGCTCTATAGTCTACAACCAAACTCTTACATAAAGGATACTCTCAGTCCCAATATTCTTCTTACTCGGGAGATCTCAATACGCAAATAGCACACCAAAAAGGTTCCTATACTTGGAACATTTGACAAGTTTTGGAAGATCACACAAAAAACTATAGAAACAAATGAATACATAGACTAGGAATTTATAGAAACAAACATGCTTTACATAAATTCTTTTCTATTTAGAGTTAAACAGATTTGAACTTCCATCTACATCCAAACAATTCACTAGACCTTACCGCAGTTACAGCAGCTTCAGCGCCTTTGTTTCCAACTTTACCACCAGCTCTGTCCATGGCCTACAAAAATCCATAAAGAGTTAAATATCTGATAATCTCCCCTCGCAATGCAACAATAGACATAAACCAAATGGTAGAGCCCAAAATTGGATAAGTTTGTTGAAGAAAATAACTAGATAATCAGTAGGACCTCCAAACTTCAAAATATTTATTATACTTTTTAACACATGAAAGACAGAAATAATGCTAATTTTCTCCTGACATTTATGCATATTCAAATTTTACATCAGATTTAAAGTTCTGTTCAAAACAAAAATTAAAGAATAATTTTGAGCATGCCCCTTGAGGGCACATTGAAGCACGGACAGCTTTCCAGAGTTCTCTATCAAAATCAATGATTTGAGCATGCTGAAGGTCTGATGTTGCAAAATCAGACAAGACTATTACCTGTTCCATTGTATCGCAGGTTAGGACACCAAATATGCATGGTACACCTACAATAGAAACAAAGAGTCAACAACAGTACTCAATCTCTCCAGTTATATGAAATGCTCTTTATTCAACTCATAAATTAGCACTACTTTTGTATAATCTGCTTATATAATTAAACTTTGATTAGTCATGGGATGAATAATACCAATCCAAACAAAATTTACATATAATATTTGCCAAATAATCTTTACATATAGTGCCCTACAGAAAATAATTATTTTTATTGATCGATGCAGATTTGAACTCAAGCCCTCCCAGATGGGAGGCTCGCAGCTTACCACTGCACTGTGGGGTCATATAATATTCGCCAAATGAGAGTCTTTCCATATAGTGCCCTACAGAAAATAATTAGTAGGAATACATCTGGCTTTAGAAAAAATCCCCATACTAGCTCTAAAGACTTGCAAATGTAAATAGCTTGACAAACGATTCATTCAATAAAGAGCAAAGAACATTTCTCATTAAAACTGAAAATTTTACTTTGTCGTTACTAAAATGACAGGAATCAAGGATGAATTGACAAATAAGATTGGATTTCAATTCAATTTAAGAAATGGTCAATTTAGAGCCAAATCAGCCTAACAGAATAGAGTTTTGGAACCCCCGAGAACTCCTCCTGATGGTCCCCATCCAATAAATGATAACATGCACAAAAAGTTGCAAATGGAAGTAGCTTAACCAAACTATAGGAAGAGTTGACAAATCATGCATTTAGTATAGAGCATAGAAATTATTCTCATCAAAGATGATTCATATCTGATCACAACTATATCTGAAAGCAAACAAGGGTAAATTAAGAAATGAGGCATTATTTTTACTTCAGCTTGGAAAGTACTTTGCCTAGAATCAAATCAGCCTAACAGAACAGGAAGAGCTTTAAAAGCCCTAAGATCCAAATCCAATGGTCTTACATTCATATATTGATTGGGATGTGCCAAGAATAAACTAAACAAAAAGTGTCCATGAGAATAAAAAATGCTGAATTCCTTGATTCGGTATATTTATGTGAAAGGGAGCGTCAGCTATTATATGATGCCGGAAGAAAAGGATGCACTTCTACGTTATATTAGTCCCAACCCAAATCTTAGACATGTACTTGTGTCTTTATTAGAATATTCTTCCATTTATCAAACCATCATTAGAAATAAGTCAGTTACCTGTGAGTTATGCTATCAATAGTAAGAATAAATCAGTTACTCATCACTTATGTAGTCAATTGTGCAACCAATATTAGAAATAGTTCAGTTACAATAACTAGCCTTACACATTGGAAAAGAAATTTATATGGATGATAAAGATGATTTAAATAAGGAAAGCATCCAACACATTCCACGAGGGTTCCATCGCACGGTTGGCTCCCAGCACACCCATGTGGCATCTTGGCAAGCCCTAATCACATCCCCCATTGCAATCAAGACCTTTTGTGAGTCCCCCACACACCTCCAAAATATTCTTAGCACCACATCCAATACATAACACAGAATCATACACATTGCACCAAACCTTCTAATTCATGCCCATGGCATTCAACACAAACTTCTAATCTTCCTTGCAACTCAAAATGTACCCATGCAATCACATCAAAAGGCCAGCACTGTGACTAAACCAATTGTGCAGGCTCCTCCTTCCTTTGTGCATTGAACAATCACAACTCCCAACCACACCTATCTCAAACTTCAAAGATCACAACCCTTGCCTTTGCATATTACCCTGTCAATTCCCACTCCTTGAGCTCCATCCAACATGTAGCACTACATCCCCTAGAGAAACACTCCAATGTTGACTCACCTCATGTGACCAACGCTCTTCTTGGTGCATCCATGACTCCCCACCATTGCTTATCATTGGAAGTCAAGACACCCACTTTGGCTCTTAAAGTTGTTGATGCCCTTCCCTAAAAGTGTTCTTCAACTTTGAGTCCCTGACTAGTCTACTTTGACCTTACCTCAAACCCAATCCTTCACCAAGTCCCCTGGATTCATAAACCAACCACTCATCTAGTCAGCTCACATGTGTATCCTTCATAGCTTGTCCAAGTAAGCTGCATCCAATGCAAGCAATATTCTCTTTTCCCCCCTACTCAATTTCCTCTTAGACTCTAGCCTCAACTCTAGGAATTTATTGTCCTATAATTCATACTCCCTTACTCTAGATCAACTATTAGCCCCATTTTCCCATGTATTTCCTCGATGCCACAATCTTTTAGACCATGTCCAACATGGGTAAAGTACTCAATCTCCCTTGACTAGGCCACCATATGCTCCAAGGCCCATTGACCTTTTAATTTGAGACTTACACCTAGTGGAAAGAGAAAATTCCAATTCAAAGGGAACACAAAAGAGAAAATTCCATAGAGAAGGCAACATTTCAGAAGTTGTCCCTCTCAATTCAGCGATTTCAAAAGTCGTCTCTCTCAAATCAACAATTTCAAAGTTGTCCCTCTCAATTCAACGATTTCAAATCACATGAAAAATAAAAAAATTTGGCTAAGTATGCAAAGGAAAAATCTTTAAAAAAGGAAAGAGAAAATTCCATAGAGAAGGCAACATTTCAGAAGTTGTCCCTCTCAATTCAGCAATTTCAAAAGTCGTCTCTCTCAAATCAACAATTTCAAAGTTGTCCCTCTCAATTCAACGATTTCAAATCACATGAAAAATAAAAAAAATTTGGCCAAGTATGCAAAGGAAAAATCTTTCAAAAAGGCATGCCAGTGAAATTTTGAGTGTTTTGATGGACTTACTATTTTTGGAAGTTTCTATTTTTAGTAAGTCAGTTTTTAGTAAATTTCACTGGATCCGAGCTTGGCCTTAATTTGACTTTGGAACAACTTTCTATTTTTAGAAGTGTCTATTTTTAGTAAGCCTATTTTTAGTAAATTTCATTGCATTCTGAATTGGCCTTATTATGACTTTGGAACAACTTACAATTTTTAGTAAGTCTATTTTTGGCAGGTCTATTTTGGCAACAAGTGAGCTCCAGTTGATAAAGAGACAAAAGGGTATCCAGTTCTATATTCAGAAGAATGAGCAAGCGAGGCAATTCATCGAAAAATGGTTTAAGCCTAAAAACATCCTTGAAATATCCAAAAGTGGAAAGGCATGAAAAACATCAGAAAAATGGTGAGCTTTGAAGGTCATTGAAAAACATCCAGTAAAGGAAAGGAGATGAAATTTCACTATAGAGAAAATCCTCCTCTGCCCTCAAAGTGCGCCCACGAGAGGGAATTCTCTCAATTCAAGGAACTTCTTCAAAATGAAAAAATCCTTCTCTATGCTCCATTTGTGCCCAGGAAGGGGAATTCCTAGAGTGCAAGAAATTTTTTCCAAAATTCCAAAGTCCTTCACGTCTCAAATGTACTCAAGAGAACAAGGAAAGATGAAAAAATGGCCAAGTGTTGGAAAATTTCTCCTCCATATCTAGCATGCACTCAAGTCGAAGAGAACAAGGAATGTTGAAAAATGGTTGTGTTGGAAAATTCCTCCTAGATCATGTATGCTCAAGGAAGAAATTGCAACGAATAGATGAAATTTGGCTAAATATGAAAATTCCCTCTCCAAAAATTAAGGCCTAGGTACTATCTCCCACGCATCATTTTTCAAGATGGATTGATACTCCTTTGTCATGGCATCCTTCCATACTTGTTGCTAGAGAGCTTCTGTAACATTAGCAGATTCTTATTTGATGAATTCACTCATCAAAGCTACATAACTAGAGAATCTCTTAGGTCTTTTACTCTCACTAAAAGTCCCTAACGGAGTTGCATAAGTCTTTGCTTCCTTTATTGTCTTAGTAGCCCAGAGTGATCTCTTCTTAGGATTTTCCAATGATGTGATTTGTTCTTCATTTCTATCTTCCTCAAGGTACTCCCTCTAAATCTCAGGGGCAGGATCCTCTTCTAGGTCTATGGGGGAAGTTTGAATTTCTAACTCAATAGAATTTCTAGCTCTTTTAAAAGCTATGTCTTCCTCAAAAATCACATCTCTACTTAGTTCAATCTGTCTCTGACCAGGCACATATATTCTATAAGCTTTTGAGGTTTCATTATAGCCTACAAAAATACATTTTCTCCCAGAAGGTTCTAGCTTAGTTCTTTTCTCTTTGGGCACATGAATGTAGACAGGACAACCAAATATCCTCAAGTGACTGATGTCTGGTTTTACACCAGTGAAAGCTGCCTCAAGAGTTTTGTCATCATATGGGAGTGAGGACATATGTTCTGTATGTAGACAGCAATACTAGAGGCTTCTACCCAAAGTGATGTTTCTATGTTTTGATTGAGTAACATTGCCCTAGCAACATCTACAATGGTTCTATTTTTCCTTTCAACAACCCCGTTTTGTTGAGGGTTGTAGGGTACAGTGAACTCTCTCTTAATCCCAGCATTTTTACAAAATTCTTTAAAATTATCTGATGTGTTTTCTCTCCCATTATTTGTCCTTAATGTTTTAACTTTCCTCCCAGAAGAGTTTTCTATAAGGGATTTGAATTTCTTAAACCTTCTAAGGATCTCCTCAAATTCTTTACATTTGAGGAAATAGATCCAGGTCTTTCTAGAAAAGTCATCAACAAAAATTACATAATATAAGAAACCCCCTAAAGAAGGTATAGACATGGGTCCACATAAATCTGAGTGGACTAATTCTAATACATCATTTGTTTTACTAGAACTACTTTGGAAAGACCCTTTTGTGTTTTTCCCTAAGGCACACCCCTTGCATGTCCCTGAATGATATTGTTTGAGTTTGGGTAAGCCTGTGACTAGTTTTTCCATAGAAGATAGGGCACGGAAATGGAGGTGTCCTAATCTCCTATGTCATATTTCATTAGAGTCTGCAATTTCATGAATTAGGGCAAGATTTGGCTCAGTACATAATTTATATAGATATCCTTGTCTATAACCTATGGTTTGAGCCTTCTTAATAGTAGAGTTCTTTGGTCATGCCAACACTTTACTATCCATGAAGGTAACCCTATATCCATTGTCTTCAAGTGCAGTTATGGAAACCAAGTTCCTCTTGATACCTGGTACAAACAATACTCCGGTGAGTTGAATAGAGATACCGGACTTCAATTTGATGGTGCATGTTCCAACACCTCTGACTGGATGTGTAGAGTCATCTCCAATTGTCACTTCCTCATCAGTTTCTTCTACCATGGAGTCTAAGAGTTCCCTAAACCCAGTGATGTGCCTTGATGAGCCACTATCTATAACCCAAGTGTTGGATTTATTTGATACTTAGTTTGAAAGTGCAAAGTAGAATACATATTTCTCGGATTCATGCTCTATCTTAGACTTTCCTACTTTGGCAAATGATGCTTGTTGCTTTGTTCTATCAGGACATCTAACTGCATAGTGCCCATACTGATCACATTTGAAACATTGGATTTGTGAAACATCTTTCTTGGATGAACCCTTCCCATGGTAGCTTTTCCTCTTCCTGAAGTGCTTCTTCTTTCCTTTCTTGTGAGAATCTGCATTCAAGACATGGAGAGCTTCATCTACGTTCTTCTAATTGAATCCTTTCTTTCTCTGTCTCGATTCCTCTTGAAGGAAATCTGATCTTAGCCAGTCAAACTTTGGAAATTTAGACCTTGCACTAATGCCTTGAACAAATGTCTCCCAAGAATTTGGTAGACCATCTAAGGCAATAAGTGTTAGCTCTTTACTTTCAATCTGGTATCCAAGTGTTGATAGTTGATCCCTTAGTGCAAATATTCTCATAAAGTATGCGTTGATAAATTTTCCTTTGTTCATACTTATATGATTGATTTCTCTCTTTAGAGCCAAGGTCCTGCTGGAACTATTTATTTCATATGTGCTTTCAAGTGACTTAAACATATGATATGCGGTCTCATGTTTTGTTAAGATTGGCATGACATGATCTCTAACTCCATCAAGTATGATTTTCATGGCCTTTTCATTTCCTTCAATCCATGTCGTCTTCTCAGGATCGTTCTCTCGTTCTACTTTATTTTCTTTCACAAATGACTCAACTTTATTCTATTTTAATATCATCATAATCCAGAACTTCCATGATGAGAAGTTATTTCTTCCTTCTAGCCTATCTTTGAATATGATTACACTCGCCATAGAGGAATGTGATATACTTAGATTTAAATCTGAATATCTCAAGTTCGATCGTTGCTTGGATCCTCCTTAACGTGGCTCTGATACCATGTAAATGCAGATCGTACTCCTTTCAGATTTCATAGTTGATAGATTGCAATTAATATTTCTAAATATATGATTTATGATTCTAATGGAGACTGTGTTTTGCAGGTCCAAACAAGGCTGAGAGTGTTCGATTTCAATTGCTCAATATTGCCTTATCGGGTCTCCATATATACTTGTATTGGGGGGCATGTCTTGAGTGGACATGTCTCCACAAAGTGGAGGCATGTCTGCTCAACATGTGCCTCCTCATCGATGGCACTTAAACAATATTATTAATACCGTTTTATGAATGGTTACTTACCATTAGTTAAGTGGTCACTAACATATGTTTAATATGCTGATAAGAAAGGTATTCAACATATATGCAATGTAAGCAATGTTGATCGATCATTACTCGATCGATAATGAAACCAATATGATATTAATTCATGCAGATCGAAAGCATTCTTTATTCGATCATGATAATTAATAGTGAGATGGTAAACTGATATATCTCATTGTTGATTCTTTATCTTACGATGCTATAATTTCAACATTTAGTCTTATCAACTATTTGTAATCTCTCTTTGGAATGCCTTCAAGACGGATCAAGAAGCATAAGAAATTGTATTCAAGGGAAAGAAAAATTGATACTTGCAGTTATGGAACTGATTTGAAGATGATGGACATCAGATTCAGAGGGAGTCTGACAATCTATCAAAGGCAAACTTCGACGAAGAGGTCATAAGGTTGATATCACATTCAGAAGAAGTCTGAAATTTCATCTAAGGCAACCTTGGACAAGAAGGTCAAGAGGTCGATGCATGTACTTAAAGCTTCAGATGGAAACCACATTAACATAAATGCTTGGTGTTGCCAAGCCTCGATATAATTCCACAATTTATTACATTCACTCATGTTACTATGGAATCAAACAAGTACATTTGTGTACAAAAAACTACTCCTACGAATAATGTTGTGATCAAAATTTTAAACATGGTGTAAATGATCATGTAGATGATGAGAGTTTCTTGGAGCAAGACATTTTCTTGATTAAGACCATGTATGCTTCCGTAACAGAGGAAGCTGCTAAAGGATCTGCCAAATTGATCTTTGAGGATTTTGATCATAGAGATTTAGAGGGAGTAGACCATGGAGAGATGGTTTCCTTAGTATTTAGACAAGGTACATTATCGTTGAAGAATGAACGGCCGATATTCTCCCCAAGCCTCCTACCAAAGTAAAGTTTGTGCATTATGAGACTAGCTTGGAGTTATGGAGAACGAAGCCCTTGCTAAGAGGGAGTCTTAGCATCAGTGATTTCTTGAAATGTATTTTATTGGATTCTTCTCTGTGAGAGAGAAGTTTAAAGTGAAAGCCTTGTTCCACCCTTAGTTCACTAAGAAACATCTGATGCATGCCATGTGCTTTTTCTGCTTTATAAAGGAAACGACAGATGTGTGCCGCAAGCTTTCCTTTACAAGCGATTTCTCCATGTTTTAATGCCATAAACTTCGGCATTAAAACCTTCAATCGCGCCTTGCACTAATCTTCTTGATAACACAAAGTCGTCCGGATTTTGTGCAACAAATCTCGGTCAAAGTGTCACACAAGTGTTTGTCGACAACGACTTTCCCCGATTCATCAGTTTTGATGATATCTTCGTTGATCGGTTTATAACCTTAGGTTGTACATAGGTAAAATACTAAAAACTATCACCTGTCCCTTTTTCTTACTCTGTCTATACAAGTTTGACTCCTTCGTTCCGATTATACATTGTTTTCGGTCACAGCTCTGAGTCCTTGATTACCGGTGCACCTTCCTTGGTTACCAGTTGCTCTGATGATCAATAACAGAGACAATGCCTCTTCTTGCTCACTATGTGTCATCAGTCTCCTAACCTATCTCTCTTGTGCTTATGATTGTCAATTGTACCTACTTGTTCCTGTTTGAAACTTGTTTGCATCCTTTGACATTAATGACAACACCTCTTTGCATTGTACAGGTTACATCCTTACCGGTTAATGCCAACAATCTCCCCCTTTGGCATTGATGGCAAAACACAACTTACACAACTTACTAGTCTAGTCACCATCTTCACTAGTCATAATCTCCTCCTTTGGCAATAATGCCAAAGGCTAGTCAAAAGACTACCTTCATGAAATCTGATCCCCCTTCGAGTAGCAATCCTTTATCACCAATCCTGTTAAGATGAAACTTGAATCCTCTGTTGAAGCTCAATGGATTGATGAACACCTTGGCCTTATTACTAAAGATCAAAAAGGAGCACAACCCCTAATTTACGTCTGAGATATTCAAAGGTACTCTTCGGTAAAGGCTTTGTGAATATATCAGCAACCTGTTCTTTTGTGGGAACATACTCCAATTTCACTTCTTTATTTTGCACCTACTCTCTAAGATAGTGATACTTTGTAGCAATGTGCTTTGTTTTAGAGTGCATGACAAGATTTTTAGATATATTTATTGCACTTGTACTGTCACAGTAAATTGCAATCGACGGTTCAGGTACCTGTTCTTGGATTCCTTCCAATATTTGTTTTATCCAGATCACCTGTGTGCAATTGATTGCAGCAGCAACATACTCAGCTTTTGTTGTGGAGTGTGAAGTGCAGTTCTGCTTCTTACTCGTCCAAGACACAATCCTCTCTCCAAGAAAGAATGAATCTCCACTAGTGCTCTTTTTGTCATCAATATTACCAGCGCAATCTGCATCAGTGAATACCTTTATCCCGAAACCTCCTTTGTGAGGAAACCATAGTTCGTACTCCTTAGTACCCTTTAGGTATCTGAAAATTCTCTTCGCTGCTATTAAATGTGTCTCTTTTGGGTTAGCAGAGAATCTAGCTACAACGCCTATTGCATGTGCCATATCAGGTCTACTATGCACAACATACTGTAACTTGCCAATCATTGACCGATACAATGTCTCATTAACTTCTTTTGCGTCATCCTCCTTTGATAACTTGAGGTTAGTTATCATTGGTGTGCCAACCGGTCTAGATTCTTCTAGCCCAAAAGATTTAAGAATTTCTTTGACATACTTGAACTGAGAAATAAAAATACCTTCTTTTAGCTGATGGACTTGCAATCCAATGAAGAATTTTATGGCTCCAATCATGGACATTTCAAATTT
The DNA here is from genome assembly GCA_027943335.1 of Chamaecyparis obtusa. Classification (NCBI taxonomy): domain Eukaryota; kingdom Viridiplantae; phylum Streptophyta; class Pinopsida; order Cupressales; family Cupressaceae; genus Chamaecyparis; species Chamaecyparis obtusa. The sequence goes on from BSBK01005475.1 coordinate 284,365, forward strand.
TTTCTTCATCTCCTCAGCGAAGTCTTTGCTCATTTTGTCATCTCCTCCAAAGATGATGTCATCCACAAAAATTTCAGCAATCAGGTTCCCTTCTTTGCCAGTCTTGAGATACATATTGTTGTTATCTCCTGTTCTTGTGAATCCAATGGTCAGAAGGTATGAATGTAACCTTTCATACCAAGCCCTTGGGGCTTGTTTCAACCCATAAAGTGTTTTCTTCAATTTACAGACCATACCACTTTTCTCTGTGGATGAGAAGCCTTCTCGTTGTTATATGTAAACTTTCTCCTCCAATATACCATTCAGAAATGCAAACTTTACATCCATCTGGTATACTTTGAACTTTTTATGAACAGCATAAGCAAGCAAGATTCTCACTCCTTCTAGTCTTGCCATAGGTACAAAGGTTTCCCCATAATCTAGTCCTGCCTCCTGTGCATATCCTTTGCAGACTAGCCTTGCTTTGTTCCTTACCACCTTTCCTTCTTCATTTAACTTGTTTCTGTAACACCCACTTGGTGCCAATGACATTCTTGTCCTATGGTCTAGGAACAAGAGTCCATGTTTCATTCTTCTTGATTTGCTCAATCTCTTCTTCCATTGCCTTGACCCAGTTCTCATCCTCCAGAGCCTCTCTGGTGGATTTGGGCTCTTTACTCGAAAGTAAGCAAATACTTTCTCTAGCCTTTCTCCTGGTCAGAATATTAGCATGTTTGTCACCAATAATGCTATCAGTGGAGTGATATGTGACATAACTTGGCAAAACTAGTCGTTGATCCCGGTCTACGTTTTTCGGTTGAGCAATATCTCCAGTGAGGTCATGAACAAGTTCTTGTTCATCATCTTGAGTTGGTCTAATACTCTGATCCCTTCTTGGCTCAGGTACATTACCCTACTCCAAGGGTCTATTGACCTGTTCTTCTTCATCAGCAGCAATCATTTCATTAAAGTCCAAATGATTTTCAACAACATGATCCTAGTGACTGTCTGATTTATCATGATTGATCTTTTCCCTTGGTTCCGAATATTCATCAATGTTCACATTGATATTTTCCACTATTTTTCAACTCCTATTATTCAGACACCGGTAGGCTTTACTCTTGGTAGAATAACCCAGAAATATGCCTACACTCTTTGGCTCAAACTTGTCAAAGTACACATCTCTTTTGATGTAGCAGTTGCTACAAAAAATTCTAAAATAGCCTACACTTGGGGTGCGACCAAACCACAACTCGTAGGGAGTCTTACCGGTTCCTTTCTTAACTTGAACCCGGTTCAGTGTATACACTACAGTGCTGATTGCTTCTCTTCAGAAGTGATGGGGAAGATCCTTTTGAATCATTAGTGTTCTAGCACAATCAATTAGAGTCTTGTTTCTTCTTTCAGCGAGTCCATTTTGTTGCGGGGTTCTCGGGGCAGATAACTGCCTTTTTATCCCATGTTCCTCACAGTAGTGAGTGAACTCTTGAGAGGTGTACTCACCTCCTCTGTCTGACCTTAGACCTTTTAGGCTTTTACCGGTCTCCTTCTCCACTCGAACCTTATAGATTTTGAACATGTGAAAGGCCTCTGATTTTTCTTTAAGGAAGAGTGTCCATATCACTCTTGAAAAATTATCTACAAAGAGAATGAAATACTTGTCTCCATAGTAGCTCTTCGTCCTCATAGGTCCACACAAGTTTGTGTGAACGAGATCCAGCACGTTTTCAGCAGAAAAGGATTTACTACTGAAGCGTGTTCCTGTCAGTTTGCCTAACTGACATTCTTTACAAATACCTTTGTCAGGCTTTGTAATCTGAAGAAGCCCTTTGACTGACTTCTTACTTACTTTGACAATACTGTCAAAGTTTATGTGACAAAGCCTCTTGTGCCACAACCAACTGTTGTCCTCTTTCGTTTTGAGACAGATTATGTTTGTCTCCCCTTTTGTTGTTGCTATGAGGCAAGCCCCCTCAGTTGAGTCTAGATAGAATAGGTTCCCTTTACTCTGTCTACTGGTGGCAACATGAGCTCCTAATTGATTCTTAACAATACAAGAACCTTGCCCAAACTCCAACATGTATCCTTTGTTGTTTAATTGAGCTACACTCAACAGATTGTACTTGAGTCCTTCCACCCAGTACACATCCTCGCATACTGCTTCATTGCCCAGTGCAATTGAGCCTTTGTCTTTGATAGCATAGGGAGCATTGTTACCAAAGGTAACAGATCCACAATCATTAAGCTTCAGGCTTATGACCTTGTTCTTGTCACCAGTCATATGGTGCATCCACTGTCAATGATCCAATCATCATATTGATGAGATCTTGAGATAAGTGCAATTTCACTTATCACCGTGCTTTCTTCTTTTATTGCAACAAAGGCAATTTCTTCATCTCCTGAATCTTCAGATTCATTGTCCCTGACACCTTCCTTAGCAAGGTAGCACTCCTTTCCTTTGTTCTTGAATCGGTTGGACTTTTCTTTATTTTCATTATCTGGACACCTTGTAGCAATGTGTCATATCTTGTTGCAAGAAAAGCACTTTAGTGGAAGCTTCCCTTTGTACTTCCCTTTGCCTCTAGGAAATCTCCTTGCGATAAGTGCTTCAAACTCATCTTGCTCTAACTCTTTAGAGAGTAGATTTTCAACAAATCTTCCAGCCTTACTGGTAGAACTATTACCGGTCTCTCTTCCTTTCTTGGTGGAAGCAATATTCAAAGAGGACTTAAAGGCAGCCTCTAACATTGGTAAGTTGTTATCATAATTACTTAATTCAAAAGTAGTCAAGAGTGACTTGAGACGCGCTCACTGATCTGAGCTCCTCTATGGCTGAGATTTTGATAGCATATTGTGGCCTCAGCGTCCTCAGTATCTTGCTTACCACATCTTCTTCACTTAATGTTCCTCCAGCGCTTTTGATGGAGTTCATCACTTCTTTTATTCTATTGTTGTAGTGCTCAATATCTTCTCCTTCATTCATCCTCGTGTCATCATATTTCCCTCTGAGGCTTTCTACCTTTGCTCTTTCAACATGTGGGTCACCACCGTACACTATTTGTAGCTTACCCCACATCTTGTAAGCAGTTGTCAAATTTTCAACCTCTGCATAACCATGATCAAGTAGCGTACTTGCTATCATATCCATTGCAGCTGTGTGTCCAGTGTTGATCTTTTGTTGATCAAGTGTCAAGGTATCGGTGGGTTCAGTGCAATCATGGATTACATGAGTCCAGTATTGATCTCTGATGGTTTTCATGTACAACTTCATTCTGCTGCACCATAAGGTGAAGTTTTCCTTAGAAAACTTTGGTCCTTCCTTCCTCATCATTGGACCTTTTCCCTATTGCAATTAAACAACTTTGAAAAAGGAACTTGGCTCTAATACCAATTTATGGTCACAACCTATGCTGAGGGGGGAGGGGTGAATCAGCACCCACTAAAACTTAAGAACCAAATCTGATATAATCTAACTACAACTGAAAGCAAAATAGATTCTATCACGGAAAAAGCAATCACACAATCAAGCAATAAGCAACAACAGATTTATCACATGGAAACCCAAATCGGGAGAAAACCACGGTGTGAGGAAACCTCACAAATTTTGCACTCTTCTGAAGTGCGCCCTGTTAGGAGCCTTCCCAGTTAAAGAATTATAAACGCACTGTTAGATGCAACCCGGTTAAGGGATTTAAGAAATAAGGCTTGTTAAAGTCTGCCTTGTTAGAGGACTTAGAACATCTACACAGATGTCACCCAGTTAAGGGATTTAATACAAGGGACCTGTTAATGTCCACCCAAATACTAGGATTTTGCTATTGCAATTGTTAGAGAGTAATAGAGGGTTTGATCTTTTAAAAATGGCTTTGTTGAGTCTGATAAGATCGTTGTGCTTCTCAATTGAGAGTTGTCACCAGTCACCACAAGTATGCTCTCCTTCTTCTATTGTGCTTTCTTGCACACTCTTCTTCTCTTCTTCTTTTCACCCTTTTGTCGTTTCTCTCAGTGTACAGGTTCACTCTTTTTCTTTGGCAAAATGAAGGCAAACAATATTCTTCACAGGCTGAAAAATATATAGGCTTCTTGCCCTTTCCACTTTTGTTTTGCATGCACGACCTTCATAAAAATCTCCTTCAAATCCACCACTCAGTGGAGTCTCAGTTCACTGAAGAAACATCCAATGCATGCCATTTGTTTTTTCTACTTTATAAAGGAAACGACAGATGTGTGCCACAAGCTTTCCTTTACAAGAGATTTCTCCATGTTTTAATGCCATAAACTTTGGCATTAAAACCTTCAACCGCACCTTGCACCGATCTTCTTGATAACACAAAGTCGTCCGGATTTTGTGCAACAAATCCCGGTCAAAGAGTCACACAAGTGTTTGTTGATTGTGACTTTCCCCGGTTCATCAAATTTGATGATATCTTCGCTGATCGGTTTATAACCTTAGGTTGTGCACAGGTAAAAAATATCACCTGTCCCTTTTTCTTTCCCTGTCTATACAAGTTTGACTCCTTGGTTCCGGTTATACATTGTTTCCAAGCACAGCTCTGAGTCCTTGATTACCGGTGCACCTTCCTTGGTTACCGGTTGCTCTGATGATCAGTAACAGAGACAATGCCTCTTCTTGCTCACTGTGTGTCACCGGTCTCCTAACCAATCTCTCTTGAGCTTATGATTGTCAACTGTACTTGTTTGTTCCTGTTTAAAACTTGTTTGCATCCTTTGACATCAATGACAACACCTCTTTGCCACGTACCGGTTACATCCTTACCGATTAATGCCAACAAGTTGGACAAAACCTTGGCATGAGAACATGAAAATGTGAGGCTTTAACACTCAGACCTGAGACAACCATGGACTAAAATCATTAGAATGATCTGATAAATCATAAAACATGACTGGAACCATGAAGAGGGATGATAAAGAGGAGTTTTAGACGAGTAAGGAGGGAAAGTTCAAGTTTCAAAGGAAAAGGCCCCCAACACTTAGCATTTTTTGGCAGTTTTGGAAAAATTCCATGAGGTGGTCAAAATCCAACCACCCCTTGGAACTGGATTTCCAAGGGTAGGTCGGATTCCGACCTCCCCTTGGAATTCCAATTCCAACTCCCCCTCCATTTCCACCCTCAAACATCAAGGATTTTCCAATCCATATCAGATTTTTCCCCAAGTCTAAGGGCATTTCAAGGCATGTATGATCTTCCATAAGGGGTAAAATTTAATCTCAAGAATTCAAGAAAACAAAATCAGACCTTTGCATTCAATTCAGATCAAGTCAAGGTTAAAGCCCAAGTTAGAAGGCATTAATGAAGAATAATCAGCCAAGTGTGGAAATCCAAACTCAATCTAATAAATGCTTGGTGTAATGGTGAAGACTTGGGGATGCAAATGAAAGGTGATGATATGCAAACTTGAGCATAAGATCATGAAGGATGGAAGCTTGTTGTAGTCTGATCTGAAGCATATATAATTGAAAATCATTGAAATAAAATGACGAGACTTTAAAGATGAAGAAGGGAAGGGGCTGAAGTTTCAAGAAACAAATCATGCAAATGCTTAGAAAGTCTAACAATTTTGGAAAATTTCCAAGAGATGGTCAGATTCTGACCACCACATGGATCTAATGTTTCAAACCACACAAGATTTCTGCTCCCTTGTTTGAAATGAATTCCAAGTAGTCTTGAGACTAAGCCCTAGATCATTAAGGAATTCCACCTTGCAATTCAAGCAAATTTCCAACAAGGCTATGATCTCCACAAAACATGAAAAAGAACAAGGTTGCAAGAAAGAAAACATGTCTGCTGTTAAATAAAAACAGACTGAAACTGAGGAATTGTTCAGACCCTAGGATCAAAGAATTTGGGATTTCAATCGTGTATGGGTAATTTTTGAAGAAAAGTAAATGTCTTAAAAAGATGATCAAGCGTTAGAAGAAATCAGTCTTTAAACTTTGAATCAGAATATTGTTTCTAACAAGTGCTTGTTGAAATTGTTTAAAATTGGGTTTAGAGATAGGAATTTTCATGTCAACTTCAAATATTTGATCTTATGACTCGAGGGTGAAAGTGAATTAACATTTGAGGATCACTTGAATTAGAAAATGCAAGGATCGTGAGGAGTTTTATATATCCATTTCATAGATTTAGCACGATTATTTTCCTGTTCGCAAGGTAAAATGGTGATGCCTATGGAGGGAAGTTCAAGCTAAAGGAGGAGCTGCAATGCCAAGGGAAGCACAGAAGATTTGAGTATCAACAAGCTGCGAGTCATTCATCAAGATGGAATTCAGAAAACAAAATTGCACAAAGGGAATGGACAAATCTACAAGATATCAAAAATCATCACAAACTTGAATTTGCTATAGAAATCCAAGATCAATTAGAATGATCCAATTACATGAAGTACCTCATCACTTTTAAAGATCGAGGTCAGCGAATCAAGATTTCAAGCACAAGCAAGTTCAAGCCATTTCAATGAGAATATTTTGAGGAGGATGGAGAAAATTTACAAAGATGAAGTAATTTGGAAATATGAGCCATCACAATTAATCGAAGACTGAAAAATATCGAGTATCAAGAGATATTGCTAGAGATGTCGAGATTTCTTTAGGATGATAAAGAGGTTGAATTAATCAAGTTCACAAGATATACGTGTTGAGGTGGCACCCACTCATCTTCAACCAATCAGAGGATCCCAGTTCCACATGTCCAAGTTCATCCAATCAAATTTTTCCAAGTGTACATGTGAAATCCACTTAATGCCTCTACCCAACCAATTTTCTCATTGGTTCTCAAAGCAAAGTAATTTTCTCATTGGCCCACCAAGTCGTGCTTTGTTGTACTTGAGCAATTATAAAAGGCAAAGCCTCCTAATTTGTAATTCATTAGATTAATTATATTAGTTAGAGTGGAGGAGGAGGACTTTGGAGAAATTGTTGACAAGATCCTATCAAAATTATTCCTAATTCATTGCTGTTATCATGGTGAATACAAGTGAAGTTTTGGAGTATTACATGGTTTCCAAATTTCCTCACTTAACTTAATATTTCATTTATGTTGAGTAGAAATAGTTGAGTAGAGAATGGAAGATATTGTTTATTGGTGAATTACGGGGAAACCTATGTCCATACCTTTTGGTACTTGTTGATTGCAAGTAGCAGTATAAGATTGGTCTAACTCAAGTGGAAATATTCATTTGGATGGCGCCTTCATTGGGTATTTGAATGAGTATTGACAATATGAAAACCATCCACACATCCTTAGATGAGTGCACCCTCCTTTGTGTAGTTGATTTGGAGAAGCATGGATTGGTTTGGTTCCACCTCACCATCAATAGTCTCTCACATAGTAGAGTTACCTAGCTTTCTAAACCCTTAATCATTTTGCAATTTATTTTGTTAGAAGTGGTTGAAGAATCATCGTTGCCGAATCAGTTGCATTTGCAAAGTTGATAGATTGTCCGTTAAATGAATAGTTTAAGTCCTCACGTGGTTACCAGCACACCAAATCACAAAAATGAGTTAATTCCAACAAGAATATGAACCTTGGAGTCGCCTCTATGATCTTTTTTTGCAATCTTTAGCATATGCGGTGTGTTTGTTCAAGAAAAGGGATTTGATATTTGGTGTTTCATCTTGGAATACTAAGTCCTGTTAGTTGGAGTGGTCACATAACTCACATCAACACTAACAAATATGATGCACTAAGAATAAAGAAGTTTAAGGGTAAAAAAAGAAGAAAATACAAACGAATGGGATCTAAAAAAAACCAACAATGAAATCTCACAAGACCAAAAAGAATATGAAGATATATGTGTCTGTGTCTAGAGGGTGCAATCCATCTCTACCTAGGGATGCCTAAGAAGCTTAAAAATAAAATAAAATAAAAATGCCAAGAGCTAAAGATGGCAATCTAATTTTCATTGGCATCTAGATAAGCAGTTCTATGATCAAGATTTTGAGGTGGGACAAATAAAAGTAAATAACACTAATAAAATGCATCCAGCAAATCGATATATGAAATAAGGAACAAAGGTAAAATAAGCAGCGCTAAACAATGCCCATACTCAAACATTTACATCCTAACAGACCTGTCTACAACAAAAAAACGTTGTGATGAAGGTCCCCAGAAAGACAACAAAAAAAGGGGCGACAACAATAGCATTAACCTCCAATTGAACAGGAAGGAAGGTGGGCTTATGAGGGCCACGCATGTGCCCGCGGGATAGCATGTAGCAGCTGCCAACAACCCACAGAGGTTCACCCCTTTCAGCCACCCCACTCCCTAGGTTTCTCCTTGGACTGCCACCACATTGTTTCTCCAAAAGACTCTTGTCTTTGCCCAAAGCAGTTAGGGCTCCCTTCTAACCTTGTGGTGGACATGAAAGATTTCAAATCTGAAATAATATAACTTTAACTACAGACCACCTGGTGGTATTTGAATTGGGCATCAAGTGGTTCTCCAATCTGATATAAAGTTACTACAGTCACGCATGTTCCTCTACACACTTACGAATGAGATAGGGTTTTCCCCCATGCATCTAATATGAGCAATTCATAAGGTGGCCCCATGAGAGGAATGAGAGAGCACAAATTAATTTAAATAATAGTGTTGTTGTTAATAACATGCCTATGTTAAGATTCAAGGATGATCAAAGAATGTGAATACGACAACCGTAGATGCAACAATTAGCGTGTGAACAAATTATTTTAGAGAAATGATGAGTATTAGACCCATTAAATGATGATTAAATAACCTAAATTAGTGAAAGAAATCGAATTCAATATGACATGATTCATATGCTAGTCGGTTGATAAAGTAAAAGATATATTGAATATAATGGCCGACCAATTCTTTGTACCAAAGCCAAAAGTCTTTAAAAGATAAGTGATATGATTAAAGCCTATAAAGTGACAAAAAAAAGTCTTATTCATAAAAGATATAGAAGTGGAAATTAAATAAAATGAAGTGCTACATATAAGACAAAACTGTCTCTTTCATTAAGAATGAAGTGCCAAGATTAAAAGACTCATAAGGCAGCGCTTGGTATTAAGGCAGCATTCATAATTAAAGAGTAGTGAGTATAATCAAAAGGCTGTAGTCAGATTGAAGACAAAGACTACATATAAGAAAACTTTGTCCTATTCCAAAGACACTGATATAATATTTTTTTTATTTATTATATGATGGAAAAGGTAGCAATTAAGAGATTACACAACGCGAATTGTTGTGAAGTGTTGCGACTCATGTGAAGAGGTGCTATCTTAGTGAAGGACATATCCATACAAAAAGCATAACTCCATTTGAGAACATATAAAGATGAATTGTGAACTTGCACTTGAATGACTACCACTCTCTGCACTGCCTAAAAAGAGTCTAGAGAATGATGTTAGATATACCAATTAATCTACATTGGATTAGATCTTCAGATTGACTTAATTATATCTCATAGGAATCAATTAAATAATTAAAATAAGATAATAAACTATTACTAAAGCTGTGTAGAGAAATGAAATACAAAAAAATTTACAATGTTGAATGCATCAAATGGGAAGTTAAGAGTGCCACGTGAGTTAGTAGCAACATTATTACCAGAACCGCTATTATAGTAACACTAAAATTGACTCACGGGGAATTGTAAATGCAAGAAGTGATGCTTGGCAGGGAGAAGCAATGTAATTAGAGCAAACAGTAATATTGTTTAGGAAACTCTTAGATATTAAGTGTGATAGGCAGTGCAAATACTATGAAAGAGTAGCAATACCAATTTAGTTGTACGAAAACGCTTTATATCCATAAACTCATACATCCTCTTTCTTTGTCAAGGGGAGAAAACTAACCATTACTTAGGCTCTTGTTTGGAACCTAGAAATCTTTGGTTTGAAAATGATCCTTAGTCCTAGAGAGGACCCATGAGCAATAGAAGTAAGTCATATTAATCCAGTGTTAAACTCATCTTGAGGAAGGGCCACCACCTTTATCCACACAACTATCTACCAAGACACCGTTTCCCTCATCAATTGGTACATGTATAAGTTCATGAGTAATTAATAAGTAGACGAGATTAATCTCTAGAGTCAAATGAACAATCTCATTCACTATTTCAAACAAGTATCAAGCCTCACATTAGTTGTGAATAGTAGCTGCAACAAAAAAAAGTACCTCCTTGTGTTGTAATTCTATTAGGGCATTACAGCTGCAATAGGAGGGAAAATGGTGATGAGGTCACCTACTAAGCATGCCACCCCATGCTATGTGACTAAGGAGTCCCATGGGGCTAAAAGTGGACAAGGGGACTGCCTTTGGGCTTAGGAAGGAGGGACTTTTTGTGCACCATGTTGTTAATGATCCTCACAACCTCTATCATGGTGAACCAATAGATGATCAGCCAGTAGAGGTGAGGTAGAAGTAACAAGAGGGGAATGGTGATAAGACACCACACCAAGTACGCCACCTCATTTCTATGGCAAGGACAACATGAGGCTAGAGGGATGGTATATCCACTCCTAGGCCTAGGGTAGCAGTCTCTTACAAACCTCATCAAATCACCCTACCTTTTTTTATCTATAACAGGTAATTTTTAGTATTTAAATCGAGAAATTACATCACTCATCAAATAGTTCATGAGAAAGTATTACTGCACTAGCTTGTAGCTACCATTCACAGTTTTATGCATCTACTGTATTACAAAACAGTCCATAATTTTCCTACTCGGACCTTGAATATTAACATCCTACATATATCTATAAAGATGAAATAGATGTATATTTATGCTTCACAAAAAAGACCAGACCTTTATCCTTCTTGCTTCTCTCAGTTTTCCTCCATCTGCTCGAGCACTCCTAGCATTCGACTAGAGAGGTCTTCTACATTTTTGGAACCCTAATATCTATGCTTCAGTCATTCCCAACCCTCTCATCTGCATTCCAAGCCCAACTCTCCAATACATCCATATATAATTTATCTTCAGGGTTGTGCCACAAAATTTCAAAATTGCAAATTGCATCTTTCATCTGCATTTTCAATCAGTCTTCATCGGCTTGCTTCGTCATTGTCCCCTTCTTTTCTTGGGCACATTAAGTTGGAAAATCCTGTTCCTTTCTTCTTCTTTGGCCCTAACTTTCTCCAGCTCAGTTTTCACTATCATCCATTTTTTTTCTATATCCTCCACATAAGCTTTTTTGTTTACCTTTCCCCACCAGCGCATAAATGGAACCTATCCATAGACTCTACCCTCATTTTCATCTTCAAAGCACTCCTGATAGTCAAAGCCAATCCCTGGCACCGCCCATTCAAGAATCGACTCCAATTCCATCAGCAAATCATTGTCAAACAGCAACATTATAATTCTCCTTACCTTTGCCTCTGGTTCACCAAGTTGAAGAGCCCAAGCTATTATCATTGATATGACATCTACGTTCGTTTTCCATTTAATCTTCTTTTCCTCGAACTGATTGCCCAAAAATTCAATGAGAGCCTCTACAATGCTCGCCTCCTTGTAGACTAAAATTTCAAGCATTCTCTCTTTGTTGACGGGCCCCTTGAAGGCTTTCTGTTGTTTTTGGGTGTCTACCGAGAAAGAGGCGTCCATTGTTGTAGCCTAAAGTCTTTCCTAGCCTTTGCAATTTTGAGAAACACAAGTCCTTACCTTCTCCTTTTCGAAAACAAGTTCCTTTAATTAGTAATTGATGAGGAAGAAGGCCATTCTTATCTCGAAAAGCTCGCCTTTAAACTCGGCACCCATCAAACGTGTCGACCTCATCATATAAATGCCTTGTGTCGTCAATTTCTACCTTTTCCTCTAATCATTAATACATCTTCATTCAGACTTAAAGAATATAAGTCAAATTCGGCACACATCACTAAAGCCACGATAACCACTAATGACCTCATCCTATTTAACTTGTGCAACAAGTCATAATGCAAGTTGTGGAGGGCGTCAACGGCTATATTTTTAAAAAAACCTTAATTAAAGATTGATGATCTCGGGTCCAAACATTTAAATCTTAAACAAGTTGTTCCCGTCTACTTTGAAGTCTTCAAAAAATATCTCATTTGCTTTCCCCAAATTAGAGGCCCATTTTGAAATAACATCCGCTTCCATATTTCCCTCTCACCTAATGTGACTGATTTTAAACTAAAGGAAAGTGTGAATTAAATTATTTATTTCTACAATAACACTCTCCAGATGCCAAGCTTTGGCTTCCCCATTCTTAATAGCATTAACAATTATTTGAGGATCGCCCTCAATATGGATCCTCATTGCTTTAAGTTTACAACCCACTTGGATTGCCAACAGAGCCACCCTTGCCTCAGCTACATTATTGGTTTCATCGTGTAATCTTTGTGCAGCTATGGAAACCAAATCACCTTTCCAGTCTCTAACTATTATCCCTGCACCAGATGGGTCTGGATTGCCTTTTGAGGCTCCATCGAAGTTCACCTTAATCCAATCTTCATCTAGTTCTTCCCAAACTACATCCTTTGCCTTGTTAATATTATCCTTGTTTCCACTTAAATTCCCATTTCTGAACTTCAAACAGGGCCAACTCCCATGAAACCTCATGTCATCTGCTGAGTAAACCGTTTCACCCTTCCTATTTAGTAGGGCCTCCCACATGACTTCCTCGATTAAGATATTAATTCTACATTTAACTCTGTCAATTGATTCCTCCTTGCCCTAAAAAATTCTTCGGTTCCGCTCCTTCCAAATCTCCCATATGATTATGGATGGGCGTATATTCCAGAGAGGAGACATTGATGTTTTTTTAGGAGGAACAGGCCAGCTCTCAAAAACATTTTTAATTTTGTGTTGCATTAGTCCCACCCATTGTAATTTAGATTTCACCATAAGCCAACACTCACTGTAATGTCCCATGTTCGTTTGTAACCTTAGATCTCTCCTTTCTACTTATCATGCTTGTAATTCATATAGATCTATTTAGTATTTCAACTTAATTATATGAAATGATAATTTAAATAGAATTTATATTTCTTCTTATGACTGTATTGATGGTCCCATGTCCAACTTATTACCCTGTCGAATCGGATAGGAAGACTTTAGGATGTGACCGAGGCGCTTAGAGACAATTCCCAATAGGCTCCCTCAAGGTTTACAGGTCCAAGCCCAAACTATTGGGACGCTGACCCTCACCCTATTTTGAGATAGAAGCTATTGGCGGGATTTACACAAGCTCTCCCTGAAGACATCCTTATATCCCTTCCTTCCAATCCGGCAGGAGACAAATTAGTGTAGGGATATATATATATATATATATATATATATATATATATATATATATATATATATATATATATATATATATATATATATATATATAGTTATTAATTGAATGATTTAATCATGTGCATCTTGGATTCAACGTCCATGAGCAGCGTACCTGATGTAGAGATATTTGTATGTGAACTATAATAGTGATATGGTTGTTGATAACGAATCGCATATCTTTGTGTGTAATCGCAAGCCACAATACATCTCAATTTATATAACTCTGATGGGTTGTGGATGTTGATTCCAATCTTGTTCTGATCTTTTGATATATTTTTGTATGCATAAGTGATGGTTGCCGTGAATGACCAACCTTGATTATTTTATTTATATCGCCCTTCCTTCTGATGTTCCTGGAGAATGGGATCAGTACTCATTATATACCTTGCAAAAGTGAATGGTTATGTCTTTTGGAAAACATATCATTTCCTTACTCATCTTTTGATCAGAATCAATGTCCATATCTTGATATTTACTTATTATCCATGTCTTTTCTCCACTGTCTATAATACTGTGATTACCATTTTCTTCGTACAAGACCGACGATGTATATAAAGTCTTATCCCTTATATCTCCCTAGATTGACTTAATTCGATTGTCATCTTATGTCACTGATTTGCCAAGAGTCCATTTTCTCTAGAAGAGCAGATCCAATATTTAATAATAAATAAGAATAATCTTTGATGATGCCCTGGACGAATGATAGAACTGTCATCTTATATCTTATCCTTTGTGATGATAAGACACGTTGGGAGAGACACACCTTATGTTTCTTAACAATTGCATTCATAACTAATCACACCTTTTTGTTATAGTCGTTGTGTCTTACTATCCCATGTCCTCACAATAACAGTTTGTAGCTTGTAATCGCTCATGTTGTCCTTTGTCTAGATTGCTATTATTATTGGTACCTAAATATACTTACTCTAAATTCATATCGAATATTAAGAGTTGCGATCATACGTTGTTCTGAACACTACACCCGATAATATATTACTGGTGTAGCCTTCTAATGCATTTATTGTTACTGTCTATTCAGTCGCTGGTATTATGACTAATATCCGTTGTTAGTTCTATTCCTGCAGTAATGTTCCCAAATCTTTAGCCGATGGTTCTCCTCATGTTCTTCCACCGTGTTATAGTTACGAGCCAATAAACATAGCTGTGAATGGCTTGATAACTATACTTCCAAGGCGGTGTTCTCTTTTTTAATATGATATAATAATCGTTCAATTCGCTGCCAATTACTCTAATTATCTAATCATCGATTGGACATATAGTTGAGGGACGTTGTTCATATACAAGTTGATGTTCTTAACACCGCCAATAATATTAGCAACCCATAGTAATTCTTATGTCCCCTTATCCCAGGCTTAAATCTGATATATCCATCTTGTATTATAGAGTCCTATGACTCGGTATTAGTGTGTATTTCTGACTTTGGACTATACACCGTTTCCATCATGTATCTCGACTATAGATTTTACTAATATCGGGATGTGTTTGCTATGAGCAATGATATGAGAACAAATGTCTTATGTGATTATCACTTCAAATTGCAACTATCTCATTTTATTAATAATCATAATCATTTATTTATTCCATCTATACTATTTATATATTTGATTTAATTACTCTATTAACAAGATTGATGTTTGATCAATATTTTCTTTTAATTAATTAATCTATTTATTTATTACTTATAGGGGATATTACAGTCCTACCCTCCCCAAATTTGCTTGTCCTCAAGCAATTACTTGTTTCCTCTGATAATGACATTTGGTAACTTCAGGCAATTTTTCTCTCATTTTCTAGAGAGATGATTTTAGACCATCTTATAATGGTGCCCATCCAATTTGGCCAAAAATCTTATTTGTATGATAGTATGTCTTAGATTCATCCTTCTCTAGTTATTCTATTAAAATAGAGTATACATTTTGATAACATATGCATGAATATGTGAAGACACAAAGCATACACATTGATGCATGAAAACACGAAGCATACATGAAGTATACACATGGATGCATGAAGGCACAAAGTATACACATTGGTGCAGGAAGACACAAAGCATACACATTGGTGCAGGAAGACACAAAGCATACACATGTTTCATATTAAGTAATTTAATTTCATGTGCTATCTATTTTTCTTGTTGCTAAGCTTGATCCGATATCACTCTGTTCTAAGGAGAGAGGAGGTCTGAATACAATCCAAAGGTGCTTAGAGACCACTTGATAGATTCCCTCAAAGTTACAGATCCAAGCCCTCCCTTGGGAGTTTTGCCCTCAAGGATTAGAGAGTCATTGATCCTCACCCTATCTTGGGAACTATCCTTTTGGGATTTAGACCGCCATTCCTTCAATTGCTTCAGCCTTCTTCTTCATTACTAAGACAATATGAGGATCTTAGTCATGATTCAAGTATATTTACTTATATATTTGAATATATATTCATCACTTATTTAATTATGTTTTCAGGCTTCAACATTTCTTGATATAGTAGGATCTGTATATTACAATCTGATCCCTTTTATCGACAAGGAAATGATTCATTAATATGTATTTACCCTACAGGATGGCAGGACCATAGCTCTGATACCATTTGTAATGTCCCCTATTCGTTTGTAACCTTGGATCTCTCATTTCTACTTATCATGCTTGTAATTCCTATAGATCTATTTAGTATTTCAACTTAATTAAATGAAATGATAATTTAAATAGAATTTATATTTCTTCTTATGACTGTATTGATGGTCCCATGTCCAACTTATTACCCTGTCGAATTGGATAGGAAGACTTTAGGATGTGACCAAGGCGCTTAGAGACCATTCCCAATAGGCTCCCTCAAGGTTTACAGGTCCAAGCCCAAACCATTGGGACGCTGACCCCCACCCTATTTTGGGACAGAAGCTATTGGCAGGATTTACACAAGCTCTCCCTGAAGACATCCTTATATTCCTTCCTTCCAGTCCGGCAGGGGACAAATCGAAGTATATATATATATATATATATATATATATATATATTACGTTATTAATTGAATGATTTAATCATGTGCATCTTGGATTCAACGTCCACGAGCAGTGTACCTGATGTAGAGATATTTGTATGTGAACTATAATAGTGATATGGTTGTTGATAACAAATCTCATATCTTTGTGTGTAATCGCAGACCACAATACGTCTCAATTTATATAACTCCGATGGGTTGCGGACGCTGATTCCAATCTGATTCTAATCTTTTGATATATTTTTGTATGCATAAGTGATGGTTGTCGTGAATGTCCAACCTTGATTATTTTATTTATATCGCCCTTCCTTCTAATGTTCCTAGAGAATGGGATCAGCTCTCATTATATACCTTACAGAAGCAAATGGTTATGTCTTTTGGAAAACAGATCATTTCCTTACTCATATCTTTTGATCAAAACCAATGTCCATATCTTGATATTTACTTATTATCCATGTCTTTTCTCCACTGTCTATAATACTGTGATTACCATTTTCTTCGTACAAGACTGACGATGTATATAAAGTCTTATCCCTCATATCTCCCTGGATTGACTTAATTCGATTGTCATCTTATGCCACTGATTTGCCAAGAGTCCATTTGCTCTAGAAGAGCAGATCCAATATTGAATAATAAATAAGAATAATCTCTGATGATGCCCTGGACAAATGATAGAACTGTCATCTTATATCTTATCCTTTGTGATGAAAAGACATGTTGGGAGAGACACACCTTATGTTTCTTAACGATTGCATTCATAACTAATCACACCTTTTTGTTATAGTCATTGAGTCTTACTATCCCGTGTCCTCACAATAACGATTTGTAGCTTGTAATCGCTCATGTTGTCCTTTGTCTAGATTGCTATTATTATTGGTACTTGAATATACTTACTCTAAATTCCTATCAAATATTAAGAGTTGCAATTATACGTTGTTCTGAACACAACACCTGATAATATATTACTGGTGTAGCCTTCTAATGTATTTATTGTTATTGTCCATTCAATAGCTGGTATTATGACTAATATCCGCTGTTAGTTCTATTCCTGCAGTAATGTTCACAAATCTTTATCCGATGTTTCTCCTCATGTTCTTCCACTGTGTGATAGTTACGAGTCGATAAACATAGTTGTGAATGGCTTGATAAATATACTTCCAAGGCGGTGTTCTTTTTTTTAATATGATATAATAATCATTCAGTTCGCTGCTAATTACTCTAATTATCTAATCATCGATTGTACATATAGTTGAGGGATGTTGTTCGTATACAAGATGATGTTCTTAACACCGCCAATAATATTAGCAACCCATAGTAATTCTTATGCCCCCTTATCCCAGGGTTAAATCTGATATATCTATCTTGTATTATAGAGTCCTCTGACTCGGTATTAGTGTGTATTTCTGACTTTGGACTATACACCGTTTCCATCATGTATCTCGACTATAGATTTTACTAATATCGGGATGTGCTTGCTATGAGCGTTGATATGAGAACCAATGTCTTATGCGATTATCACTTCAAATTGCAACTATCTCATTTTATTAATAATCATAATCGTTTATTTATTCCATCTATATTATTTATATATTTGATTTAATTACTCTATTAACAAGATTGATGTTTGATCAATATTTTCTTTTAATTAATTAATCTATTTATTTATTAAATATTTATTACATATAGGGGATATTACACTCACAAAGGAGCATTGGATAAGCAAATGATCCACATCCTCTAATGCAGATTTACATAGCACACACATAGTGGGTCCATAATAACCAAATCTTTTCCTCCTTTCTGCAGTTAAAATTCGTCCTTGCACTGCAAGCCAAGAAAAGCTTCCTACTTTTGGTAAACAGACTTTATCCCAACACAGCTTAACCAGCCATCCATTGAATGCATCATCATTTTCTAAACATCTATAACCCACCTTTACCGAGTAGTGCCCACTAGTAGCAGCACACCAAATAATTCTATCTGCCTTTGCTGTTCTTAATACATTCCTTTAATGAAAGAGGGCATTCATAATAAACTTTTGATTCTCATTTAGACCAGAATTATCTAAACTTTTCCGTGTCCATTGAGGACCTAAAGAGTTGTACCTGATTTCTAGATAATTTGCAACCTTATCACCCCATTTGTCTGATAACAATCTACTCACCTCATCATAGCTGGCGTCATTCTTCAATGCTGGTAAGCCATTCTATGAGTCTTTCCAAAAGAGAGCCTTTTTTCCATCTCCAATCTGCCATGAGATATGATCAGTTACAACTTTCCTGCAATCCAATATAAAATTCCACATAGCTGGCCCTCTAGGTGGGGATCTTATGGTTAGTATTCTTTCATTTTCCAAAGAATCCAAATATTTAGATTTCACTATTTTCACCCATAGTCTTTGGGGGTTGGTATAAATACTCCAAACCAATTTGGCTCCTAGAGCTTGGTTCATTCTTTTCCAATTCTTGAGGCCAGCCCCACTCTTAAATTTGTTTTTACATATCTTATCCCAAGTTAGCAAAGGCCACTTATCCTCCTCCCCATTACCATTCCAAAATATTTTCTCATACGTTTTTCAATGTCATTTATGACTTTATTAGGGACCTTTAGGCAGCTCATTGAATATATGGGAATGGCAGATATTACTATTTTTAAGAGGAGGATCCATCCTGCAGAAGATAACCATCTATTTTTCCAACCTTCCATTTTCTTTAAGCAACTATCCATCATATCTTTCCATAAATGTGATTTACAAGTTCCTTCAAAAAGTGGCACCCCCAAATATTTCCCTGGTAGCTTACCCATTCTGATATCCAAGATTTTGCATAACTATATTTGTAGTTCCAAACTTGTATTGAAGAAGTAGATTTCAGACTTCCTCCAATTCACACATTGTCCTGAAGCTTCACTCTATCTATCCAGAGTTGCTTTGAAGACTCTTGCCTCCTTTGCTGTGGCATCTCCCATAAAATAATTGTCGTCCACAAATTAAATCACCCTACCTTATTACTTCTATGGTTGAGACATTTTAATATGTGATTCAAGCAATCTATTAATTTAATTTATGTTTATTTCTAACTCAAGAATGTCTAATTATGAATTATGATTACAATGTTTCCTAACTTGATTGTAGAATCTCAATCAAAGAAAAAACGATACCGTAAAAACCATGCTTGCTTTTATATAGAAACTATAAATTAGGGCAAAATTTGGGTTCTAATTCAGGTTCATGTCCCCAATTGTTTCTTGCTTCTTATCAAATTCCATGAAAAAACTCAAGTAGTGCAATTAGAGGTAGACTATGTTAAAGACTTTTTGCCTCCTGGCATGACATATAGAATGCAATTCAAAGCTATGATTTGCATAACGGAAAAGCATTGGTTCGCGATCTTCTTAAACATACAGATCTAAAGAAAAATATGGGCTTCCTCAATGCTTAAATTGCCCTCAAAAGAACTCTATATGAATAGAACAAAACAATTCTCACAGCTATTGTTTCGAGCAATTTTGCTGTTTGGTCAATAATTTTTGTGCACTATTTAGTTTTTTGGGCAATCTTGAGCCATATTTATGTAATTGTAGATATATGGAGTCATATAGCATTAGTTGGGCTCTTGCGTGAAGATTTATAAGTTGGGTTTTAGTTTTTTTGGACCTTTTTGTAATCCTGGCATAAAATTACTTTATACATGATTGCAATCTGGGCTCTTTTGTCTAGGGCATCAAGTGGTCATTCGGACCATCCTTCTGTCCATATAGAATAGGAATAAATAAGTGGCTAGTTAGACCATACCTCTATCCTAACTGGATAGATTCTCATATTGGCCTTGCGGCCATAAGGACAAGTAATATGTGAGTGCTCTGATCAAAAACTTGCAAACTCGTCGGGACCAATACGAGTTTTGAGTCCCTTGTTAGAGATATTACAGATTGCCCAAATACTGTACCAAGAATCTCTACAAGGTATATAAATAGATAGCTTAGAATCTACACCCTTCCTTGGGTTTCGGGCATACAGCCCAGTGCAAGATCATCGAGAAATAACTTTAGACATGTTGCCCTTCTCACTGTTCGGGCATCCGGCCAAGTACAAGTACCTTCTCAAGTATCAAATCATGTTGGGACATTGTTGATTATAAGTTTATTCATTAGTGGTATAAGGATTTCACTCTCATCTATATCCAAGATACTTGAGTACTGAGGACATTCTTCGTCACCCAGACTACCTACATACCCTATATCCACGAGATCAAGGTATCAAGGATCCGCACTATGTTATTGATATGTAGTTCTAGTTGAACTATGTTTTATGCAATTGTAATGGGTACGCAACCCTTTTGGGATATTAATTGTTTCCAGACGATTCTTCGCCAAATGCTACCCAATCAGACATCTCGGAGCAAACTATAACATTTACTAGCAAACACTTGAAGTGTTTGTCATTAGTTATGTTGTAGAAAGTTTATAAAGTTTATACAATGTTTTCCTATATGCATGAGTGAATTTATTTTATAGCTCTAATTGATCTTACTGTTTAAATTCTACCTTCGATATATCTAATGTTTTGAGATTAGAATGATATTGCAATAATGAACTAATACAAGATTAAATATTGAACACAGCTTCAATGACAAGATAGTCAAGAGAAAAATTGTTATGTTTAATGACCGGTGTTGACCCTAGAAATAATAATGAATATATGAAATGCGAGTTAATCAACAGTTGTCAAACTCTTGTCACCAACTGAGCCAAGAGCATCCTAGGCATTCTCACATTTGGATATCTATAGATTTATATATGTTTACAGTTTATGCATAACCAATTGTCTATACTTTGAAATAAACACACGAGGAAGGTGATGAAAAGAAATTAACCTCTACCCCAGTCTGATTGAACCCAAAAAGAAGTGTTTTAAATGGCAGCTCCTCCTACACAGGCTTCCAGTCAAAATGCCCAATGGGAACCAAATTTGTGCTCCTTCTGCAGACTCCCTGAATCTATATGTCATGTGTTTTTTGGATGTTTGTTTGCTAGTGAAGTGTGGGGGCCGTTTGGCCTTGTTATGAACAAAACCTTTGAGATAACCAATGGTCTTTCTGGTACTACCATAATATTATGAGCCATAGGAAACATTGTAACTTTTTCTGGTCTATTTTATCTACTGAAATTCAATGGTGTATATATTTAATGGCGAAGACAGGCTCCTTATTGAGTCTCTGCAGAGACTCATTTTTTACAGCATTGTTGTGCAGGTGTCCATAGTAATGAGATTGAATGAAAAGAAACTTCTGGACCTGCTAAATGATGGGGCAGTGAGGGTTCTTAAAGGAGAGATCTCTCACGGCTATACATGGACCCGGTTCACTTCAGAACATACACCTTTCAAAAATTGCACTTCAAAACTTCATGGCTGAGATCAATGACAGCAAAGAAAGGAGGAACAAGACCGAGCTGAACCTATTGCTGCTGTGCCTTTAGCCAATGTCCCTGCTGTACCTGCTGCTGTACCAGTTGCTGAAGCACTGAATCACCCTTAAATCCAAAGCATTCGAGATGACAAAGTTCTCAGCTGGATGGAGGGTTCATTGGGATGGACTACCTGGGTTGATAGGAGGCATTATGAAGGAAGATGATGCATTTTGAGACCGTACTCCCATTTTGTATTATCTATGTGCTTAAGTGTTTTATCCATGCTGGTCATTCTATAGTTTTTGTAATTGTAATCAGAGATTCACTCAGGGTGTAATCTTTTTGAGCTGATAGTTCATATGTAATCAGTGTCTTAATGTTGACAGTAACAGTCAGTGACTGCAATCAGTGTCTTAATTGATCTTCGGACCTTCCTTTTGTAATCTTGATGCATTATACTTGATAGAAAAAAAAAGATCAAAGAGGGATTTGATTCCTTAAGCTTTCAAATAAAACCCTTGGATTGGGACACCTTTGTAAAAAAAAAATTATATCCTCACATGGAGGCTGAGTGGACCTTGCTAAGCACACGTGAATTCTTAATTTATTTCTTTTGGGTTTTCAGTCAAATCACCGCATTGTATTCTCCATATTATTACATTACCCATGAGTTTAAAGATATTTAAAATTAATAATACAATCAAGACTAACGATGACAGCAACTTGTTTTGTTTCTTTTAATATGATAATCCGATTTCGCCACTATAGAAAGCACATGTTGTGGTGTATACAAGTTTCAGCTAAGTGCTCTCCTATTTTCTTCCCTGTTTCTCAAATGGCTTTTGCTAATTGTCATGCTAGTTTTATCGTGTAATGTTCTAGTGAGAATTCTCACATCACTCACCCCAGCCTCAATTTCCCAATAATTCCAAGGCCACCAGCAAACACAAAAAATAAACTGCAACTAATGTCATTAGGCCACAGAAGTTTGACAGGATGTCATTAATTGTGTATTGGAAATGTTGGGCAGCAACAGGGACAAACACTATTACTATTACCTTTGGATTAAACTTTAGACAAATCAGGCAGAATATGTGCCTGAATTTGATCATGGAAGTGGCAGTGGTCAATGTTGAGAATCGCATGTTACTGTACTTTGAGAACTTGCTTAATGAAATAAAAATTTAAAATATTAATTCCTTGACTGTTGAATTTGCAATCCCATTTCTAAGATGGGGAAGGAGAGATACACCAGGATGTGGAGCTTCTATAAGAATAAGTGACCCACATCAGCAAATTGACAAGCATGATTTGTGTGTGTGTCTGCATGCATGCAAGTTTGTGTGGGCACATGTGAGAGTGCATATGCACTCATATGTGTGTGTGCATTTTATCAGGTTTAAGTGATCAACATCTTTTTTATCATATAAAATTATAAATGTACACTCAAAACTTTTAAGGACATTTATAATCATTTTCCACAAGAGAACTACTGAATGAAATAAACTGGATGTGTTTTGTATTTTGTCATATATTCCAGGGCATTTTGTACTTAGACAAGTTTGTAACTTGGCTGTTTGTAGCCTATCTGGGATTCCATAAAGCCATGTGTTTAGTTATTAGGGACTGAATGTGGGGCCTTAGAATGCTTGGTGGTTAGCCTATGCCATTATTGATTATGCTGACTTTGAAGTCAGTTCTGTATATTTTTTCCTTTTATGTGATCTTTTAACCCTCAAATATATTTTTTTATCAGTTGAAGTGATAAACATCTTATTTACCAAATATTACATACAAAAGTACTCTCAAATATTTAGGGACAATTAAAAAAAAAATCTACAAGAAAACTATTGAACAAAACAGACTGGCTGTGCTCTTTGTTTTGTCTTACATTTGATGGGGTTTTGTCCTTCAGTAAATCCATAGCTTCGTTGTTTGTAGCCTACCTTAAATTTTATAAAGCTACAGGTTTAATTATTTAAGTACTATATGCAGAGCCATAGGCTGCCTGGCCTATAGAAGTATAATGGCATTCAGGTCAGTTTTGTATATTTTTCTTCTATATATATTCTCAGGATGAGATGTAAGCAACATTAAAAATATTTTCCCTAAGAAAATGTTGAACAAAATAGACTGGTTGTGACTTTATTTTTTTAATGTTTGGTCAGATTTTGTCCTTAGGCAAGTCTGCAAGTTGGACATTCATAGTCTACCTTCAACTCTACAAAGCTATGGACTTATTTATTTAGGAAGTAAATGCAGGGCACCATAGGCTGGCTGCTGAATTCATATCTATCCATCTATCTATCTAGATGCATAGATAGATCTTTTATCAGGTCAAGGTGATCAATGACACATTTATCAAATATATGTACCGTCAAAATTTTAAGAACATTTAAAATGCATTAAATGCAGGGCGTAGGCTGGCTTCCCTACTCATATCTATAGATACATACATACATACATATTTTCTCAGGTTGAGGAGATAAATGCTTATTTATCAAATAGATGTACCATCAAACCTTCAAGGACATTTAAAAATATTTTCTATTAGAAAATTATTGAACAAAATAGACTGGTTGTGACCCCTGCATTGTTTTATGTTCGCTGGGGTTTTGTCATCAAGCAAGTCTGTAACGTGGATGTTCATAGCCTACCCTGGAATCCATAAAGCTATAAGTTTATTTATTTAGGCAGTAAATGCAGAGACATGGGCTGCCAGTCCTATTGACGTGTGTAAACCTTCAGATTAATTTTGTGCATCTTGTCTCCTAAATCATTCTCTTACCGTAGCCCCTATTGAAGAGATGAAGATCTTGTTTACTGAATATAACTATCCCAAACATTGAAGGACAATTTTTAAAAATTCCACAAGAAAAATATAGATCAGAATAGTTTATGACAAAAGGAAGCAATAAATCAATGAAAATGACAAATATGTAACATGTTAAATCACCAACCTGAATTAAGAGCAGCTGAAAGCACTCCTGATGATGCAGAATTCGCCACAGCTTCATAGTGTGTAGTTGCACCTCTTACCTGAATAAGTCAACCTCCTCATTTATTTTGAACACGGAATTGAATGCATAGATGGTATGTATTTAATGCAGGAGTATATAGCAACCATAAACAAGCTATTTATGCACATACAACTGCATGCGTGCATATTATGTGAAGAAAATTAATGTAAGATTCACCCTTACTGATGGATTTATAATCTCTGTGATTCCGAAGAAACTAAAAGTTTGAAAATCTAGGAAATACATTCAAGACCCAGTACGTAACACTTTTCATCCCATTCACATCCAATGTCCTATATTTACTATTTACTAATCATTAATTTCTATAAAACTGAACACAACTGCAACTTTACATATAACAATCAATCAACTCATCTCAAATTTAAAACAAAATTCTGCATGCCCTAAAGGATAACATCAAACATGTTCCAAGAAACCATATGGCTTTTAGACTTCTGGAAAGTGAGAGGCTTTCCACCAATGTACCTTTGAACATTACAGATGCAATTCTAGCACTTCAGTTGTTACAGATGACAAAAGAATAGAGACAAGCCTAAGAAGAAGCATTCATTGATCACTCCAAGGACAACTTGAAACTTCAAAGAAACTGAGCCTCTAAATGTGACCCCAACAGGCTCACAATGGAGAATTATTTCTACCTTTAAAGGGGAAAATAGAACTAAGAAAATTGATTCTTCAAGCAGATTAGTGAAATGTCTAATAATGTGACAGAAGACCTAGCAAACAAACAAAGAATGCAGAGAGAGTTTGCACTATCCAAATTTGTCCAAAAATTTAATTTGTAGGATGTTTTTTATATAGAGTTCTGAAATTGTAAGTATATTACCCTTCTTTTTATAGAAAGTTTAAATTATCCAAAGTAAAAAAATTATGTTGATATTCTCGGAGGCTAATTTTCAGCAACAATGGGAAAAAGAAAATACAACATCAAACTCATGACTAACAAGGTTTCCCATAAAAAATGCAAAGAACTTTGACATTCAAAGTAAATCCAATCATTAAACAAATGGCTAACCTTGTTTCCAATCAAGACAAATAGAACCTAACATACACATGTAAAGCAAATATAATTACTGTTTCTCCAATCTAATGAGCGAAAGGAAATTGAAGCAGTCAGAAAGATCTATACCACAGCACCAATGCATATCACTGCATGATACTTCCCTGACTTTGCCACAGTTTGTGCAACTAAGGGGATCTCAAAGCTTCCTGGCACCCAGATCACCTATTCAACAAGGCACCGTTACAAATTGTTAAGCTAAGGAAATGTATCTCCTGGCACACAATTATAGATAGAGGCCTAATGATATAAGTTAACCAGCAGAGCAACAGAGCTTCATAAAATATTATTATAGATGCACTCTATTTGCAACAAGCAATATTGCAGAAATTAATGTTTGTTGTCTTTAGGAGGACAGAAATTTGTTCAACAAGAGGAAATTGATGATAGTTTGAAATAGCCTGCACAGACAATGTGCCAAAAATAAAATATTAAAACAGTAGATATAAAATATCAGCAATCATTTAAACACACTAAATCGAAACAACTCTATACATGTTGGACTTGATAACTGGCGTTGTCCATTTAAAAGCAGAATTTAGTATTTACATTCAAAACTCTAATTTGACTGGACCTAACTTACATCAATATCTTCTTCGCTGACAGAATATCTTCTAAAAGCTTCCAAAGCACCCTCAACAAGAGGTTTGGTTATAATATCATTGAAACGAGCAGCAACCTAGCAGATCCAACAAAAGCCATCAAAGATTAGGAAATCGAAATGCCAATGCACCAAACACCAGTAACTTTTACACAGCACCACTCCCATCCCATATAATAGCATTTGAGAATAGAACAAAAAGATCAGATGAGGCAATACAATTACCACAACAAAACGAAGGCCCTCTGGTTTTGTAATGGATCCTGTTAGCTGTCGAACAGTAGCGTAGACAGTCAATGTATTAGATTTTCTCCAATGTTTTGCATTGCTGACAGAAATTGACTGTAGTGGAGTAGCTGCAATCAAAGAATGTTAAAGGATTAACTAATAAAAAACTGTTTTTGATGTAATTATCTGGTCAGTTAAAACACAAATTGGACATGACATACAAATAGCAGTATGTATGAAAACTAGAAAATTATACAGTTAGCATTAACAGCATGCCATCACTAATTTCTAACATGAAACAATTCACATATCTCTTGAATTCCTCCCAACCCATTAAGGCTTTCATAGTTTTACTATAACTGTAATACCATTCATAAGCATACTCTACACCCTACTGATACATTTGTTATGAAATGCACTACCAACCTAGCATGACTGTTAGGTATCAAGACTCAAATTGCAAAAGCACACCTATAGTATCAACAGATCTTTACAAACCACCACAACGAACCCCGTCCTTACAGCATAAAAAATACAATATGTGGGTAGACACACATCCCCCTTGCATCCTTAAGAGACTCAAACAGACCATTAAAATATTGCCAAAAAATCCATGTCAGAGTCCCAAAGACTACTTGACAGATGTAATAGACACTTCTTGTTATAAAAGGTGATAAGGATAGACATGCCTTCACTGTTGCTTGCACAAAAAATATAGTGCATGTATGATTCCTCATGTTTGATTAATATTTATAGTCAAAGTGTAAATTTTCCTTGTTCACACAAGGGAGTTTGTATGTGAAGTGATCATTCAGGCTATGTTGGGACTTAAAAGTTACATTTTGGCTTTTACCTGTTTATTTCGTTATTTCCTTTTCAAATGCTAAAGACAATTTCACAGTCTATTCTACATTGAATTGAATCATAGTTGCAATGACACAAAAACCCGAGGATGCCTTGCAATAATTTAGTGTAAAATCATTGTAGGATCAATGGTGTTCACTTTACACAATAATAACGAGAAAGCTTAAACATGTAAAAGGTAGAAACCAAATACTCTATTAGTCTTAAAGCAAAGAATGGCGTACAGCGAAATCATGCTGATAAGATTATCAAATGGTAGTGAGGGATTATGCATCACAAGTAGGGTAATGTCTAATTAAATAACAGCATATTAGAAACCCTAAATGATAAAAATACAATAACAAAACCTTATGATGTTGGTCATTAATGGTTACAAAAAGAAATTACAACATAAATATCCCCATTAATGCTGACTTGCAAACATTAATCAAGCATGACATAATTACATTACCACTCACCTTAACGTTCCTCAACTCTAACACAATTTTGAATTTGAAAAACTTGACTATATCAAGGGATTTGACAAAGATTCCTATGCGCTAGTGTGGTGTCTTGCATAATCCATTTGAACAACATTACCCTAGAGCAATCATTGATGAATAGCACTTCAATTGTCCAATCTCTGTTGGCATTTTGATGTAAGTGATATGTGTTTTGATCACATGATTGTATTGTGGTGTTGCCATTGCTAGCAACATGATCTATTGATGACGGGAGATCAAAATTATCGATAGTGTTGAAGGATCAAATTGAAGAATCAACTAAGTGTTCAATCAATCGGTAGGAAGACAATACGCAAGGTAAAGGCGACCGGATCTGAAATTGGAGATCGAGTTAAGGTGTGCGATCGTATAGACATCATCTACAGAGGCATATTTGGCTACTATGATCGCATCAGTTCGTTCGAAGAACTCGGCGAGTTATTGAGGATTGAAGTGACACTAGCAGTAAGTACAGTGTACCGATTGATACAATTGGTTAGATCAGTGTTGCGGTCAAATGTAAGTGATGGGCCGACATGTTTTTGAGATTTGATGTTTTGGGCCAACATCAAGGATGTTGAATTTTGGTTTTGGCGTGCTCGCTCAAATGTTAGGTTGGATTTTTATGCCGACTTGTAAAATGTTTTAGGGTTCTAGCACCGACTTAGAACAAGTATAAAAGTGATTATGAAAATTGTTAAGTGTGTTGTTGCGATGGTATGTGGTGATAGAGAGAGATTGTTGAAGGAAGTATAGAGGCAATAAAGTGTTCAGAGCAGCACAATTGAGGAAATAATTGGATCTGTTTGGTAATTTAGTGCTAATCTGAGATCATATATTTGAGTTCTTATACTCAAGGCAGACTCTAACCAATCTGTAATCTAAATCCCCTAACAAGGTCACTTCTAACGGGGTAAGAAAGATCCTAACAGATCTGAAGATCAAAATCTTTTAACCAAGTAGCTCTTTAACTAGAGTTTTGAAATCCCTTGATAGGGTAGTCTTTAACAAGACTGTTGTAGTTCTTAACCGGGCTATTAATACTCTTAACCAAGTATAACCTCAGAAGGGATTATTGTAATTGTTCCTAACAGGGCAGATTTCATCAGTGCACTAGTGAAATTTGTGGGCATCATTTCCACATGTGGCTTTCCCCCTCTAACAAGGGTTTCCACAGGAAAAAATATTGTGTCTTGTGTTCATTGTGTGTGAATGCTTAATATGTTATGCTTCATTTTTATATTACCATTTGCATGTTGGTTATTGTGGAAGATAATTATTAAAAGTTTCAGATTTGTGGATGCACTGGTTCACCCCCCCCCCCCTCTCAATGCCTTATAATACTAACATCTCAACATTATAGGTTGCTCCTGTCAAAATTTGAGCTCTAAAAATCAACCCAAACCCAACTAGCTCCAGCCAAGTTGTGATAACACCTTTGTACTATAGCTTGGTGACAAAACAGCAATATTGAATTGCTTCCTACTCAATTAAGGATCAATATCTAAGCCGAGTTGATAAATTGGTCCCGCACTAGACCTCCTATTATCAAATCTCCAATGCAATGCATCTATGTAACCAGGAAAAATAACTTCATCCCCGCAAATATTATGCCTAAAAAGCATAGGCCTAACCTTAGAACTCAATAAATACTTAGAAAATAGAGTTACAACATACGAAGCATCAACTCTAACATGAATCATGTTAATCAACCTACCTAGCAATTATCTAGATTCTATACAGTGTAGCACCAACATTCTCTAAAATATAAAAAGCAATCACTTAAAATTGAAAATCAAAAGGGGAATGTGTAACTTTTTACTAGGCCTAATGTGCGCTTAGGAATCATGATGTAAGAGAAAAATGGCCTCCCCTTATAGTCGTTCTTGCATATTGAGAAAGCTAAGTGAAAATTCTAATTTATCACGTTAGAGGTTCATTTTATATTAACCTTTACACATGAACCATGGTGATGCCACTCCCAAAGATGAAAAGTAATCAAAATACGGTAAAACAATCAAGAGTACACCACTCACATATGTACAAGTTTGGGTTGGACTACTCCCAAACAAAGCTAGCATAACAAAGCAAGCAAAAATCTTTACTGGCAAGTTGGAGAAGCTTGCTTCAAAGTTCAAACCATACAAAGAGTTCTTCAATGTGCATATAAAAGAAACAAAAAAAAAACAATCTATCAAACAAGTTACATTGGAGTTCACTAAGGAAAGCAAGTCTGACACCATATAGTGCACATCCTATCTAAGTCAAGAAACAATTCTAAGAACTATCTCTATAATATACATTTTAGCAATGAGTATTAAAGTTTTATGGGTCTACAGAATGGTTTGAATTCTTCTGGAGTGGGGACTAGGGTTTCTTCCCCCCTCCCCAAAAACAAGGTCAAATTCTCTTGCTCGTCCCTTGCTTGCCCGTGTTTGCCTTTAAAGTTGGGGGGAAGTCTAGGGTATTAATACAAGTTTAATTACTGAGAGGGGAGGGGTGAATTAGTAATCAACAAATTCATTGATTTAAAACTCTTGAAACTTTATGCACCAAAACATTCAACAGCAACTAATATAAATAGAAACTTTCAAAGCATGCATCCACAAATAATCAATCACACAATGAAGACACCATATTTTTCTTATGGAAACCCAAATGGGAAAAACAACGGTGGGAGTTGGTACCCACTAAATTTGTACTCTTCTGGAATACGTCCTGTGAGGAGCTTACCATGTTAAAGGTTTACAAAAGCATTGTTTGGTGCTACCCGGTTAAGAGATTTGCCTTTAGATCTATTAGGATCTTTGCCCTATTAGGAGCAACCTTGTTAGAGGACTTTAAACATTCAATACGAATGCCACCTTGTTAGAGGATTTACAACAAAGATCTGTTAGGATCCACCCTGTTAAGGGATTTCACTGTTACAATTGTTAGAAAGCAACAGATAAAATGATATGTGAAATTGCACTACCTTTGCATGATCAGATCCTATTAAGTTTTGAAACTCTTCTCCACACACTATAATCTTCCCTGGCTTGATCACACTTGCTTTGTCACCGAATCCTTTTGCAATTCGCAATCAGCAAATAACTTCTTTTTCAACTTTCCACTATATAGATTTTCTTCCACCGTCTTCAACTAAACCCTAGATCTAAAATACGAACGATCCAAATCATATTAGGTAAGATACAATCTATCTAACAACTCAAACCATTTTTCTCTGACCGCGTCGGCTTTCATATGGATTTCACCTTGGAAATTGAACCATCTTCAAAAACTCGTTTGACCAAAAGAAACTTCTTGAAGAATCCACCTCAAACGCATACCTCGGGCAATGTGATGTCAAATACTTTCCACAAATCACGGAACTGTCTTACTACTTCACTAAAAACATCACCAATCTCATTGCCACTTCGAATTTCTTCACCGATTCACAAATCTTCATTACTTGTTCAAGAACTTTGTCTTGTTTACCTGTTCATTCTACTAATACCGCTTCCAGTCCATTAAACCATCTTCACTAGTCAAGAATATGAGTCGTGATCCTCAACATAGTATCTAGACATTGTTATCAATCATATCCTATAACTGCTCCATCAAATACTTTACTGATTTGAGATAACATTCAAATCACTTACTACATGTCACTGACTGTTTTAGCAGTTACCCAGTTTGATTTCTTTCAAACATAACCAACTCAATACTTCATATCAAAAGTCGCAATTACAAACTTAACATCACAACACAACATATTCTTCCATTAGAATAGCAACTTCAGAAACATACTGCAACTCATAATTTACTCACACAATATCTAGTAACATACTGAAAACACTAAGTCAATCAACTGACATCAATGACAACCTAATAATTGATTCACCTGTCATTCAATCTATACCAATCTTCATCAATGCAACACTTAGCATCACTGCATCAGTTATGCTTACATAGGGGGGTCAAAGGAAAATGGCTCTGACTTGTTGTTGCGTATGCAGCGATGAGAGGTTTGTTTTGAGAAGGGAGGCACCTCCTGTCCACGAAAGCACTCCCCCCAAAAGATTGAGGTGGCACAGGTCAAAAGAAAACGGCAAGGTTGGGGGGGCCCTTTGTTTACAGGACCCCATTCTATTGCGAGGTCAATGCTTGATGGTCTGCAAAGTGCAAATGATGACAGTGGTGGCCCATATAATGGTAGGGTTCGTGGTGCCCAAAACGAAGTCAAAATGGCGGGGATCATGGGGTCTCAGACACAGACCCATTCATGATCTATTAAGAAACAGTTAGGGTTTCACCAACAAATGGGTATATCGAGGAGGAAGTCTTTGCCAACATCCCACCAAGGAGATCTTTGTGGCTCTGGACGAGGAGGCTGATGAGGAAATGGTTCAAAACTTAGCGGTTTTTTCCAAGCTGGATTTAATTGGACAATTTAGAGGCTCTTGGCCAAGTTTACAGCAACTGCATACCTGGATATCTAACAACCAGGAGACCATGCTTGTTGGCTGCATTCAGATCTACCCTGCAGCAAAAGGGTTCTTCACTGTTGTTTTCAAAAAGATTCACGACAGAAAAATGATTCTATGCGAACAGGTCTAGTGTTGGGAAGAGAAGTATGCGCTAATGCTAAAACCTTGGCACCCAAATTTCAGTCCAAGTACTGAAGTGTTTGACAAAATTCCAATCTAGGTAAGGCTTCCTAATTTTCCTCTCCATTTATGGTTTGATTGTTGTCTTGAGGCACTTAGGGACTCGCTGGGGAGCTTTCTAATGGTGGACGAGAGCTCTTCAAGCCTGTATCATTCTACTTTTGTACGTATCTTAGTGGAAATGGATACTGCTGAAGGGCTTCCTACAAAAATCAAGATTTAAACCTCCAAATGTTGCTAGGTACAGACATTGGATTATGGAGGAATCTCTTTTAGATGCAGAATATGCTTGCAAACAGGTCATATGGTTGCAAAATGTGACAAAGTGAGATCACTAAAGGAAGCTTCTTGGTGGAAAGATGCTGCTCAATAGCACAATACGGGAGAAAAGAAAGGGGAGAAACAAAAGAGCTTCTCCCAGGTTGTCATGGGGGAGCAGGTACAAAAGTCTATAGGGTCTACTTTGCAGGATGTGCAACCAGCAACACACAGCAAAACTACCATGTTGGTGGGGGCAAATAGGGAGTTACAACCAAGTATTGTTGTTGTTACAATTGAGGGCAAAGAAAAATGTAAGTCACTGGGCTCTCATGCGTCAGAGGTAACCGCAATTGGGAAAGATCAGGTCCAATAGGAAGTTTCATAAACAGAGGACCATGTGCAGATTCCCAACGATAAATCTGTCGGTTGTAAGACTGAAGCTGCTCGAGTTGAAGATGGTTGGCATACTGTGAAAAGGAAAAAGGAGAGGAAGTTGAAGGATGCATCTTT
Organism: Chamaecyparis obtusa; assembly: GCA_027943335.1. NCBI lineage: Eukaryota > Viridiplantae > Streptophyta > Pinopsida > Cupressales > Cupressaceae > Chamaecyparis > Chamaecyparis obtusa. The sequence continues at coordinate 317,753 of BSBK01005475.1, forward strand.
TGATATGATCCTTCGATCTCACACTAAGGCATGGGAAAAAGTTTAGGATCATTAGGTGTACTTTCTTAGTTTTTGTGTGTTGTTGCCTTATGTGATCTGCTAATGGATCTCATTGTTTCTACTACTTTAGAGATGGTGGTACCCTTGTTGTTACTACCCTTGGACCGGGCCAAGCATTTCCCGGTTAATTATTACTAATAAAATAAACTATTTACCGATCCAAAAAAAAATGAGCATTAAGGTTGCAATTGTCAATACCTTCATTTTAATTAAAAAAATGTTTTCTGAATAGCTAAATCTTGTATTTCTGGAGTTGAATATTTAAAATAAGCATTGATTTTGTAGGCTCATTTGCAGCCAACAACATTCTCGATTCTAACCTTGGGAAGATTCGCCAACTCTTCTCTTCAAGATGGAGCAATATTCTTCTATCATACCATGCTCTTAATCATAACAGTCACAAACCTTCCTCATAAGTTTGAGGATCACAAGTATTCATGAGCCTAGCAATGAGGGAAATTTTGGCATACTCTCTCTATCCACAAGTCTTCCGAGTGTGTGTTAGAGTACCTGCATTGTAACCTACAACCTCTATGATTTTCAGAGTACAATTATGAAAGCAAGCTGTGCATATAAAAGAGCCTCACTTGTATCCAAGTATTTGCATCCAACTCAAGTTTGGGGTTATTGGTGAATGACTCATTAATAACTAATGATTATTAATGGTCAGCACTACCCAGATCCTTGGGCATTCCCAACAATTAGAAATTTTGTTTGTTATAAGCAACCCAATACCTGAAGGTTTTGTACAAGTTTATAAAATTGTGAAGGAGAATAAATATAACTGTCAATGTTTGTCTCAGTCATAGTCATCATAAGACTTAGTATAGGTCCCCATTCCAGTTCCCATATTTTTTGGTGACTATATTTAAATATCATTGGCATATCCTCATTTACTCCCAAACTTTGATTTGAGATGGCATCCCCTCTCTTACTTGTGCCATTGCATCTCCTAGTGAGTATGAAACAGGTAATATATGTGTAATAAATAAGTGCTACCTATTGTCTAGAAGAAATATTTAAACTGTTAGTGTGCCATTATACTCATTAAACTGATTCTCTTTAAAATACCACTAAAGTAAACAAATTCAGATCTAAGCTAAGTATAAAAAGCACAAGAATGGTGATAACTAAGCAACAGCAACAAGTGTCTCCTTTCGAACAGTATAAGCTAATGACACTAAAATTTCAGCCCCAGTATTATGTATAGCTAATGCCTAAATAGCTTATGTGTATTGGTTTCTTCTCTGACTACGTATACAAACTTATGACAATGTTTTAGTTAAGAGTGACTACGTTCACAAACTTATAGAAGTATCTCATGGATTAATAGTAAACTGTTACAGTCTTATGTAGATCTCTGCATGTTTGAATAGATATGTAAACCTCGACATGTATGAATAGATGTGCGTATTACTTATATAGATCTTTGCATGGTTGATTAGAAATATATATTAACAAATGGTTCAAGATGGTCTTTCTTTCCTAACGGTAGGTACAGGGCTTTTTGACATGTCCTCCGCATCCAGGCTCTTTCTCTAAGACATGAGTTTTAGCCTGATTAGAGTAACATTTGACTCAAAGCTCATGTTTTACTTTTATTTAGAATAGTCATCAGCTGTTAGATAAGTTACGGTGGTATGGTATAGGCAAGATATTAGCTTCTCATGGTATTCAGTTCGAAATTTCCTTCGTTTTCCAGAGGCTTGAATCAAAGGAGTTGCAGGATGGTTAATGCATTCAGGTAACTAACTATTACTGTTTATAAAGCCTTCGGCCCTGAAGAGAAATTGTAGATAACCAGCGAGAAGACAGGATACTTAAAATGTTGCATACTTCTCCTTGACTCCCCTTATTTTAGAATACCTTGGCTCCTAACATTAGCACAACGAATTATCAGTCTTTATGTCTCATATGGTATAAGTTTCTAAATGTCCTGGTTCTTGACAATAGCCAAGTTAATTCCATGCTTTTATCTATATATTAAGCTATTCATACGCAAATGGTTTCTTATCCTTGGGTAGTTTTCCATATCAAACATTCTTAGACAATCTTGGCCTTTACCAATTAATTTGTCATGACAATATAATTTTAATTCACACTCAACCTATTTTTAAAAAAATTAGATATAAAGATTAAAGCCCGTGACCTTTCGTTTTAAACTTCCAACATAAAGAATTTGGATTGATTCCTCTCCGTATAACATGAACAAAACCCCGAAATTACCCTATATTAAGCCTTTAAGGGAATTGATCTAGGTAAGGGGGCCGTTTAATCCTAAATCCAGAATGACGACGCCCATTAAACTCAAAGGCCCAAAGGTTCAAATTGCTTTTGACTCACCAATTTCAGGATTGAGGGTGAAAAACGTTTCTCTTTCGTCTCACAATCTAGTTATCAGGGCAACACTGAGAGTCTTAGGCAGAGAATGAATCAATAATCTGGACAAACACCGGGTTAATTCTGATATCCCCGCTCTTTTCTTAGCCTCGGCCATCTTTGCTGGCACTGACAAAATCCCTTTGGGGATCCTATGCAGAAGATTGTTCAAAAATTCCTACTTAGGGGACTTAGATAAGGTTTTGGCAAACATCAGGGAGGATTTAACTATACCTAAACCATGCTTTTATGAAATCTCAATGGTAGGAGGTCGGCCTGTACCAGCTTATCCAGTATTACAAGTTGACGATCTGGAACTCTACGTAGCCTGGACTCCTACTATCAGAAGAAACTTAAACTTCTTATACAATTTCTTTCATGTTAAACCGCCGGAAGGAGCAGACTAGATAAATTCTTTCATTCTGGAAGATAAGGTTGGCATTTGGGAAAATGATTCAGAACTCAATATCAACATAGATATTCCATTTCCAAGAAGACATCTCAATGTAGATTACAATTCTCTATCAATGAATGAATAAAACTGTGGTTGTGTGTTCCCTCCTCTCTCCTTTCTTGTTGATAGATGTATCGGTTTTATTAAAAAGATCTATGAGGTTAAGTTAATTTCCCTCTACTTTGCAAAAGACAGAGCTGTTCCAAGGTCTGGAATAACCATGCATATGGGTACTCTCAGTTAATTTTTTCATGCACTCATTCACTCATTCACGCTCAAACACATTTATACGTATATTCTTACGCAAATAGTTATAGAAAATACTTATAATTTGTATTAGCCTCTTGGCATTAAGGAAATAATAATATACTGTTAAAGCCCACTCTATGATTCAAGGAAAAGTTATATGTTTATGCGTTATGGTTAACTGTATACAGGATACTCTCTTATTATACTCAAAATATCATCTTCCTATCTCCCCCTGTTGTTTTGAAATGAAAATTGAACAGTTAGAAATCAAAAGAATTAGGGGAAGATTACATATTCGACCAGGTCTACGAGATGTTTTTCTTCTTAACCTTGTTAGATAAGGAATTGGATGGCCCTCAATCACAATTTTGAAACGGATTGTACCTAACTATAGGAACAATACTTCATTGAAATTGAAATAGTGTATGAAGGAATTAGGCTCGGTATAATAATGAAGATGTCCAACTATCCGAGATTTTCAGAATTATGACCAACTATACCAATCCTGAATGTAGATTGTATTAAGGATTAGTATAGTAGGCGGATATAAGCATGTTGCTAAGGTTGAGTTTATTATGAACAGAATTCTTGGTATCTAGCAAGAGATGATCTATTTGTATACTCCCTATTATATCTTCTTGCCTTACTATAATTTGGGTATTTTTAGCCATTAAATGATTAGGACTAATGGCTGATCTCAGATATGATGTTCTGTAAACTGATGTAGTCAAATTAGGAGCTTAGGCTTTGAACTATACAGTTTGTTTAGCTTAGAATAAAAGTTGTTTAAACTTCTTTTAGCTTTAAAATACAGGGCCGTCATAAAAGGCACAGTATAAATTTTGTAAACACCAATTTCAAATCCTAAAGAATTTTTAGCATTATAGTGTATGGAAAATCTACGTAAAATCTGTTTTAATTCAGTATCTGAGGCGCTGTTATATTAGTTATATTGAAGTTATTTGGTAAGAAGGATGTATTACCGTCCCCTCTTCTTATATCTGATTTATTATATGCTTATCTCCCCTTTTTTTGTTTTGTAGTATGATTAAAGGAGATATCTGGACTATTAGACTTCAAAGCAAAAAAGGAAAAATTAATACAAGTTTATGCCTGTAACATGGTTTCCTATGCATAGGCTCGGTATTTGATACTATGGGCCCATTGATGCGTTATTTCATAATTAAAAGGCAGAAAATTAGTCAGTATAAATGGTTCAATGTAGCCTATGTCTTTGTGTGTCTAGGATCATAATGCAGTTTTGAATTCAAATTATGGCTCTAAAATTCCTTGAGGTAGTGATTATGTACTAAATTCATATACAGATAATTTTCAGTAGTATATGTAGATAGTAGTTTTTAATACTTATTCAAGTGTTGAGGCTACAACATCAGCGCATTTAGCAAGTAAAAGGTAATTCGGATTGAGGTAAATACTATTTTTCTTTATATATACATACACGTTTACAATTAAGTTATCTAAGGCTTGCTAACAAAGTTAGAAGGTAGATCTCTGTTTTGTTTTGTCAGGAGCAAGGTTTCCGGGTGAAAGATGCTCTTGGACCGCACCAATAAGGAAGATTTTTTTAAAAAGATAGCTTTCCGACAGTAATAACAAATTATAGAGAAGCAAGTAACCAAGAAAGGGCACCTAGATAGATATCGATGTAAGAATGACGTATTTCTCTTTTCTAAACTTCAAATAGTGGGTATGCCCACTAAATAAGTATGTATCGGAATCCGGACTATGGTCCCAAGCACGGCTGGAGGTTTTCTCGACCCCACTCTTTCCTACCAGCGCCTGCACTGAGCGGGGTTCTCTTGTAAAAATTTGATTTAAATATTAATAAAATTTCTTGGCTTCGGCCTTTTACCGATCAAAAAAAAAAAAAGCACAAGAGTTGAGATTAAAATGGAATTATTGAGTAGGTCTAGAGAATGCGCATCTGATTTGGCATTTGAAGCTGATATGACAGCTGCAGAAGACTTGAAAGTGCTGGAAAATCAACTGGAAATGGTTCAGAATGTGTGCTGGTTTCAGAAGCTCCATAAAACAATTGCGACCCTCCAAATTCGTTAATAACCAACTGTGACCCTCTCCAAGTGTTGGCGTTTGACAAGTGCGCTAGTGACCTTCCTTAGGCAGTGATGACATTTGACTGCTATAACCTCAAACTTTTATGCTACTCTAAGATGCTTGCAAAAATGAATGATGCAGTTGCAGTCTACAGAAGCCTTTGGGGTCGAAAAATTCGTATTTTGGGTTAAGAGTTTGCATTTGTCAAACCCCTATTTCTCGTATATCGGCCCAAGTAGATTAGATGTTGGTAGGTGCGTGCATCCTACACTGTGAGTGTGTGGGAGTGAAGTGTGAGATGATAATGAAGCCCGCTAAATTAGGACCGTGTGTGTGTGCTCAAAGGTTTGTCAAGGTTATTCATCAAATTTTAACCTGAGTCCCTAATTGAATCCCAAAAATCTGGAAGTCTAAAACGGAGAAATAAGAAACCCTAGCATAGGTTGAGGGCATGTGAAGAGCAGAATAGTGATAAGAGAGCCACCAGCAGAGAGAAGCAATAAGCAAGAAGCCCTTTCCAAAAATGAAGAGTGTCCATAAATGGACCAAATTAGAGCAAATGGACCATTGACGAATGCAGTATGACTAGAGTTAGGGTTTTGATTATCATTGGCAGGAGGAAGGAAATCAAATTGGCAAGCGAGACTAATGCTCGCTAGTTACCAAAAGCACGTACCAACACATATTAAGGAGAATCAGGTGTTGATAGCATATAGGTCTCAGATGGGTGGTTGGCACATCTTTAGGGAATTTGGGGCTAAAAAAATGTAGAAACAGAACCTAATTATGTCTACAGTGATGGACACTAAAGTGAGCATAAAGCATGGAGAGAAATGTGCATTTTCAACTCTATACTTAGTAGGAATTTTATAAATTGCTTTTCTTATACTTTCAGTATACAATCATTTGCATTAGAAAAAAGAATAGAGCGAAGGACTTTATTATGCTACATTTTCAAGGATTAGTATAACACGGTTTGCATCCATAAACATTTATCTACATTCCATATGCTATGATAATATTATAATCCACAACCATAGAAAGAAACATACCTTATCAAATTCAAAAGCTTTCTTAAGCTAGAACTTCTAAACAAAATGTAATACATACTTGAGCACATTTGCCCAGCGATAGTTTGGCTTGCACTTGAGCACAATATACAGAGAGTGCTTCAAGTTATCCTGCAGCATCAACCAATATTTACTAGGCAAATATACTGTGTATACCGCTAGTCTTTTTCGTTCAGATCTATTTCTGTTTCTGTATTTGGGATTGATTTTAATCTTGCGCTTTGCAATTCATTTTTGAGATATAAAACAAAGCATGATTAGAATTAGCACAAGCAGAACAAGCAAAAAATTCCTAGGGCACTTATGAGTTCTTAGAATACTTCAGCTCTTGCCCATTGAAGATCACAGGAGTCGAGATTCTTGGTAAACGTGATTCAAAAAATCAGTAAGAGAAAGTTAACTTCGCATGGCATGGATTATGGCAACAGTATTTAGTAATGAACTCTTAATGCCCATTAGCTTCAGTCTCCTGATGAATGGAAGCCTAAAGGTAATTAGTGGAATCCTGCATACCAAAGCCCAAGGCAGAAGATGATAAAAGTAAAACCCTAATATCAGATTGACATCAAGTCCAGCAATCTAGTTTTGGTTACAGAAATCAATAGGGCTATTGATTTCTTATTTTCTAGAGGATTTTGGTTAATCATGCTGCTTTCTGTCCTCCTCAGTTCTCGGCATTGAACTCGTAGATTTCATAGAAATTGATTCGATATGATTCGTATGAAAACAAGGATGCCCAATGTGTTTGTACTGGCCAAAGATAACCAAAGCTACATTTAGCAGACAACTTGGAATGAGAAGCAAATAAATTGAAAATATATTAGTTATGCACCCACCTTGAATCTTTGGGGAATTGAATCTTTTCAAAGAATGCCTTGCAGAGATACCGGTGGATAACTTGTTCGTTTCTTTTGCTGTGGAAATACAAGACAAGAATGCCTGCGCACATGCTACCGATGCTGCCATCGCCTTTTTTGTTTCGAGAAATCCCAAAACGGGCTTCGAATCTTTAATTAACGCGACCTTATTTGAAATGCGCGACCTGCTTTTTTGAAATCAACCGTTATGAATACAGTTGGGTCACTCACAGTCGTCCATAGCTATTCTTTACCGTTGACGTTTTCTGTGCCGTAGAGAAAAATATTCGCGACAACGTGCGTTTCTCCTTAACGAAAAAGCAAGCATCAGCGTTGAATAGAGTCTCCTGCGTACGGTAATGACTGCAAAAATATATTACACAGTTAAAAGCGAGCCTTTAAAAAAAAAAAAAAAAAAAAAATTTAAACAAGTGTCTTTTGAGTTTAATTTTTAATAGAAATTTAATTTTAATTTTAATAAATTTATTATAGTATATAAGATATTTTAATTAATTATATAATTATATAATTATAATTTTTTATATAATAATAATTGTAGTAAGAAATAAAAAATTTAATTATAATTATATAGACAATTATTGATTATAAATTATAATTAATTTAAAACTTAATCTTAATTTTATTTGTAAATATAAGAATAGTGGTAATTTTATTTTATCAATATATATTTTTTATTACATATGATTAATATTATTGTATATATAATTGTCTAATATCGAGAAAAAAAATATTATTGTATATATAATAATATAGTACTATTATATATAATAATATAGTACTATTATATATAATAATTTGATCGTTACTTAGGTAAATAAAAAGTGAATAATTATGAGGTCTGCTCTGCTCTCTCGCAACTCGCGCTGGATCTCAACAGTTTCGTCATTGGAAAAATAGATGTACATTTTTTCAAAAACAAAATATGCCCGTCTATTAGGGCTCTGCCCAAGCCACAGCACAGCAAATCGTTCAATCAAATTTGGACTGTCTAGGGCACATAGGGTCCCTCAATCGGTGTATACACCTTCAATAAATTCCAATGATATTTGATATGCTCGAAATAGAGGAAGATTGGAGGGGAAACAACTCTGCCCTAGCAAACCATCTCTATCAGAAAGGGATGGAGACAAATGGATTAAAGTTAGCCATCACAAGAAATCATGGAAGTCATCCTCGCGTCTCATACCAGCACACAAGACCCTGAACCTCCAGAATAAATTTGAATCCCTCCACATTCTAGAAAAAAAAAGCATTTCGATGCCCAGCCCTCCACATCATAGTAGAGTTATAGCCTCCATATCCTGTGATGATCAAATCATTGAGGACATTCAGTCTAAGGCAGATATTTACATGCCTCCTCATAAATGGGACAATTCTGTTCAAGCAAAGCATCACCATGACGCCCTCTCCCCTAAGGCCATCCCCTACTCTCCACCCCACCAAAGGAAGGCCCAGCAATCACCATTGGTTATTAAGGCGGATGACGGCTACATTGAAAGAGCCCAGGATCTAATGAAACTTAAAGGAGTTTTTCTAAGCTGGAATGGGTATGGCATTCCAACACAGGAAATTGCGGACTAGCTGAAAGGAAATCTCAACAATCAGGTAAGTATATCTCTTTTAGCAAATGGATTTATTTTTGTTTACAGTTATAAGTTAGAAACAAAGGAAAAATTTATGGATAGGACATGCCCTAGTTATTTAGGTTATGACTTCACAGTTGTAGATTGGAGCCCAGTGTTTAATACCAATAATATTCAGGGAATTAAGGTACTAAGAGCAATTAAATTAACTAATTTACCAGTGGAATTCTTGAGCAATTCAATCTTTAAACAAATAGGAGATAATTTAGGTTTCTACGAAAGAACTATTATCACCAAATATCCACAGTCGGATGCAATCATCTTAGTGGAGATGGATATCTCGATTAAAATGCTTCCCCATTTTCTGATTCAAAGTAGAGCCAACAAGTTCCTGTTAAAACCTAGTATAATATCAGGATTAGTTACAAACTATATCCAAATTTAGGATAAGGAAAGGCCTATTCAGGCTCAAACAGCACCCCCCAAAGGAATTGATATTATCTTCAATGAAACTAGGGGTGGTTTCTTGATTAATCTTGCAGCAGACCTTCCAACAAAACTTTTGGATTCTAGAAACCTTAAGAGGAAACAACAAACATCCAAAATTAGCAATCATACTATGAAAATAAACACTATCCAGGAACAAAATGTATTCATTACAAAGGAAGGGGAAATTTCAAAAGACAAAGAGAGGAGTAAAAAGGCAAGCCAATGCCAGATAAAAACATCATCAAAAAACAAAAAAAATTCAAGGAATCAGGAGGCTGTGCTCTTTAGTAGTCCAGAACAGAGAGAAACTTCAAAATTTAACTCGGATAACATAATCAATAATAGTGCATTAACTCCCTCGGGAAGATCTCCATCTTCATTAAAAGTTGGGGAAAATAGCATGAGCACTATGAAAGCAATTTCAGACCCTAAAAATGAACCTAAAAACATTTTCTTTTAAAGTGGCACCCAACAAAATAGATTGCATTCCAGAAGAAGTGAGGAATGAATTAAGAGGCTATTCACTACCCTCAACGCAAGAAGCAATAATACAGCCAAACTTCAAAAATTTAGGGAAACGGAATGAAGCTGCAGATTTGAGCACAAAGATAATAGGGGGAAAAGTCAACTCTTTTGAAGAGACATTGGTGAATACTAACGCAATTCCAAAGATTGGAGATAGCCCTAATATGGTTCCATTAGATTATTCAGAAAACTCAAAATTTGAAGATGAAAGAATTAAAGAAGAAGTAAACACAATATCCAATTTTATAGGGGAATCATTAACTAAGGAATTAATGGAACAATTTATGGATGAGATTTGTGATCTAGAAGAATTAAAACGTAAGAAAGAGCTCCTAATTGAGGGAATCAACTTGAATATTGATACCTTAGGGGGTTTCAATAGAAGAATTGTTAATAAATTTGGAGAATAAGGAATCACATGAGCAAGAATCTCTCAGAATTACCCAATTCAAAGACAGCAAGAAATCCCCAGATTGTGTTAAAAAAGCAAGGAAAAGAGGTAGGAAGCCTAATGCAGAACTTAGAAGTTTGGCAGGGGAAGCTTTAGGATAGGTCAAAATTACATCCATTCTAAATGCAGGGAAGGGGAAGAGCCTTCCCAAAGAGCCATGAATGTCCTTTCATGGAATGTTAGGGGCATGAATGCCCCTAACAAGCAGCAGTTAATCAAATGCTGCATTAAAATTCACAACACATAGATTATGTTAATTCAAGAAACAAAGTTAGATAACACAGAGTTAGGAAAATTTAAAAAGAAATTAGGACTGAGGGAAATTGAAGCCTCGCCAGCAATTGGAGCTTCAGGAGGCTTGGCAATTATTTGGGATCCTAGATGTATTTCAATCAACATAACAGAGAGGAGACAATTTTGGATGAGTGGAATGGTCAAGAACTTTAGACTCAATTTGTCCTTTAATTTAATAAATGTGTATGGTCCAATTCAAAATAAGGAGAAACTTTTAGTTTGGAAAGAGATAGAATCATATCCTAATCAAACAAATGATACACTTTGTTTTATGGGTGGGGACTTCAACGTGATAACAAAGAATTTTGAAAAAAGAGGGGGTGTGAAGACCCTTCTAGTAGCCACTAGAGATTTTACACAATGAAGAGATAGGAATTCCCTCCTTGAAATTCCAACAGAGGAAAACTCCTTCACTTGGAACAATAGAAGACTAGGTTTTTGCAACATAGCAGAGAAATTGGATAGATTTTTCCTAAAAGGAAGCTTGACTAATGTTGATGTCTCACTTTCAACCAACATCCTATCGTTATCTAGATCAGACCACTACCTGATACTTCTTAACATCATAACACAAACCAAACCAAAAAAATGTGCCTTTAAATTCGAACAAGCATGGTTAAGGGATCCAAAAATCCTAAAGCTCATGGAGTCCTGGTGGTCGGAACCTAAGATAACTAGATCCAAAATGTACAGATTAGTAAATAAACTAAAGTGGATTAAAAGGAAACTATTAGAATGGAACTCATCTAAGTTTGGTAACATCTTCGAGAGGAAACAAAAATTAGAAACGAAACTGGTAGAAGTTAATTCCCAGGTTATCAAGGAGGGGATGAATGATGACTTGTACCATAAGGAGAAAACTTTACTTAAGGAATATGAAGAGATATTGACTAGAGAAGAAATTTTCTAGAAACAAAAATCAAAAGAAACTTGGTTGGAAGCAAGGGATAAAAATACTAAATTATTTCATAATAGCACCAAACAAAGAAGAAACACTAATAGGATTTCTTGCGTTGTTAATGACAAGGGGGAAACTATTGAGGATTCAAAAGGCATAGCGGTAGAATCAGTAAAGTATTTTGATAACATCCTAAACAATAGGGAATCTTCGAATTTGGAAGTTAGACAAAACTTCTCAAAAATATTCCTAAAATCATAACTAAACAGCAGAACCAAATTCTTACTGGTAAATTCACCATGGATGAGATTTATTATGCCTTAATGCAAATGAATCTAAACAAATCTCCTGGACCAGATGGATTTTTAGCTATTTTCTTTCAAAAGTGATGGCACTTTATTGGAAAGGAAGTCATGGAAGCCTTAGACGGATTCAAAAACTCAGGGAAAATTCTTAAGGAAGTAAACAACACCTTTATTGCTCTCATTCCCAAAAAAGAGAAACCCACCAACCTTAATGATTTCATACCAATTGCTCTATGTAACACTTTATATAAACTGCTTACCAAAACATTAGCCCTTAGACTTCAAAAACTCCTCCCATTAATCATTAGTGAAGAACAAATAGGTTTTGTTCCAAGAAGATCCATCTTCGATGGGGTAATAATAGCTCAAGAAGCTATCCACTCAATCCTTAAAAATAAGAATCCTAGTATGCTTATTAAATTAGACATAAAAAAAGCACATGATAAATTCGATTGGAGATTTTTGTGCAAAAGCATGGAAGTCTTTGGCTTTGCTAAAAGCTGGATAAACTTAATTTTTGAATGTATTTCTACACCTAGCATTTCGGTTTTAGTAAATGGAACCCCAGAAGGTTTTTTTGGTATATCTAGAGGTCTTAGGCAGGGAGACCCTATCTCCCCATTTCTTTTCATAATCATGGCAGAAGCTCTAGGAAGGGCAATCTCAAAAGAAAAGGAAATTGGAGCTATTGAAGGCATTTCAATAACTAGTAACTTAGACCCCACTACTCACCAGCATTTTGTTGATGACACCCTTCTATACGGTGCCAGTAATAGGAAAGAGGCAAGAGCTTTTAGGAAAATTATGGAGACATATTCAAAGGCTTCAGGACAAGAAATAAATCCAGACAAATCATAAATATTCTTCTTTAATACTGATGTTGAAATTGAAAAAGACATTTGTAAGATTCTCAATTTTAAACAAGGTAAGCTTCCTTGTAAATACCTGGGTCTACCCTTAGTTAAGGACAATAGAACTACAAATATATGGGATCCCATTATTGACAAGATCAAAAACAAAATAAACTCGTGGAAGGGAAGATGGTTGTCCTCTACTGGCAGAACTACCATGGTGAGATTAGTCTTGGCAGCTATGCCAACTTACCAACTATCTTGTATGAACCTCCCCTCAAATAAAAGATCAAAAATTACCAAGCATTTAAGGACATTTTTTTGGCAAGGGAGCAATGCAAATAAGAAAATCCCTTTGATATCATGGGAAAATATTTGTAAACCAAAGGAGGAGGGCGGGGTGGGTCTCAAAAACTTAGGGGACCAAGGATGTGCCCTAGGAACCAAACTTCTATGGAGACTCTTTAGAAATATGGAGGCTAAATGGGCTAAAATACTTATTCATAAATATTTGAAAGATAATTTCCCCATTAACATCTTCAGAGAATCAAATCCCCCAAAAGGATCAAGAATATGGGATTTTATGATGAAGTGTAGATATATAATTATGGAAAAACTAACATGGTGCCTAGGTTCGAGAGATGAAGTACTATTCTGGGATGACTCATGGGGTGGTTATGAGGTATTATCCAAGAGTTTAAACAATCCTTCCCTCATTAATCTATTGAAGGAATAGAATGGTCTCCTTCTCAAAGACTATATTACTTTCAATGGGGAAATATGGATTTGGAAATCTTTAAAAAAAATTGGGATTTCAGGCTCTGAGGAGACATCAATCATGGATATTCTCAAAAATAGAAAGATTTTGCTGGACAATTCAAAAGATACATTAGTTTGGGATGGATCTAAGTCAGGAGAATAAAACACTAAGGATAGCTACAAGCTCATCATCCAAAACTATAACAGACCCAAAACAACTTTACCAATCCATCTGTGTTGGGACAAAGACTGCTCTCCAAAAGCAGGTTTTTTCACACGGTTGGTGTTGAACTACAGAATTTTAACAGCAGATAGATTTAAAAAGATAGGCTTCTCTGGTCCGAGTAGATGCCCACTCTATGAAAAAAGTGAAGAAGATGTGGACCATCTATTCTTAAATTGCCCCTACACTAATCTTTGTTGGTATTGGCTGCAGGGGAACCTGGGATGGTCTTCTTCCCCTCCCCAATCCCTCGGAGCAATGTTACAAGCATGGTCAACCATTAAAAAAAGGAGTATATTTTCCAACTTATGGATTATTTCTCCCTCTATTCTAATGTGGGAAATTTGGAAAGAACGTAATAGAAGAATTTTCAAAGAAGAAAAACTAGAATGGAAACAACTATGTAATAAAATTGAAGCAGCAATCATTAAAAATATGAATTGCAAAACAACCAAAATTCAAAAAATGGATCTAAGTATGAGTCATTGGGACGACAAAATGAGGGGGAACTGGGTGGGTTTGACCCTACCCCCCTTTATTAGTTTGAATGCATAGAAGAATGGGTCAAAGAGAGATGAATGCAAATGGAAACCTCTAAAAGAAGGATAGTACAAGCTAAACTTTGATGGTGCATCCAGAGGAAACCCTAGAACAATAGGCATTGGATGCAGCATTCATAATCAAGATGGAAAAGAAATAGCAGCTCCAATAGGCATTGAAACAAATAATTGGGTAGAACTTTTGGCGTTAGTCAAAGGCCTTCAAAAGGGATCCACCTTGGGATTACAACATCTAAAAATTGAAGGGGATTCAACAATTATCATTAATGCACTTAGGAAAAGGGCTACTCCAAACTGGAGATTAAATTCCCTTCTTTCCCAAGCATTGTCAATTTGTGATTCCTTTCAAGAAGTCTCAATTAATCACATTTATAGAGAAGGCAATAAGAGAGCAGATGAATTAGCAAACTTAGGGGCAGATGGTATCCTCCTTTCATAAGAATGCCTTCACATCTTAGGGGCCATCTTTGGTCCATATAACTGAGGCAGGAATCTGAGTTTAACACTGGTAGATAGATTGTAATCATTTAGACACTATGTAAAGTAGGAATTTAGAGACCATCAAGGAATGAAGCTCTTTTAGATTTATACTTTAATTTGTTATCAGGTGGAGCTCTTTTAGGAAGTGGCATCAAGTATTAATTTCAAATATGATGCACACCTAAAAGCCACTTTAGGAACCAGGATAACGAGGTTATGTGTAGCAAAAATCTCGCCTACAATAATAACTTTTTTGAGCAAGATCCAATCGGTTTATGATCTTCTTCAAAAACTTCACTTCAACATTAGTAAAACCTAGAAAGCCTTTATAAATCAATCAATCATCCTACAAGAATTGTCAGAACTTCATTGAAAATTAAAAAAGAGGAATCTATTTTGGATCTCTCCCGGAAAGTTGGATTTAAGTTCTGACACAGATACAATAATGTGGCTATTGACAGGAGAAATTTGTTTGAATTGCAGATAGTAGGGTTACATGGGGTTTGGCAAGATGCATAGGTTGAAGATAGTTATTAGGTGTTTCTTCACCTTTAAACATAATGTTGGTTTCAGTAGAAGGCTGAAAGACTGGAAACTAGGCTTACTGAAAAATAGGATGAGGGATTTCAGGAGCATTATTAATCCCAAGAGGGAAACTCGGCTTCTAATCTAGTCCCTGATCTAATTAGAAGAACCATGGTAAGTCGGTGTGATGAGGCAGCAGGATTACAGCCTCAAGGAATCTCTATAGATATGTTGGGAGAGCTTGGCCATTCCTGATTCATGAGATTTACCTAAGCATTATCCCCTAGGGGGTCTCGGATTGGTCTCGTTATTCCATAACATGGTGAGAGGAGTAATGCACCATTGACAACTTTTGGTAAAGGGGTAATAAGATGAAGATGGTAGGAGCTTCAGAATGGGTGGGTAGCAACAAGGTTGTTAATAGGTTGCCTACTGTTGTAAATAATTCAGGAATATAATGGGAGGGATCAAGGCTAGTTAAAATAGTTCTTGTCCTTCTGTGGGTATTATAGTTAGAAGACTTTCTTCCACATTAGCCCTTCAATTTAAGGTCTCTCTTACTCTTGAGGGGAATAGTTAGGACCAGGAATATCCTGGGTTATTGTCGAATATAATTTTAGAGTATTTTTAGTCATTCAAACAAAGTTTAGACTTATATAATCTTACATTTATAAAAATCATTAGAAATTCCTAAACTAGAAATACCTGAATAGTATATCCTAATAAATTCCTGAATATCATACGGAATACCTGAACAAAATATCCTAGGGGGGAATAAGAAACAGGCGGTTCCCTGTTGCAGCATAATTCAAGGCTAATAATGGGTAGGGATCATTAGTAGTCACAAAGAGATGTCCATTTGCAAGGACTATAGTTTGGAGACCTACCTTAGTCTTTAGCCCTACAAGATCAAGCTTCTCCTAGATTTTCATAGGAATAAGTTAGGAACAAGGATATTCTTATATTTCCAAGAAGCTATCGGTGATTGAATATATGATTGTCTAACAAAATTCAGCAAACATTAGGGGTTTTTGTCTAAAAACTATATATACAATTGGTTAGATTTTCAAAACCAAACTTTAGGCATAAATAACCCTTCGATTATATGGGGATATTCATGCAGGCTCAACTTTTTAATAAAAACATTTGTACTTTCATCTAAGAACAATTTTAGTATTAGAATTTTTTAGTTTATACTTAGTCTTTAGCTCTGGTATCTAAGATTTTAGGGATAGGAATTTGCATATATATAAGAATATGTATTCATATATTCTTATATATATGTCCTTGAATTTCATATATACATATATAGTTGTTAATAATTACACACACACACACACAGATATATATATATATATATATATATATATATATATATATATATATATATATATATATATATATATATATATATATATATATATATATATATATATATATATATATATATATATATATATATATATATATATATATATATATATATATATATATATATATATATATATATATATATATATATATATATATATATATATATATATATATATATATTGTTGATTTACTCCTTAGCGGGTTAAGGTCTATTAAAAGGAGAAGACTGGAACATTTAACCAAAGCCCTTGGAATCTATAGACTAGGATAGTTAACTTTGCTATGGATAAGGATCTTTTTCAAGGATTTTTAAGATACTTATTGAAATTAGGATAGTCATAATCTGAATATTGTAGCATAGCTCAAACCTGATATCTATTAATAAATTATTGACAAATTGATTATGATTGGGGACTAAACCCTTAGGATAGGAAGTGTAATGGATGTAGTTTGACTTTTCCAGATATTGGATTCTGGATTATACCCTCTTGTTTCCATCCGATAACTAGTGTTATATAATCACCGATTGGGGATTCAAATGAATTTTATAGAAATGGGTAAATAGGTAAATAAATTTTATAGAACTTCATTGAGCAATTTGGTATTCTATTTTTAGGACACTTCATACGACTTTAGTATATCTATATCACCGCACTGTTCTTAAAATCAAAGAGTTGAATCGTGCATAATTTACAATCTTTCCCTTTCCTGTAACTATCCTCTTATATTTATAGGTCCCTAGTACGAATAATTTGATAGACTATCCTTTATCTCCAAACCAAGGGTTTTAGTAGTCTCATGAACCACTGTATTTATCTAGATGCTTAGCTAGAATTACTAACTGATATTAGCATTCAAGATTACTTTTGTTAACAAAGTTTCTCCATGAGGTAATCTTGAGGTCATCTTTAATTTTGTGTTGATTAGGAATGAATGGAGCCATCTTGACAATCAGTCACACGACATGGCAGTTCTATGCTGTAATAATCAAACTTAGGAGCTCTTCAACTAATTAGGATACTTTTCCCTCTTGTTCCCAGGTGAATTGATAATGATTAGAGACCCTCCCACGTTCCTTGAAAATAATTAGGACTCTTAGAAAACACTATGATTAGGAATTAACTAAGCTGATTGGGTCGGTTATCATAGGCTCCACATGGCAAGATTGTAACATTTAAAGGACACAGACTCTGAGTGAGTGATCAAGTCTAGATGAACATGTGATAAAATGCGCTTAAAAGTAATTATAATTAAAACAAGCATGAGTAAACTAGAAGCTTCAACTACAAGCAAAGAGAAAGGATAAAGATGAAGCATAGCGCAACCATAATGAGTTGCAATGCCTGAAATACATGGTGACGTTAATAAGATAAGATTCAAAATCAGGGTCTATAAATCTCCTTCTATTCAGTTTGAAGTACAGAACTACATCTTAAATCAGATCTTATTTAGTAAGGAGCAGGTGTCACCCAACAATGGAGTCAAGACTGATAACATTTGCATCCTCAGGTAGCAGAGCGATGGCATTCAAAGGAGGCATTACACCAGAGAGATGGAACCAAGTTTTGAACTCTCTCACGAACTCCACAAGGAGAGCTTTAGTAAGAGCCATTGGTGACCACTATTTTGATAATGATTTCACCTTTAGGACTAATGGAAACATCATCGGTCAATTTATTGCCATTTCAGTACTGGCAAGAAAAAAGAAAGAAGATGTACTGAAGGTGGCCTAGATTCTCTTCGTGGAAGATCTTCTTAGAGGATTAGATAAAATGATATGGGGCATAGACAACTACCTCACCATCCCCTTCCCTAAGATAACTATGAAAATGAAGACTTCAATGATGTTGGGAATTCCCCAGTCCCAACGCACTCCCATCATCACATTCAAAGATGAGAACAAGTTCGACCTTCATTGGCAAGAGATGGAAAGAAACTTGGAATTTTATACAAAGATCTCTTGCAGGAAGACATGAATGCAGATTGGATGCTCAACTATTGGAGAAGGGAAGGATTCATTATCCTAGTGGAACTAGACAAAGTGAAAATAGAGAACCTCCACATAATGGCGCCTGAAGTCATTAGGTGCACCCGGCATTCAAAAAAAGCCTCTTTCGAAGATGAGCGCACTGTGATCATGAAGAAAGGGGATAACATCTGGGAGTGCAAAATGATTGAGAAGGGAGAAGTTGAAGAAAAAGAGTGACAATTATGTTGGTACTAAGGTCTTCTTTTGGTCTTAAATCAGTTATATATATATAGAATATAGTAAGAGGGTTATAGATTAGTAGCCTTACTATCAAATCTGTATAAAACTTTCAGTATGTACGAGACAGCTTCTATGGGTTTTGTGATGGACAAAATAATGTGACTAAAGTGATGTTAATACTAAATACTAGTTAATTACAGTAATTTATCATGTCTGTTGAAATAGGACTTTTTATTGTATCATAGCTAATACTTTGTGATTTCTTAATTTCTGATACTTTATACGGACTGCTAATTTTAGAAGTTAAAGATAAGGAATTCTTCAAGAGATTTAAAATATTTAAAAGCTTCTTTTTTAAATATCTCTGGTCACTATGTAGGATTACAATCCAAATGGCAAAATTGGTAAGACACTCTTAAAACCCTCTCAGCGGGAGTACTATAGGAACTATCATATTTTTTCCTATTGTTGAAGAGAACAGAAGTTCTAGCCTTAGGCTTTATGTTGGCTTCCAATCTAGATTCCTTGTCATTGAAACTGCAAAAGAAGGATTTTTTCAGGCTTATGGATATTCATCTCCGCTCAAACAAGATTAGAACAATTGTAAATACTAAAATAGATACAATCATATCTAAGTTAACATATACTACTTCATACTATTATCTTCACTTGGATTCGCTCTCCTTTGTCTCCTATTATAAAACTAACTTAACCCACGAAGAGATAACTTCCAGAAGCCTATAATCACTCTTAGCTCAAATAATGTTATTTCTATTTCAACTAGGTTTTGGCCTTCATAATCTAGGATAATATTTTCAAAATTATCCTTTGTGAGCTTTAGGTATCCAAGAATGCAACCACACACTAGGATCACAAAGTAGACAGTCTCATTCTCTCAAGTCAGGATCTTCCAGATTGATCTTGAGAACTAAAATAGGCTATTAAGCCCAGATGATGGGTAACCTCTCTCCTTCCAACCATCAAAACCAACACTAATTTTGCCCTATTTTTTTCTTATCAGTTAAGGCTAAACAATCCTTTGTAGACTGTGTTTGGTCACTATCTCTTCATCGGCAAAGGCTAACAATCCTTCGAGGATTTGTTTTAACTTATCAGCACTCTTAAGATTAGAACATCAATTTCCTAAGGTAATTCTATTTCCCCTTTTTTGGTTTATTTTCCTACAAATAGATAGAATGGCTACTCCATTTATAGGATTGCACTGTTAAGCTAGATTCAATTCTCCCTTCATTTTTTAGTATCCTTTACATACATACACTACTCGGTTTAATTCAATTGTCATATACTCACAAATCAGCCATATAGATTATTTCCAGACAAGATATACTCTCCTATAAATTATTCCTTGTATCGAGTATCATGTTGAATGACCGAGCTTCTTTAATTTCTAGTGTAAGGTAAGTAGTGGAAGGACACTAAATAACAGATTCATTTTAGATAAGTCTAAAATAATGTCATCGCGCATCTAAAGTACCCCTACCTAAAAAATTTCATAGATAGGCACATATATTGGTAAGTAATATCATAGATCAGCATAAATAACTAAAGCATAGTAATATCAGAGATATAAATATTCACTAATACAAAATTTATATCACAATATATATAGATATATTCGCTATAGGTTTTTATTTGGATCTTTTAGTTAGCTATAGTCAGTCAAAGTTTAGTGGTTTGTGTGTGCTAAAATGTTGTCACACTTCTATGAGTCATTAAATCCAAGATTACTCAAGAACGAGGTCTCAAATGACAACTCATAGCTCTCTATTCATGGAGTGCAAGGGTTTGTGATGGAGGCCCTCAGATTAGACCTAGTTTGTGCCCATGCAAGTACACCATAAAATGAGAGATTCAAAGAGGAAAAGCAAGAATGCTAGTCTCCATGATCATCAAGTATGCCTGCAAATGAAAATGAAAGCTATTCTATATGATAACAATGGATGAAAGAAAACTAATCTATGAAAGGAAATGTTTATGAAAGATTAATCTATGGAAGGAAATATGAATCTAATCTACTATGCAAATGCAAAAATTAATCTAAATGGATTGCCATGGGGCATGAGAGAAGAAGACAAGAAGAGAGAAGTTGCAATATCCAAGCTCAAGTGCTCAAGAATCTTCTCCAAAATCGCTCTCCAAACCTGTAGCATAACAATATGAAAACCTAGCTATGAAAATGAGAAGGAGAGGGCTCCTTATAAAAGAAAGCAAACGGTTAAGATTAAGAGGCAAAAAGAAATGAGCAACGGTGGAGATTAAATCTTGGTTGATCCATGTGCTCAAAGATTCTTTAAGAGGCAAAAAGATGAAAAAGGCCCACCACTTAAAAGTATGTGCATTTAAAGTGGTGAGAAAAAGGGATTTTTATTTATTTTTATTTCCTTTTTCAACAAAGAGATATTTAAGTGGGAATTTTATTTATTTATTTATTAGAAGAGGGATTTTAATTAAATGAGATGATTTTATTTAATTAAAAGATTTATTTAATTAAAAAGAGAATTTTTATTTTAATTAAATGAGGCTTAGGATAAAATGATTTTATTATTTAATTAAAAGATTTTATTTTATTTAATGAAAAGAGATTTTTATTTAATTAAAAGGGAGCATGTTCTCTTAATTAAATAAATCTTAGGATAAAATGATCAAACCTTAGGAAATATTGAAATATTTGAATTAATTACAATTTGATCAAAGAAATTGATTTGAATTGAAAATATTACAAAACATAGATTTAGAAAATTGATAAATTGGTTCCATCATTTGATAAATTGAAAAATGGGGGCCCAAAGTCTAGGTGACCATTTTAGGGTGCATACATTTGCCCCTCTTTGGGTAATGTGTGATCATTCTGGGAACACATGTAGCCAAAGAATGGAATTGAAATGTGAGATCGATTTGGGATCACAAAACAACCCAGACGTGTGATTGACGGACGGGAACACATCAGGACAAAGATAAGCTGATTGAAAAAGACAAGGCCAACACCCCTATAAATAGGTAATTGTCAAGTCTCAAGCAAGGTTTAATTGATAGGTTTGATAAAGCTGAATCAAGGATTGAAGTTTGATAGGTACTGCCCCCTCGTGATCGAAATCGAAATGAGATAAAGGAGAAATAGTAAATTGATAAATTTGATCAAATTAAACTAAAGATAAGGTTCTTGATGTATGATGAAAGATATAAGGATCACAGAACCAAGGTAGATCATCATGAAAGGTTATGCCCCAAGATTGAATTAGAAGAAAAGAAGTGGGGTGAAAGCGAATGGGAGATAGAAATTGGAAGAGGTGGAAAGAAATGAAGAGAAGAAAGAGAATTTACCTCAAGTAAGAGAATGCCTCAAAATCAATCAACTGTTTAAGATAGAAATTTTGATTGAGATCACGAAAGAAGATAAGGAAATGAAGATCAAAATGTGACCATAGTTGATTAAAAGTCCAAAAGAAAGATGAAGAAAAACCCTCTCAAACTCTTAATGCAGCCTAAAAATGCAAATTAACATGAGGTCTAACAATGCAAGCTACATGAAAATGCAAAGGTGTACTTGCAATAGAGCAACTATAACATAGGATTTTGTGTTCATCATTCATTAGAGAATGTTAAGGAACTTATTTTCATCATTGGGCCATTATTAACGGACATCGAAAAATCACACAATCATCACTAGTCACAAGCGCAACTATGAAAATATGAATGTGATTTATATCAGATTGGAATGTGGAAAGATTATAACATAAGCATCAAAGACATAAAGGTCAAGATGACTTCGATGTTAGCTTACCCAATTTAATGTAGCAAAACCACGCTCGCATCAAGGCATATACGTTGGGATGACCATAAGAATGGTTGTACAAAAATAGTCAAGGATGATGCCTCAAATATCCTAAGTGTTTCAAGGGAACAACAAGAGATACTCAAGAGGTTCAAGACCACACCCACAAGCAGAAAGCAAATAAAAACATGCCCCGTGCCCCAAGTCCTCTAGCTATGCATCCTGGAGAGACTTAGTAAACAAGGACACTCAACGAAAATCAATAACAGTCAGCACACAAAGAAAAGATCATGACATAGCTCAAGAATTAAGTGTTGCATTTAAAAATTTAAGTGTGTTAACTAATACTGAGTTCTGAGGATAAGGATCGAATGCTTGCCAGTAGGTAAGATCACATGACAAAACTAGGTAAGACCAAACCGAGAAGTGTTGAGAAACACTTGATGCCAGGGGTTGTGTTGAAAAACACAGCTGGGGTGGTGTTGAAAAACATCATTTGCGACTTTTCAAGACTTTTTATTATTTTTTTGTATTTTTGCTACCAAGGCGCCTGCTTCCAAGTTTTCACCAAGGCACTTTTTCTTCTTTTTTTTGAATTTTTAAAAATTTTCTTAGTTTTGGGTATTTTTGGAATATATAATTTTTTTTAGATGCATCAAAGTGCTTATTGCTAGGTTTTCACTAAGATGATCATTTTTTCAGGACATTTTCTAATTTTTAGAATTATTGACAATATATCATTTTTTTGGATTTTTTTAGGATCAATAAGTATGTACAAAGGATGCCCCCAAACAGAATAAGCATCAAACTCCCAAGAAATATCACATCATGAAGTCCCAATGTCTAGCAAGGTGGAGGAAAAGAGGGATTAGCAAGTTGGTGGAAGAGATGGAAGACAAGAGAATGAAGGAGAATGAAGGGAAGAAATCTTCAAGGGAAAACTCCTCAAGAGTACCCAAGCTAGGGTAAAATTGTCATGTAAAGCACATTTGGACAAGCAATGAAAGGCCAACATAGGATAAGTCACAAAGGCGTAATGCAAAAGGAGGAAAGGATGCAGTCCAAAGGAGAAAACATGTCAAGAGGCTTCATAGCAGCATGTTTTACTCTTTTTTATTAGATCAAGACCAAATGAGAAAAGGATAACGAAAGGCTAGAATGAATGGAGGAAAATAAATACGAAGGCTAAACATGAATGGAATGAAAGCAAGATCATCGTAAGATAGCTCACAAGATAGCCAAATGTTCATGTATAGGTCAACATTGTCAAGATCAAGGAGAGAAGACAAAATGGATGAAATATGTAGAAGAACTATGCATGATGCCTGATTGCCAAGTTTTCATCATGGTACTTATCCAAGGTGCCACAAGGGAGTGGTTTTCACCATAGGATAAATTTATTTCTCTTTAATTTTTCTACCAAGGTGCCTATTTCTAGGTTTCCACCAAGGCACATTTTCAATTTTTTCATTTTTTTTTAATTTTTTTTATTTTTTATTTTTTATTTATTTTATTTTATTTTTATTTTTTTGGGTAGAAGGTAAGCTTTTTAGATAATGCTTCTTGAAAGGATAAATCATGATATGACAAGGATTCAAAATGATATGCTCAAAGATGTTGATAGGAAAAGGAAGATGGAAGAGAAAAATGGAGGATAAGCTTTTATGTAAAGCGAGTGAGGTTGGAAGATAGGAGGAATAGGCAAATGAGGAAAAAGGATAGAAGGTAGAAGGATAATGAATAGAAGGATTGTGAAAGGAAAAATGGAAAGGAAGGAAAGATCAACATCAACAAACACTTTGAAGGGTGGCGAGAGGATGGAGGAAATGTGAATGATGGAATACGTGAAGGAATATGGTGAATGGATAGTAGAGGTTGCGGTTTAGGCGCATGGAATGGAAGAATGTTTTTGGAAGAAGATGAAGTGGAAGACTTTGGAAGATTGAATGTCAACTTCACTTGTTTCTCAACATCGTACTCTTTCAAGAGAGACTTTGGAATCCATATAGCCGTAGGCTTTTCATTTCTTTTTGATGATTTAGAGAGAATATCCTCAATGTTGGATTTTGGAACCCATACTTGTCTTGTAGTTTTCTTCTTAGATATCTCTTTTAACTTTATGCCTCCATGTCGATTAGAGAAGACATGGTGATCTTATTTTTTTGATGAATTCTTGTATTGCTTCTTTTTCTTGTATTGAACATTCAAGTTACTTCCAAAAGACTTGGGACTTGTGGAAGGAAAAGAGGACATGACTGGTTTAGATGGGTGGGTGAATGAAAATGATTCAAGGGTATGCATCTATGTTGATCTTGAGGAAAGATAGGAGATGGAGGGATGTAAGGACCCAAGATAGATGATGAATTAGGAGAGTTAGTAGGGGAAAGTGAAGGGACATAAGGGCCCAAGATGGAAGGAAGACATGAAGCCCTTAGTATTGGTGGAGGAGGTCCAAGGATGGATGTGGAAGATACAAAAGGATAATCAATAAGTTCATCAACATCTATATGAAAACCAAGGACATCAACATTTTTAGAGTGAGAATTAGGATTTGCAATAGGATTATGAACATCTTGAATAGGAGCAACTTCTTTGATAGGATTGTTCAAAGCTTGCAAAGACTTAGGAAGAGTAGAAAGTGGAAGTGAACATGGAGTGGTAGAACAAGAAGATGGAAGACTTTGATCTTGAAAAGGAGCTTTGGATAGCACAAGCGTATAATTTTTCTCTTGATTTTCAATAGGCTTAACATTGGAAGTAACAACACTATTTTTAATAATCTTAATGGAAGTATCATCTTTGGAAAGCGCAAGTGTAGTAAGGTTATTTTGATTGTTAATAAGCTCAATGGTGTCTCTTATCAAAAGAACCATGAAATGGATAAGAGACATCATGAAATGGATAAGAGACATGAAATGGATAAGAGACATCATGAAAAGGATTGGATGACATGGAGGGTTCTTGATCTTGATCTTTCTTTATGTTTTTTTCTTTATCATTTTTAGAGTCCTCTTGACATGGAGCCACTTCTAAGGACAAGGAAGCATGTTGGAATTGTATGGAAGACTTTGGGAGAGATAGTGAAGGACTAGTTGAAGTAGGCATTATAGCGTATAAAGGCTTAGGCTCTTTAAGTTTAGCATTATTGAAAGTATTTGCAGCCAAGTGAAGGTTAGCTTGAGTTTCTTTAAGAGATAGCCCTTGAGGATAACTATAGGGAATCACATGAAAAGTATTAGAACTTTTGTTGGATGAAGGATTTGTGAAAGATTTGAAAGATTTGGAAGCTTTAGGAAATGTATGGGTATTGGAGGAAGTAGGGTGTGAAAGGGAACCATCACAAGACAAAGGTCCATCATTAACATATTCTTGCTTGAGAGTGTAATCTTTATTTTCAGCATGAGAGTTCTTAGAGGAAAGATTCTTATAATATTTATGTTTCAAATCAGTGCGGTACATTTTATAGTCCTCCACAATAGTAGATGGATCATCATCGAAGTATCGTTCATAGAACTCATCAAAGTCTCTTTCAAAATTAGAATCATATGGATCACCATCACAATCTATCCAATGGGATGACCCTTTAGCAAGCATGAGCACACGATGAGGAGGACTCTTAGGAATAGAGGTGTCATAGGTATGACTATATGGTTCATCATCATAGCCATCATAATAGTCATCATAGTCATCAAAGACAGGTGTGTCACTTTTCATGGGAGAGGTATCACAAGGATTACTATATTTCTCATATTGAGGAGTAATACTCGTGGGAGAAATGGAAGAGGAATGAGATTGTGAAGAAGAGGAAAGTGAAGACCTAGTGGAGGAAGAAGACTTGGATAATGAAGAATGTGAATAATGTCTAGAAGAGTCATGACGAGACTTGGAAGATGAGGAATTTGAATGATGTTTAGAAAAGTCATGATGAGACTTGGAAGATGAGGAATTCGAATGATGTTTAGAAGATTCATGATAAGACTTGGAAGATGAGGAATTCGAATGAGAAGACTTAGATGATGAAGAATGTTTGGAAGAAGAAGATCGTGAGAGGATTATGAACATGATTCTACCAAAGGCGGGTGATTCACTTGCTTTATTTTCTATTTTTGTCATAAATTTATCATCAATGAGAGTTTTGGAGGAATGATATTTTTCAAATTGAGCAAGGAGTTCAAGATCATCCATTTTCCAGAGAGGTTCCATAGCAAGATAGTTGAAACTCATGGTCCTAAAAGATGAGGAATCAAGCATGAAAGTGATAGAAGAGATGAATAGAAGAAGATAGACTAGATAAAAAGAGGAAAAGAATCAAGAAGATGTGAAGAGTTTAGGAAGAAGAGGAAGAAGCGTGAAGGAAGAAGAAAAAGGATGGAAATGGGAGACTAGGAAGACATGGGAGATGTGGAAGAAAGAAGACCAAGAGTCATTTTGTGCAACTTGATACCATTTAAGTTCATTTGGATGTTGAGAAACATGTCATAGCATACAATTTGGACTCTCATATTTATGAAATTAACCCAGGGCTAATCTCTTTGCTATATCATTTTAGGTAAACATTAAACAAAATATTGGTGAAGGGAAGCGCAAAATATTTAGGTAAAATCATTTTAAGGTGACAAAAGAGGTAACAAAGAGTTTTTTGTCGCTAATCAACCAACATTTCCTCTTCACCTTTGACAAGCATCACCAAGGCACTTGCTATATATATGTGAGGTTCTTCCATCCACCACAACATCTCCTCAAGCAAATGGCAACGCTAATAAAACTGAGATGCCCTAACAAGAAAATGGCCTTTGAAGGGAAAATCTCATCAAAAAGAATCAAGAAGATTCTTCTGATTAAATATAATATTATAGTAAGAGCGGTATCCGTCATCCTAAGTGAGGAGTTCTTAGGAAACACTAACAGGCATAGGGTCAACTCAGATATACCAGCTATGTTTATAGCCTCAGCCCTACAGGTGGACCTTGATATAAAAGCTATTGGAAATCTCTGTAGAAGAGTCTTCAAGAAAAAGTACTTAGTGGATTTGAACAAAGTGCTTAATAGTATACGAATGGATTTATCCATACCCAGACCCAAAGATTATAAAAGAAGAATCATCAACCAAGGCCATGTTTCTACATTTCCTATTCTAGAAATGGAAGATTGGGATAGATATCTGGTAGAAACCCCCTCCATAAGAAGGAACTTGGATTTCCTTCTGTATTTCACCCATGTTCGACCTCCTCCAGACAGGAACTGGATGACTGAATTTATCATGGATGATGACATAAGGCTGAATCTGGTGAAGGAAGATAAAGCATCGACAATGTCGTCAAATTCCTCAAATAGATCCTAAATAAGTCATCTTAACATAAATGACATCAAAGGATCCTTCTTAATATACTGCATATTATTTCTGGATGTAAATCCTTTGTATTCGTCCCTCCTTATTCAAGTTTGTTGCTTCCTACCATTTTTTTGATACTGCAATAACGATCAAGGCTGAACTTCAATGATGAAAGCAATCCCCGTCAAATCAAGCCTCCACTTAAGATAGAAACCACAAAACATGAAAGATAGATCAATAAAAACGAATGCTTTAAACATGGATTTGTCTTTGCCCTCCAGACATTAAGCATACATATCTAAGCATACTTAAGAATATATATTTCTAATTCGAATCTATGATAGCTATAAAAAGATTAGTTCGTAACGGCTCACGGGCTATAGCAGAATCATTTGATGATGGTGGCTACAGAGAATAAAATAAAGTTAGACTATAGCGGTCTAGTGTATATCTCTTATCTAGGCTAACCATGTTTTTAAAAGCCAAATGGCTCCCCCAACAGAGGTTTTCTATTATGAGATAGATAACTTTAACTTATTTCATTTTTATATTAAGATCATAGATGACTGAACATGATAGCAAAGGATGTTAAAGGGAATCAAACTATACCATCAGAGGTATTAAAAAACAACAATCTAAATTAGTTTTGGAGTATAAAGGATTGACTATCCCCGGCTACTCATATAAGAATTTATCTGTTATACCATTCCTATTTACTATATGCAAAACTATTATCTACACTAAGTTGTTTTATGTTAAAACACCACTTGGTGTTTATAGATTTATCCTCTCTGAGCAATTATAAGCTAACTACCGATAATTTTAGAATAGATCTAGAAGACATTTTGTTCTTTACTTTATCATTGAGTAAGGATGTTTGACATTAGAGATAAGTGCTTTATTAAGGGGTGTTAATAGATCTATTTCCCTTCATTTTAAAATTAGATTCCTCTATTTAAGTGAGTGTCTGACAGGTCCAGACAGCATAGGAATCTTGAGACTATTGTTGGTAGTTAGGTAGTCTTGCTCTTTTTAGTTCATTTTGGAGATTAGCTGACAGCTATCTTTAGATATATAATACCTATCTACTTTAGGTGTATGTGCTAATTTATTCTTTTAGTGTTAGGTATAGGCTGCAGGCTTTGGGTTAACTTCAGTCTTAGCCTCCTAAGAAATCTCATATCTCGTGGTTGAGTTTCTTATCAGGTATTGACTACGAGCAAGATATCTCCTCTCTCTTTGGTATTTCTTGATGTTTGGTATGAGTTAAAATCCAACTGAACCTCGCCAAGCTTATCCTTTGGAATCTGGTTTCATTTGTAGCATATTTGGAAGATTCATAATTGATAATATCTTCTCGGAAATCACTTATTTTGAAGTCGAGATATAGGTGTATAAGCATCAACTTTAGGTAAGAGATTACCAGGTAGATCTTATGTATCATCCTCTAATTCCTTTTAGGACATTACGCTAACTTGCCTAATGTTTCCTATAGGTGGTTCTTTATTTAGTTCTCATGATATCAACATTTTATTTATTTTCATTTATAAGGATAACTATTGTGGTTAGTATCATACTAAAATCATCATATGTAGGATTATAATGGTGCTTTTAAGGTTCTATGTTCATGATTATATACGTGCATCTCAAATAAGGCCAAATTAGCTTGGTTAAGGATATTGCTTTTTTAAACAAGTTTTAGACTCATTTTGTTTTAACTCTGCCAACTAACCAGTGGTAGTTAGTTTAGCTGAAGGGGTTAATTATTTTTCCAAGCTTGGTTAGCATCATAATGTTAGAATAACTAAGAGGGGGGGTTGAATCAGTTATCCACAGTCCCAAATCAAAATGTATAATTCAAAACAATTTACTCAAACTTCTACAGCTCGGTAACATAAAATACTATACTGTCTGTTCTTTTACCGATTACCAGTCAATAACATATAATGATTATGGATCAAATCCAACATGTAATATGTAAAGAATTATAACAAACAATCACCACAATGAACACATAACACAAAAGATTTAACATGGAAACCCTGTGAAGGGAAAAAACACCTGGGACCGACAACCCAAAAATTGTTCACTTTTCTGAAGTGAGGTCGGTGAAGACCCAACCCTGTTAAAGGTTACAAACACACTGTGAGGTGTGACCTTGTTAGAGGATTTTAGACCAACTGTTATTGTCCAACCAGCATTCACTATGGGGTTGATAGGATAACAATGTTCATTCTATGAATGATACATATAAGAATTTCCTAGTCCACTCTGTTAAGATATTTGTCTGTATAAAATGGTTAAACTATAACAATAGGTGATCTGACTACAATACAACTTCAATTGCAGATGTTTAGATCTATATTATGCTCATTCAAATCCTCTGATCAATATATCAATTTGGTATCAACAATAATCAATGACTCACTGTCGCTTGGTAATAGCTTTATGAAACTGGGTAAACTCTGCAGTTCGGTTCTCCTTAACCGGTTTGATCAGGCATACATGAAGCTTGTTCATGTGATAGTTCTGCAATCTCCTTCTTCCGACATGAGTTTCATAACAAAACCCTAGTCTCTTAAATAGATAATTAAACCATTTTCTTCTCCTCCATAAGATTTTGCCGCTTATTCTCCTTTGTCCATTTTGTCACTTAAACCTTTCTCAGCTAATGTGTCAGTAACATGTTTTGATTCCATCCTTTAGATCTTCCTTGAATTATGCTAGCCGTTGATCTTCATAACAAACATTTTCTCCATCTCTGATTTCGAGGTACTTTCCAGCTCATCAATCCTTATCGGCTAAACTAATCATTTAGTTCTTTTCTCCTGCTCGGTTATCAAAGAAATGTGTTGGTGAACACAAGCTCAATTTATACTATGCTCGGTATACACTACACTGCTCGGTGTATACTGTGATGCTTCATCAACCAACCACACTGCCTTGTGTCTTTCAACTCTTTTCCTCACCATAGATGAATGAAACATAATCAAGTCAATAACATAGGGTCATAGACTCATCAACTAGATACCCAATGTATTCCTTATCCTCATCTATCATATACATCTTCCTCATGTAGATATTTCTATTTTTCATCTCTTTTACTCCTTTTCTATAGATGTTTAGGTATTGTAACTTACAAGATAAGTGTTGTTAAATAGTTGACATTAATGACAACATATTACTGATTTAATCATATATCATATCTAATCAGCAACTCGGTGATCTCTAATCATAGATCTTCAATTAGGTTCTAAATCAGTTGTAGTTCATCAATCTCTCCCTTTGGCATTGATGGCAACTCAAGTAATATGAAATATACCATACACATACCAAACATGTATTCTACAACTCTGTGAACAAATGTTGCACAAGCTCTCCCTAGCTTAATATGTTTAATCACTACGTTACTCAACAACATTACCAATGCAACTTTGACATTCTACAGATATGATCTTTTCAGCTCTTAGATTCCTTCTTTTGTTCTCAGTAACTGATCTTCAGTGCTCTCCCTTTCTTTCAGTTTGTCTCTCCCTTAGATAGATGTTTCAGTGTTCTCATCGGTGCATATTATTTCATATTGTTTATCTCTCTCTTTGACAACAATGCCAAAGAAACAAATAAACATACATCTTTGTAGTAGCCATGTAACTCTCTGTTGTCTAGTGCATACTCTGTATCTCTATATACTGATATGTCAATCTGTTTCAGTTCTCCAAACTTTTCACAACCTTAGACATCATCCAAAGTGTGAACTATGCTGCATCAACATGTTTGATCTTCTGATAAGATTAGGCTGATGCAACATCCAAATCACATTAGTGTCTGGTAGATAGGGGACGGACCCCAAGTCTAGTCCTCAAGTATTCAAATGTATCCTTCGCTAGAGGCTTTGTAAATATGTTTGCAAGTTGTTCTTTAGATGTAACCAATTCTAGCTTAACTTGCTTCTCCTGTACTTGTTCTCTTAAGTAGTGATACTTAATAGATATATGCTTTGTTTTAGAATGCATCATTGGATTCTTTGAAATGTTTATTGTACTTGTGTTATCACAATATATAATCACCGGCTCAATGATTATCTCATTCATACCTTCTAACACTTGCTTAATATATGCAATATTTGAACAGATTGTAGCAGCACCACCATACTCTGCTTCGGCTGTAAACTGAGAAATGCAAGTCTGCTAATACTTGTCCATGTAAGAAGTCTTTAACCAAAGAAAAATGCTCCTCTATTAGATCTTAAGCATTTCAATTCTTTACTAGTCTCCTTTTCTAATTTTTCTTTATACCACTTGAACATCTTGAATGACTCAGATTTTTCTTTCAAGAACATGACAGTCATCAACCTAGTATAATCATCAACAAAAAGAATAAAATATATGTCTCCATAGTAACTTTGAGTTCTCATAGGACCACATAGGTTGGTATGCACTAACTCAAGTATTTTCTTTTTTGAATAATCTTTGCTTTTGAAATTAGATTTAGTCATTTTACCTTTCTGACATTCATGACACATAACATGATCAGGCTTTGACAAGTTAGGCAGACCTCTAACTCTTTTCTTTTTATTGATCTTAATCATGTTATCAAAATTCACATGACATAACCTCTTATGCCACAACCATGCATCTTCATCTTTCATCATTAAACAAGAAGACTGATCATTATCAAGATAAAATAGATTACCTTTGGATTATGTACTAGTTCCAACAAGTCTTCCTCCATCATCAAATATCTTCACCTTTTTGCTCTCAAAAGTAACTCGGTGGCTTGAATTGTTTAGCTATACCACACTTAGCAAATTATAGTTTAATCCTTTTACCCAATAAGCATTTTAACATTTTAATCTATCATTTATCATCAGGGATCCTTTACCTCTTACCATACAGGGTGCATAATTACCCATTCTTACAGATCCTCCATTGTATTCTTCAAGATAATCAAATTTTTCTTCATCACCAGTCATGTGATGTGTACAACCATTATCTATGATCCATGTATCATTTTTATTAACCTTAGAGATAAGTGTTGTCTCTACATACCTTTCACCTTCTTCAGAATCATCCTTCATTTCCACAAATACTACCTCCACATCATCATCAGTGTCGGTATCGGTGATATCTTCTTCCTCAACAATGTAGCATACCTTCTTGCCTTTATCATTATTGTCTTGGTTGTCTCTGTTGTAGTGTTGGTAGCCTCTGTTGTTTCTTCTCCCATAGCTTCCTTCAGATCGGTCTTTGGTTCTTTCATCATCTTTCTTGTGTGGACATCTAACAACAATGTGGCCAACTTCTTTACAGTTAAAGCATACTAAAGGTAATTTACCTCTATACCTTCCTTTTCCTTTAGGTAACCTTCTGGCCATAAGAGCTTCAAGTTCATCAAGCTCATCATTAGTATTGCTATCACTATCATCATTCTTATTTCTGCTACTAGACTTACCAATCTTTAGAGAAGACATAAAAGTGGATTCAACATTCGGTACAACACTATTATCATAATTTTTTAGTTCAAATGTTGTAAGCTTTCCAATCAGATTATCAAGAGTGAGTGTGTTGTTAGGTGCTGACCTATTTTCATGAATTGCAGATATTCTGATGGCATAGATTGGCAATAGGGTCCTTAGAATTTTTCTTACCACAGTGTCTTCATCAATAACTCCATCTGATGCTCTAATAGAGTGAACTACCTCCTTTATTCTATTTGTGTCCTGCACAATGTTTTCACCTTCTTTCATCTTCATGTTATCGAATCTTCCTCTTAAGCTTTCGGCTCTAGCTCTCTTGACATTCGCATCACCACTATAAACTTGAGCAAGTTTATCCCACATCTTATTAGCAGTAGTACAATCCTTGATGTCTTCAAATTTGGCATCTGAATAGGTAGAAGCAATCTCCATCATAGTAACATTATGTTCATGCCTGTCTCTTAGTTGATAAAGGGTCAAGGGACCAGTGGGCGGTGCAAGGTATCCATTCTCCATCAGATCTAGGGAAGAATTCCTAATTCTAGATATATGTAGCTTCATTCAACTTTGCTATATTGTGAAGTTATCTTTGTTTAGCTTTGGCACTTCCCTCTTAAACATTTTGAGACCTTTGTGCTGAATTCCTTAAAACTTTGTTCCAAGCAACCAAAGCTCTGATACCAATTGTTAGAATAACTGAGAGGGGGGGGTGAATCAGTTATCCACAGTCCCAAATCAAAATGTATAATTCAAAACAATTTACTCAAACTTCTGCACCTCAGTAACATAAAATACTATACTGTCTATGCTTTTACCGATTACCAGTCAATAACATATAATGATTATCGATCAAATCCAACATATAATATGTAAAGTATGATAAAAAACAATCACCACAATGAACACATGACACAAAATATTTAATGTGGAAACCCTGTGAAGGGAAAAACCACCTGGGACCGACAACCCAAAAATTGTTCACTCTTCTGAAGTGAGGTTGGTGAAGACCCAACCCTGTTAAAGGTTACAAACACACTATGAGGTGTGACCTTGTTAGAGGATTTTAGACCAACTGTTATCATCCAACCAACATTCACTATGGGGTTGACAGGATAACAATGTTCATTCTATGAATGATACATATAAGAATTTCCTAGTCCACTATGTTAAGAGATTTGTCTCTATACAATGGTTAAACTATGACAGTAGGTGATCTGATTACAATATTCAATCGCAGATGTTCAGATCTATATTATGCTCATTCAAATCCTCTGATCAATATATCAATTTGGTATCATCAATAATCAATGACTTACTATCGCTCGGTAATAGCTTTCTGACACTTGGTAAACTCTGCAATTCAATTCTCCTTAACCAGTTTGATCAGGCATATATGAAGCTTGTTCATGCGATAGTTCTACAGTCTCCTTCTTCTGACATGAGTTTCATAACGAAACCCTAGTCTCTTAAATAGACAAGTAAACCATTTTCTTCTTCTCCATAAGATTTTTCCTCTTAAACCTTTCTCAGCTCATGTGTCAGTAACACGTTTTGATTCCATCCTTTAGATCTTCCTTGAATTATGCTAGCCGTTGATCTTCATAACAAACATTATCTCCATCTCTGATTTCAAGGTACTTTCCATCTCATCAATCCTTATTGGCTAAGATAATCATTTAGTTCCTTTCTCCTACTTGGTTAACAAAGAAACGTGTCAGTGAACACAAGCTCGGTTTATATTGTGCTCGGTATACACTACACTGCTCGATGTATATTGTGATGCTTCATTAACCGACAACACTGCCTTGTGTCTTTCATCTCTTTTCCTCACCATAGATGAATGAAACATAATCAAGTCAATAACATAGGGTCATAGACTCATCAAAAAGTGACCCAATGTATTCCTTATCCTCATCTGTCATATACATCTTCATCATGTAGATATTTCTATTCTTCATCTCTTTTACTCCTTTTCTACAGATGTTTAGGTATTGTAACTTACAAGATAAGTGTTGTCAAACTAGTTGACATCAATGACAACATATTACTGATTTAATCATATATCATATCTGATCAGCAACTTGGTGATCTCTAATCACAGATCTTCAATTATGTTCTAAATTAGTTGTAGTTCATCACATAATTCTTACTAAAGTAATAGAAGTGGTTATTCTAAATTTAGTAAACTGGTATCCATAATGATGTATTTTACATATAAGTTTGTAGCTAGTCTTTTAGATATTGTCCAAGTCAAGATAGCTTAGCTCAGAGCTTGTTCATTACCAGATGAAGCAGGGACAAGTACATCTTTCAAGCAATTAAATCTAAATTTTAGGCGCCTCCTAACAAATATTTTCTTTCCAGTAAGCTTGTAGTATTTAAGTTAGTAACAATATAACAAATACACTGATAAAGATCTTAGCCAAAAATAAAGTTATTTCAGGAAATAAAGAATCAAAAGGTAGCCTAAGGAAGAAATCCCAACCACGATGATGGGCCGAAGGAATCTACAAAACAAGAATAATTTGGATAGGATATAGAGAAGTTGCTCATGAATTTTGTATTATATAACTCTCATGAATATGTTTTTGGAGGGTATGCCCTCCTAAATTATTATGTATTAAATTTTGGACTACGGTCCTAGGCAAGGCTAGAGGGTTTCTCTAACCCACTCTTCCCTACCAGCGCCTGCACTGAGTGGGGTTTTGTATATCTGATTATTTACTTAATAAAATTTTGGCTTCAACCTTTTACCAATATATATATATATATATATATATATATATATATATATATATATATATATATATATATATATATATATATATATATATATATATATATAGTACTATTATATAAAACATAAATTATAATTATAATATAATATATTTTAGAATGTATAATAATTATAAATATAATATTATTATTTTAACTTATATTACAATCTATATTATAATAATAATATGTAATAATTTATCTTAGAAGATTATATAATAGAAATATATATTATTTTTATTTAGCATTTTCATTTGAATGACAAAAATTACATTCTAAAAATATACTATTTAAAATATAAATTTTCATATTAATTAAACTTAAGTTTGTCTTAATAAACTATATTTTCTATAGCACATTTTTTATGCACAAATTAAAATAGATCGTACTCTAACATTGTTCTACACTAAGCAATTTAAATATCAATTGACCAACTTTTCTTATGATTGTATTTTTTATTTTTTTTCTCATTTTCATACAATAGTGCTTTCACTATTCCATTTTGTCCTTTTTGTTTCACAATATGTAGATGATAAAATCATTTATTTTTTTATAATAATAATTTAACGAATATCTTTTTATCCTCTTTAACAATGATAAAAACACTTGATTTTTATAATATAGAAATTTAACATATCTGCAATTATAAATATTATTGAATTATTTTAATAAACTCATTTAGTAATAATAAGATTAGTATTTCTTATATAACATTATATAAGAAATACATTTATTAAATAAAAATATAATAACTAATAAATAAGAATGAGATGGAGCAAGAGCGGGAGATGTGGAGACCCCAATGGTCACAAGAAATTTTTTTGGGAAGTCATGGGGTAAGCTCTAATGGGAGAGGTGCTTTCTGGCAACATGGTTCATTCCCCTACAAATTTCAACTTGCTTCTCATTGGCCATTTAATAGGAGAAACATAGCTCATTTTCAAACATGGAGACCTAAGCTAAGAGCAGAAGATGTAAATGACTCCTTCAAAGGATCTCAAAGTCAACTATCTAGGTATGGTGGGAGATGGGAGAAGCAAGACTTGGATCTCAACACAAATATTGGTTATGTGAACATTGACAAAAACTTTGATTTCTCAAAGATTGTGGGAAGGTTTTATAGGACAAAGCAGGCCATAGTCTCTAATCAAAGCCATAAGACTGTAGAGGTGACACACACCCCAGATGCCAATATCGGGTATGAAATCATGTCAACAGTGAGAGTTTCTAACTCTGAGTGAAAGGAATCTTTAGATTCTCTTAAGGATAAAGCCTTCCTTTTTAAATGGTTAGGACCATGGCATTTAGTAAATCTTGTCAGGAACTGGTGTTACAATGTTTGGGGAAAGGGATACAAACTTAAAACCCTAGCCAATGAATTTTATATGGCTCTTTATGAGGAAAAATTTGATAAGGACTAGATACTAAACACTGGACCTTATCTTATTGAAGGAAAGGGATTATATTTAAGAGACTGGGAGGAAAATTTTGATCCAACCAAAGAAAAGTTAATGGAATATCTAGTTTGGATTAACCTTCATAACCTCCCAACTGAGTATTGGGGTCAAGAAACGTTACAATAGATAGGAAATATGGTAGGATCATATATCTGATCTGAAGAAGTGATCAATAATAAGGATGCCTCAATACACCCAAGAATCCTAATTAACCTACAACAAAATAATCTGATCCCAAACAATATTAGTTTGGGGACAGCAAATGGAGTCTGGAAACAAATGTTAGAGGTTTGGGAAGGGGATCATGAAATGGATAAAAATAATGACTCAAGTCTTGCAAAGAGTATAGGTAAAATACATGATCTACTATTAGATGAGTTAGAAAGGAGGTCCTTGGCCAGAGATATATTATTACTGAATGAGGCTGAAATTGCAACTAAAGGCCCAGTGGGTTTTGCATCTGAGTCTCCACATTAGAGAAAGGAATGCAGAAAGGCATTAGATGATGATATTAAGGGCACAATCTGTTGGTTCTTCAAAATGGACTTTATGCTCATGACAACAACCAATACACCCACAGACAGATTTTAAGGAAAGGTTAATTCCAAATGTGAACATCTAGGATGATTGGACCAACTATAGGGACATGACTGCCCTCTGCACTTCTGGCTCTGCAAAACCAAGGAGGGTGTTACTAATCCAGCAAAATAAACCTTACTTCTACAATCTCAGAATGGATTTAGTATAACAGATAAATGGTAAGAAAATACAAAATGATAACCAATCACTTATTGATTCTCCATTACCACTTGGTAGGACACAACTTGCAAGTCATAATACCTCAAATATTTTTTGATGATTTTATATCAATGATAGGAATACAACCAAATTCTATTAGGCAGTCATTTCTGCAAAATAAACTCATTTTTGGCCAGTGCCTTATCCATTGGGCTATACTTTTCTACAAAGTAAAGAATATAGAAACTAATCAAAGTTATTGATTCGGTATCCCTTTAATATCACCACCTTGTGATGTTATTGATCAAAATATCTATGAACTTACCCTACTTATAGAAATCATTATGCAAAACCCAAAAATCTATGCTCTATCCAAAGCTTTTTAATTTGATCCTAGATTAAAGCAAAGGAATAACAACACAAACATAGAAGAAATCTATGCAATGAATTCCAAGATTCATAACTCAAAAGAATGATACACAAGAAGAGATGTAAATACTAGATTTTTGTATTCAAATTTACCGAATCATGTTTCTTGTATACACTATGCTTTCAAATATGCACCACTTCAATAATGGCTAAAAATCAAACAACTTGCTATTCTCATAAAACTTAACCTAATACAATCTTCTTATACCCTAGACTCAGAACTTGCAAGGAAAAAAGAATCCAAGTTCCGGTCCTTCCAAATGATCATGGAAATCCTTTTATAGAATAAGGATTGCAAACAAGTTATGGATCAATTAGGAACAGACAAAAGAATACATAGATAAGACAAGAGACACAAAATACACAAAGACTTCTTATGTTGCATTTTTACAAAAGTGTTCACTGATTTGAGTGCCAAGTCTTCTGCAACACCTTCCAAAAATAGTTCTAACTCTACCAAGTGTTGCCTTTGTATTTGTGCCTCCATACAAAATTCTCCCTGTAGTTTTCTTTGTTTAAGGAGTTGGGGAGTTGCCACCTATTGTGATCTCAATGGGTGCTTGTTCTATTTGTTTGTTCCGAGGAGTAGACATCTTTCCAAGATTTGTAAACCTCTTCACTGGGCCAAGGAAATGCAACCACCTCATCTCTCTTTTGTGTCAAAACATCCCAATAAGCTCCTACATGTTGAACTTCATTATTTAGGGATCCAAAGTGTACCTTGGCATCCTCCTGAATTTCAACTATATGCACAAAAGGAATGTTTCTATCTGCATTTAAAATGCTACTAACTCTTTATTGACAACTCATCATACCCTAGCTGCCCTTCTCATAATATCAGGCTTCTGCATTAAATTTGTCATGGTACTTCAGGAAAACAAATTAGATGAAGACGACTACCTGACACTTTACTCATCACTTTTTTACTTGCAATCATCCTTGGAATAGAATAAATTGATTCAGTTTATTTTTCTAGCTCACTGACTTCAATCCTATTGGAGACCATAGCAGAATTTCAAAAATTTGAAATATAACGGTTAATGCCCAAGTTTAAAACACATTCATTGATCTCTGTCTTTCCCGGCACATTGTGTGGCTCTCAAAAATAACAAAACAGTCAATTTAGCCTTGAAAATGATCGTACATATTATTCCTCAACAACCAATCAGGAGCAAGAAACTCAACAACATCTGGCAACCAAGGACCCACCTTTCATTCAAACAAGATCAGACGACTGTCACAATACCTCGATCATTATCTTTCGTTCACTTTTCCTTAGCGGCCTCACGACCACCGTTAGATCTTTCTATTCCTGCAATGTCTTTATCCTTTAATGGTGGCAAGTTCTTTAACCCCACATCATCTGGAGAATATGTGAATGAAATATCCTCATAATCTCTGAATATTTATCTTAACCAGGGTCTCATCATGAGAATGAGCGACCAATGAAAATCTCTCAATCTCTGATTTCTTGTCTTAATGGTAGTTACATCTGGAGAATGAGTGATCAAAGGCTATACGCAATCTCCAAGCTCTTAAATTAACTTACATTCTATCACAAGATCACATGACAGAAGGCATTCCTGGTCTCTAGGTGTTAACCTTAACTCATGTCTAATTCAGAGATCTGGAGATAACACATATCACTTAGTCATTGGACATTTTTCTTAACCTAGATTTATTCAAGAGATTTAGTGACTAAGGCAATCTCATAATCTCTTGATCTTTTCCTTAACCTTGGTCATCTCTCAAGATTAAACATCGGCCCTTGATCTTCACCATCATCAATGGTTGTGGCTCAATTTCGCTGAATATTTCACTTAGACCAACCTTTATCTTGAAAATTAGCGAAAGTTGTTGATCTTGTATGGAATCAATGGTAGTCTCTTAATCATTGGATGTTTCATGACTTAGCCATGACATAGCGAGATCTGGAGATAACCTCCTTTCTTAACCGCTCACCAAATCACTAAAGGTTAAGACACTTAATCACCATCATTGCAAGAATTAGAGAAACCCTTTATCGCTGAGTCACTGAATGCTAAATGACTAACCACCAGCATCTGGAGATTAGGAGATAACCACAACAAGTCAAGTCTATCATTGATTTTTTATAATTTGGAAGAATTGGCCCCGCCCAACGATAATCTAAGACATGTTCTAAAAGGAAGCACTTAAGTGACCCAAAAAAGGTAACGAGAAAATAGACTTGGGTAGGGTTCTATAGACTTAGACAAATTTTTGAAACCCTTGCAACATGGATAAACCCTATTTCTTCATACCTTGACACGAGAAATGGCCATTTCAAATATTTTTTGCATTAACTAGAAAATGGGCTAGCAATGGCTCTGTCTGGGGATGTATGCCTCTTGCAGGCATAGCAAGAATTTAGAATCTCTGGGACAAGCAGACCATCTACTGAAACAAAACTAACCTACACACACGACTTGAAAGAAACACATAACCTAAAAATAAAATTAACCTACTATTCATGGATAATGAGAGTACCTTAGAAATACAACTTGAGAAATTTTCCATGAATTGGAAATTCCAAGACATTTCCAACCAAATATTTTAGGATAAAAGAATCAGATCCCCACCTAGCATCAATGAGATAGGGTCCCAACCAAATTGAGTCAAATTTTCTATACTTTCCTTTGTTGTCTATCCCTGGATTCCACATCAGGACCAGATCATTGATGCAAAAACTTTTGATTGTGGTCCTTCTGTCATACAGGTTTTTATATTTCAATTGTAGCTTGATGTTTTTGTCATGGGCTTCCCTTCTTGTTTCATCCAATTGTATCAGATCCTCCAACCTGATTTTCATTTCATTATCCAAGTCATCATCATAAATATGGATGAACTTATACATTTGCAACAAATTATTTTGTGGTAACCTGGCATGAATACCATATACCAAATCAAAAGGAGCACAACTGATAGATTTTTTTACTGTTACTCTATCAACCCATAGAGCTAGCTGCAACTTTGAATCTCATGCTTTCTTGTTCTTATCAATGACTCTTTTCAAAAAAATTATTAGGCTCTTATTACTTGATTCAGCCTGACCATTACCTTGGGGGTGATAAAGAGATGAGTATGAGACCTGAATCCCATACTATTGATAGAAGTTGCTAAATTCTTTAGACCTAAAACACATAGCATTACAACTACTATAACTTCTGGACATCCAAACCTTGCTAAAATGTTCTGCATCATGAAATCAATTACCACCTTACTAGTGGACCTCCTAGTGGGAATTGCTTCCATCCACTTAGTGAAATAGTCTGTTGCCACTAGGATCCATGAATGACCCCCACTTGATTTATTTGGGATTTCTCCAATGAAATCCATACCCCACTTCTAAAAAGGGTCCATAATTGTTATAGGATTTAAGGGCAAATTACCACTGAATTTTAATTTTCCTGCGAACCTCTGTCAAGCATCACATTTATTAACAAATAAATGTGCATCTCTGAAAATTGTGGGCCACTAGAAACCAGATCTTAATATCTATGTGTAGTTGTC
Organism: Chamaecyparis obtusa; assembly: GCA_027943335.1. Lineage (NCBI taxonomy): Eukaryota > Viridiplantae > Streptophyta > Pinopsida > Cupressales > Cupressaceae > Chamaecyparis > Chamaecyparis obtusa. The sequence continues at coordinate 359,976 of BSBK01005475.1, forward strand.
TTAGCCATGTAATGTCCACCACACACACCTTCATGAATTTCTTGTAACAATTCTTTAGCATTTTGATGATCAACACATTTAAGCAAGACACCTTCATTGCTTCTCCATCACAATTCACCTCTAGAGATCACATATCTTACATCATGTAGTTTTACAGTCCTTCTTTTGTTGTCATCCATCTTAGGAGGAAGAACCATCTTCTGCAATTATCCAACAATATCTTTATACCAGTCACAACAATCTACATCACATACATATGGCCTATGTTTTCTTCAAGAACATTGATATGATTAGCATCTAAATTGCTTTGGGCCATGAGTTTAGCTAATCCTAGTGTATCATCTTAAAATGGAAGCACTTCCATGTTAAGATAATTTAGCCCTCTGAGTGAGTGGTCTAGGGTCATGTCAAGCACCTCAAATTGGTCTTGGCTTGTATTTGGTTGTTTCCCCCCTATTCTGCTTCTCTCCTCCTCATTTCCAGCCTCTTTCCGACAGTTTTCTCTAAGAATCTGGAGTTTCTGACTGTTTGGGTCAAAGATAACCTGGTAGGTTCAAGGATGACCTAGACCCTGAACTAGGTCAGGCATGACCTCAACCATGACCTAGGGTGGCATCTACCTCATCCCTGAACCCAGGTCCAATTTTTAGATTTTGGGAGTTATGGGAAGTCAGGTTTTGGAAAGATTTCTTTTCCTGCTTCCAGGTTGGCCATTTCGGGTTTCAAAATGGTAAATCCTTAAATTTCATTTAATCTAGGTATATTTCTAGGGGTTAAGGTTAATTGTGATTTAATTCTCCAATGTTGGCCTTCTCTAAAGGTTTGTGTCCTAGATCACTATAAAAGGAAGCCTTCCTCTCTCATTTTCATCATCAAGTTTTTCATCCACAAGTTATGCAATCAAGTCTTCATATCTCTCAAGCAAGATCAAGAAAACATTTCATCAAGCATTTTCAAGGAAGCATTCAAGCCCTCTTATCCATTCAAGTTCTCCTTTGAAGATTAAGGATTCAAGTATTCAAGCCTTTGAAGGGATTTGGTTCAAGCATTCAGGATTCATCATTCAAACCCTAGATCTATCCATCATGATGGTGTGATCTTCCCTCAAGATCATTTGTTCATCTTCAAGACTCATTCATTCTTCTATCAAGGTGGATTCCAAGCATACAATCATGGAGGTTTTGGATTTACATTTATGATTTTGATTTACATTTGCCATTGTTGTGTTCAAGCTTTCATATCAATATACTTGTTTACATTTCAAATACAATTGCATATCTATTGAATATCATACCTTCATTGTTAGATCTACTTCTACTACTTGCTAGCATTCTCTATTTCAATTTCATTTTTAAGGTTAATTCCAAATTGAGGTTTGACCAAGGCAAACCCCTCATCCAAACAACAAAACCATTTTTCTTGCAGGTACAAGTATAGGACAACAAATTGAAGTTCAAATCTAGATACCCTTTTCGATGAACTTTTGAGATCTGCGAACAAAGTCAAGGATGACCTTCAAAATTTTGAGGTAGCCCTTGACCTTTTATCTGGGTCAAAGATTACCTGCTTCCAGAAAGACAAAAGTTTTCTGGGTTTTCTTTGTCTCGACATGTCCAATCCAGGGCAAGTTGCAGAATTGCCCGAAACTGCACACAAACATCATAAATCAGCATTTTCCAAATCTACCCTATTTTAAGGTTAGTATTTTCCTTTCATTTATTTCAGATTTCAAGCATATACTTTTCATAGTAGAATATAAGGTTTTCTCCTTCATTCATATTCTCCATAGATTGATTCAATTGTGCATTAACCTTTTGGTTGATCAATTTGGATCTCTCCCTTGGGAATTTGGATTTAGTAGTAGATCTTATATTCCCCTTGTTATATCACTCTATTCATTCTACACACCATACTCTATTTTATCCTTTACATTTTGGTGAACCCAACAAACTTACCCCCTATCTTTTGTGGATTTAGATGCCCTATTGTGTTTGTTATATTATCTTGTGTGTTCACCATCATTATACATTTTGGTGAACCCGCGATAGACAACTCTTTCTTTTTGGCGTTAGATCATTTGTTTTCTTTCCTTAAGATTAGATTTCTTTTATGCTCTTGCATTTACATTTCAAAAATCCAAAAAAATTGCAAAATCTCTTTAAAAAAATTTACATTTTCATGCTTTTAGTATTTCTTTGTATTCAACATGTATGATTCTTGTTTTGAGTACTTTAATGAGGCTTTTGTTGTTCAAGAGGATAGATCCCTTAATGAGGTACATGGAAATAAGGATGAAAATTGTTTGAATGAGATCTCCATTGATCCTATTCCTATTGACCTTTACAAACATGAGTTGGGGATTGATGTTCATTCTTCTCCTCATATATGTCTTTTTTATGAGCCTATTTTACAATGCGCTTTATGGATAGGGATGATAATCCTCCTATTTGGGATGAACCTTTGGATTTGGATGTTGATTACTCTCTTCCTCATGAAACCATTGTGGATAATCCTCCTATTTGGGATTGGTACAAGTAGTGGTTGCTGTTGCACCAAACGATCGATCTATTAATGCACGATACAACCACTAGACTTATAAAAGACACAGGAGGTGGTTAAGCCATGTCACGAATTTTGAGGGGAGCACTGGCCATTTTTCCAACAATCTCCCCCTTAGCATTACCCGAGGGGATTTGAACCTATGACCAAGCTCTGATACCACTTGTTACAAGTAGTGGTTGTCATTGCACCAAATGATCAATCTGTTAATGCCTGATACAACCACTAGACTTATAGAAGACACAAGAGGTGGTTAAGCCATGTCACAAATCCTAAGGGGAGCACTGGCCATTTTTCCAATAGGGATGAACCTTTGGATTTGGATGTTGATTACTCTCTTCCTCGTGAAACCATTGTACATTATTCTACTTTTTGGGATGAACCCTTGGATAAAGACATTGATTTATCCCTTCCTCCTGAAGAATTTTTGATACAAGAAGATGACATATTCTCTAGAACACACTCCCCTTATGTGAAAGAATATGACATTATAGATCCTTCACCTCCATTTAGGATTCCTTATAGTGATGAGGCATTAGCGGAGAAAGATATGAATTCCCTTAATGCTCTTCCTCTTAGTGGTGATCTTATGGGAAATCAAGATCCTACCTCACAGCCTTCTTACCATAGTATTACTTATATCTATTCAAACCCTTTTACAACTATGGTTCCCAATGTTCCTCTGGTTATGTCTTCCATTTATATCACTTCCTACACTTTTCCTCTAATCTTCCTAATCCTAATTGTATCCATCCTAATCTTCCCAATCCTAATCCTATCTTTCTTAATCTAATTCCTAATATTTATATTCTCAATTCTCCATCTGCTATTCCTAGTTCTTCCCACACTTATTTTGAGGTTCAAACTATGGTTCATGATGTGCAAAGATTCTTCAAAGTACCTTCTCCTTATTATCTGATCCATAAAGATAAGAGAAAAGAAACTTCCCCTTTGAGATTTCTTCATAATTTTACCCCTCACTCTGATACAACATAGATCTTTTCTCCTCTAGACTGGGGGGCAAGAGGTATATTTCTTCTTGTCTTCTAGAATCCATCGTGTTCTTACTTTGAGCTTAATTGGTTATTCTTTCATTTATATCGATGGTTTGTATTATGATAGCTTTTCATCCATTTATTTAAGATATCTCTTCTAAGACTTTTGTCTTGCAAAGGTATCCCTTGCTTTCATCCCTGGGGGGCAAGGTTCTTTCTTCTCTCTCTTTGTCTAGGGAATTGCTTTCCTTAGCTTAGTGGTCTTTGTTTATATTGCAATATTATTTCATCATATTGACAAATGTTTTGACTATGGATAACCTTCTTATATGAGAATTTGTTGTCCTAAGTGGTCACTTCTTCTCTATGTTGCAAATTATGTTCTTTATAAACTCTCACCCTTGTTTTGGTGTTAGAGTTGTTTCCCTCATTCCAAAGATTCCTCTTCCTCTTGTTTGTAGGGGGCTTGATGATTGAATCTTTTTTCTTGCCTTTTGAAAGATGATATTTTATCTAAAGCACTCCTCTTTGGTGGGGGTCTTGTTGATAAGATCTCTTTCTTTGAGGATCCTTTTTTCATGAGTGACATATTCTTTTCACGATTATCTATGCTCTTGGATGTAGGGGTCAATATCCCTCGCTAAGAATATGGTATACATTATTGTAAATAGGATATCTCCTTGCATTGTGAAGTAGGCATCCTCTTCCTCTTCCTTATCCTATCTAGTAGACTGCCACGATAAGGAGCGGGGCATATATAGGGTCTCCCTTGTACTATAGTTTTTTATTTTTATATGCTAAATCTTCTGAAGGTAACACACATAAGTTTCTAAATCCTGAGGAGACACATTTTACAAATTTTCAATATGCTAAATCTTGGAAGGTAACACACATAAGTTGCTAAATCTTGAAAAGACACATATTTATATGCTAGATCTTCTGAAGGTAACACACATGAGTTTCTAAATCCTAAGGAGACACGCATTTCATATTCATAGTGATACAAGAAGGTGGATCTATGGATATTCCAGAAGCTGTCAGAAGACACATTACAATTGCAAGCATAGTTTATGGGTGAACTATTCGGTTTGGCCACCTGTTGGTCTCTCCCTCCAGGGTGATTCATAGTAAGGTGGGCATCTTACTGGGCGAGGTAATCACTTTCTCCTTTCTCTCTTTTCACTTTCATGCTAGTAGCACTGGATCATGAAGTTATGTTATTTATAGTGTTGCTCTTATCTTTCTTATGTAATCATTTATGCTATTATGATAGCTTTCCAAATATGATATTATTATGGGAAGTATTTCTTAGCAAGGTTTCTTATGCTAGTTGATTTGGGTTTGTTTAGTACTAGCCCCTCTTTTGTGTCTTTTTCCTCTTTTTTTTTCACACCCTCGTGCGTGTATGTTGAGTTGGAATCCTTAGCCTAGGGTCTTATGTTCTTAGCTAAGTGTTATTTTATCTCATTGTGAATCCACACAGATCTTTTCTTTCTTCTCCTTTACCAAGAGTTTGCATCGAGTCCATACTCTTGCTAAAGTGGGGGCTTAATGTATCATCTTAAAGTGGAAGAACTTCCATGTTAAGAGAGTTTATCCCTTTGAGTGAGTGTTCTAGGGTCATGTCAAGTGCCTTGATTTGGTCTTGGTTTGTATCTATCTATTTCCCCCCTATTCTTCTTCTCTCCTCCTCATTTCCAGCCTCTTTTCGACAATTTTCTCTAAGACTATGGAATTTCTGACTGCCTGGGTCAAAGATGACCTGGTAAGGTCAAGGAAAACCTAGACCCTGACCTAGGTCAAGGATGACCTCAACCCTAATCTAGGGTGGTGTCTACCTCATCCATGACCCCGGGTCCAATTTTCAGATTCTGGGAGTTACTGGATGTCAGGTTTCAGAAAGATTTCTTTTCCTGCTTTCAGGTCAGCCATTTTGGGTTTCAGAATGGTAAATCCTTAAATTGCATTTAATCTAGGTATATTTCTAGGGGTTAAGGTTAATTGGGATTTAATTCTCCAATTTCGGCCTTCTCTAGAGGTTTGTACCCTAGATCACTATAAAAGGAAGCCTTCCCCTCTCATTTTCATCATCAAGTTTTTCATCCACAAGATATGCAATCAAGTCTTTATATATCTCAAGAAAGATCAAGCAAGCATTTCATCAAGCATTTTCAAGGAAGCATTCAAGCCCTCTTCTCCATTCAAGTTCTCCTTTGAAGATTAAGGATTCAAGCATTCAAGCCTTTGAAGGGATTTGGTTCAAGCATTCAAGATTCATCATTCAAACCCTAGATCTATCCATCATGATGGTGTGATCTTCCTTCAAGATCATTTGTTCATCTTCAAGACTCATTCATTCTTCTATCAAGGTGGATTCCAAGCATACAATCATGGAGGTTTTGGATTTACATTTATGGTTTTGATTTACATTTTCTATTGTTGTGTTCAAGCTTTCATATCAATATACATGTTTACATTTCAAATACAATTGCATATCTATTGAATATCATAGCTTCATTGTTAGATCTACTTCTACTACTTGCTAGCATTCTCTATTTCAATTTCATTACTAAGGTTAATTCCAAACCAGGGTTTGACCAAGGCAAACCCCTCATCCAAAAAACAAAACCATTTTTCTTGCAGGTACAGGTACAGGACAATGAATTGAAGTTCAAATCTGGATACCCTTTTCGGAAAAATTCTAAGATCCATGAACAAAGTCAAGGAAAACCTTCAAAATTTTGAGGTAGTCCTTGACCTGTTATCTGGGTCAAAGACTACCTGCTTCTAGAAAGACAAAAGTTTTCTAGGTTTTCTCTGTCTCGACATTTCCAATCTGGGACAGGTTGTAGAATTGCCTGAAATTGCACATAGACATCATAAATCAGCATTTTCCAGATCTGCCTTATTTTGAGGTTAGTATTTGTCTTTCGTTTATTTCAGATTTCAAGCATTTACTTTTCATAGTAGAATATACGGTTTTCTCCTTCATTCATATTCTCCATAGATTGATTCAATTGTGCATTAACCTTTTGGTTGATCAATTTGGATCTCTCCCTTGGGAATTTGGATTTAGTAGTAGATCTTATATTCCCCTTGTTATATCACTCTATTCATTCTACACGCCATTACAATATTTTATTCTTTACACCTAGTCCTTTGACTAGTTTGTTGATTTGGATGTCATGTTGAATTCTTGTATCTCTGTAGCATGGCTTCCATCTTTGGTAAACCATAGTTATCTTTTAATGAGTTCATATTTAGGTTCCTGAAGTCTATACAAAGCCTAATGTCTCCATTTTTGTTCCTTACTGGGACCAGGTTGGAAACCCATATTGTATGTCTGATAGGTTGAATGATTCGTGCATCACTCATTTTCTACAATTCTTCTTGCATTTTTGGTGCTAAAGTAAGGTTCATAGATCTCAACTTTTATCTGAAGGGACTAGTACCTTCTTTCAAAGGAATCTCATGTTGAAACAAATCCTCCTTATAGGCCTTCAAGTCATCATAAGACCATGCAAAGACATGCCTATATTTCCTAAGAAGATCTGTTATGTATGTGGAGCCTAATCAGACCTTTTCTATGGGGTCAAGGGGCAGCGCCCCTTGACTTAATAATATTGTAAAGTGTCAGCCATCTATTTTCTATTAGTCAGAGTATTTTTGCCTTAATTTCGTTATGTCAAAAATACTTGTAAAAGGGCTTAGGGTTTTGAGATTTGTTGTATGAGGGATTATTGTAGCTTCCTGCGGTGGTATTGAGTTGTAGGTTTTAGATTGTAATCGCTAGATAATAATAAAGATATTGGACTCGCTGTTGGTGGACATAGCCCAGGGATTGGGTGAACCATGTTAAATTTTGTGTTATTGTGTTCTCTCTTATTTGTTAATATTTGCATTTTCTGCTTATTATCCTAACAAGTGGTATCAGAGCGCATTTATTTCATTCGTTCTTTGATCTATTCTCTGAAGTAGGTCTCATGAGTCAGTGGGAGAGTCTCTCGGTTAAGTGGGAGAAATGGAAGATGAGGGTAGATTAAAGGTTAAAAAGTTTAATGGGTAGAACTTCCAGTTATGGAAGATGCAAATGGAGGACTATCTCTATTAGAAGGATCTATGGCGGCCATTAGAGGGAATAGCCAAGAAAGAGGTAGCAATGTCTCAGGAAGATTGGGATATTTTGGATAGGAAGGCACTGGGGAGTATTCGTTTATGCCTAGCACAATCGGTGGCATTCAATATTACTGGAGCAACGAAAGCTAAACATCTGATGGACACCCTAGCGAAGTTGTATGAAAACCCTTCAGCTTCAAACAAAGTATTTCTTATGAAGCGTTTATTTAATATGAAAATGGTAGAAGGTGGATCAGTTCTTGATCATTTGAATGAGTTTAATATAGTTACAAGTTAGTTAGCCTCAATTAAAATTACTTTTGATGATGAGGTTAGGGCTCTATTGATTTTGTGTTCTTTGCCAGAAAGCTGGAATGGCTTGGTGATGGCTGTTAGTAATTTTGTTTATGGTTCAAATACCTTAAATTTTGATGATGTTATTGGTGTTATATTGAGTGAGGAAATTCATAAGAAAAGCTCAGGGGCATCCACATTGAGTAGTGTATTGAACGCAGAAAGCAAAGGCAGAACAAGAGATAGAGGAAACAACTCTAGAAATCATGGGAAATCAAGAGGCAAATCAAAGGGAAAGAGGTCTGAATCCAAAGGGCCAAATGATTGCTGGTACTGTGGAAAAACAAGTCATAAGAAGAAAGATTGTTGGTCTCGGAAGAAAGATCAAGGAGACAAAAATGATGGAAACAAGGAGGCAAATGTGGTAAGTAACAAATCCGAAGAGGATGCTTTGCTCTTGTCTTTAGAAAATGTTGACGATTCATGGGTGTTAGATTCGGGGGCTTCATTTCATGCTACACCCCATAGAGGTTATTTTGTTGATTATGTCCAAGGGGATTTTGGGCTAGTTTGTTTGGGAGATAATGAACCCTGCCAAATTTTTGGAAAAGGAAAAATCAAGATTAAGTTGCATAATGGGAATCATTGGCTACTACAAGAGGTAAGACATGTTCCAAGGCTGAGTAGAAATTTAATTTTAGCAGGGAAACTCGCTAATGAGGGTTGCACAGTTACTTTTAATGATAAAAATTGGAAGGTTTCAAAAGGTTCCTTAGTAGTAGAAAAAGATGTGAAAGTAGGCACCTTATATCTTTGTACAAGTCATACTGTTCCATCCACTTTAATTGTTTCAGAGAAAAATGAATGTTCAAGAATAGTTGTGGCAGTTGAGCAAGTAGAATAAGAGACAGTAGCTGGAGATTTTGAAATAGAGCTATGGCATAACATACTTGGGCACATGAGTGAAAAAGGTATGAAATTACTTCATTCAAAGAAAGCTCTACCAAGTCTGAAATGTGTTAATATGAATTTATGTGAAAGTTGTGTGTATGGAAAGCAAAAGAGAGTTAGTTTTGTAAAGAGTGGGAAGGAAAAGCAAGATGAAAAATTAGAGCTTGTGCGTAAAGATGTATGGGGTCCAGCTTAGGTATCTTCCCTTGGTGGCTCTCAATATTATGTTACATTCATTGATGATGCAACTAGGAAAGTATGGATATATTTCATTAGACAGAAATCTGATGTATTTGAAACTTTTAAGAAATGGAAAAGCTTGGTTGAAAATGAGTCTAGAAAAATTAAATGTCTCAGATCTGATAATGGTGGTGAGTATTGTAGCAAAGAATTTGAAGATTATTATGCCTCTACTGGTATTCATAGATAGAAAATTGTACCAAGGACTCCACAAGAAAATGGAGTGGCTAAACGCATGAATAGGATAATAATGGAGCGTGCAAGGAGTATGAGGTTGCATGCTAGACTGCCCAAAAATATGTGGGTAGAGGCTGTGAACAAAGCTATTTATTTAATCAATAGAGGCCCCTCTACTCCTTTGGATTGTGGTATTCTAGAGGAAGCATGGAGTGGTAAGAAGGTGAGTTATTCTTTTCTCAAAACCTTTGGTTGTGAAGCTTTTGCACTTATAGATTCTGAAAACAGAACCAAGCTAGAAGCTAAGTCAAAGAAATGTGTATTTTTTGGATATGGCATTGATGAATTTGGTTATAGGCTTTGGGATTTTGAAAATCATAAAATTGTAAGAAGCAGGGATGTCATATTCAATGAGAAAGTATTGTACAAAGATCTGTTGTAGCAACACGAGAAGAAAGAAAATGATTATGTAGTGCTGGATGATATTCCAAATGATAATGTTCCAGTAGTTCCTTATGCTCCGCAACAACAACAAAAACAAATACCACACACCCCAGTGAATGTTAGACGGTCAACAAGGCTAAGTAGACCTCCAGATAGATTTTCACCTTTTTTGTATTCTATCTTATTAACTGATGCTAGTGAACCTGAATGTTATAATGAAGCTATGTAGGTGGATACAAAACTTCAATGGGAGTCTGCAATGACAGATGAAATGGACTCTTTGCTAAAAAATCAAACATGGGATTTATGTCAGTTACCTGCAGGAAAATGGGCTTTGCAAAATAAATGGGTTTACAAGTTGAAAGAAGAAGATCGAGGTAAGAAAAGATTTAAAGCCAGATTAGTCGTAAAAGGATTTGCACAGAAACATGGTATTGATTTTGATGAGATTTTTTCTCCAGTTGTTAAAATGACTTATATTCGTACTATTTTAAGTATTGTGGCTACTAAAGATTTGCATTTAGAGCAGCTTGATGTTAAAACAACCTTTCTTCATGGTGATTTGAATGAAGAAATATATATGGTACAACCACAGGGATTTGAGGTCAAGGGTAAGGAGAGTTTAGTGTGCAAATTGCAGAAAAGTTTATATGGCCTGAAGCAAGCACCTCGATAATGGTATATTAAATTTGATACTTTTATGAATGAGAATGGATACACTCAATGTAATTCTGACCATTGTGTTTATTTCAAGAGGTTAAATAATGACATCTACATTATTCTATGTTTATATGTTGATGATATGCTTGTAGTTGGATCTAACATGGATCATATTAAGGGGTTGAAACAACAGTTAGCAAAATCTTTTGCTATGAAGGATTTGGGGGCAGCAAAACAAATCCTTGGCATGAAAATTTGTAGAGATAGGAAGAACAGAAAATTAACTCTATCTCAGGCTGATTATGTTGAGAAGGTGTTGCAGAGATTCTACATGAAGGATGCCAAAGCTGTCACTACACCTTTGCTTGGTCATTTGAAATTGACTAAAGCAATGTGTCCAAAGACACTAGAAGAAGAGGCAAGAATGTCCAAGATACCTTATGCTTTAGCTGTAGGGAGCTTAATGTATGCTATGGTATGTACTAGGCCAGATATTGCACATGCAGTGGGAGTCGTTAGCTGGTATATGAGTCACCTTGGGATTGAGAATTGGAATGCAGTCAAATGGATTCTCAGATATTTGAGAGGTACATCCAATAAGTGTATATTTCCTAAGAAGATCAATCAAGGACCTTCTTATTTTGGGAGATAAATTTCCCCCAATGTATACATTTTTTGGGGTTTCAACTATCCCTAAATTTATTTCTTCTAAATCCTCTGACTTATTCACAATCTTTGTTGAAAAAGACCTGTCATTATTATCAAATGGTCTTTCAAGCACAACTAGACCCTTTGAGACTCTATTTGACTTTAGTTGTAAGACCTCATTGCCGAGAATGGTACCCTTATCACCTAAGGTCTCCACATACCCATTTAAATTCATTTCATTGTCTTCAAAAATTTTATCACAATGCAGAAATCTTAAAATATCCAGATCATCTTCAAAAACTTGTCAATTTTCAATGTTATTTGGTATAGAAGGTCTAGATAGAATCTCAATTTTGGATATTCCAGCAAATGTAATATCATTTGGTCTTAAAGAAATGTTTTCCAATAGGTCAGCCATTCTTTTTTGACCTATGTTCATCCATTCAATACCAAAATCATCAAAACCTTCTATCTCATCCCAAACAACATTTCTGTATTGTTTTAGTCTCTTGTCCTTTGATGCATATTTGAACTTTACTTGAGATATTACAAGTTCTAAATCTCCAAGTACTCTAAGGTTTCTAATTTTATGTTTTGAGACCAACCTTAGTCCTATTAACAAAGCCTCATACTCTGCAATGTTATTTGTGCAAGGAAACATTAAAGTAAATGAGTACTTAATTGTCCTTCCAATATGAGCAATTAACAATATTCCTACACCAACTCCCTCCTTAGAGCTAATGATCAGAATACATGGTCCATAAACCATCTTGGTTTGTCAAATTTTCCTTATCCTTAGACAAAAGTAAAGGTTCATCTTTTCCTTCAACCTTCATGCTTTGTACTTGAAAAGAATTTATATTGGTGTCCAGGAAACAATTCATGTTTTCATTTTTTTTTCTCTTCCTCAATCATATGGGGAGTTCTAACTTCCCTGGACACTTTGAAATTTTCACCAAAAATTTCAAAGGTTGCAAAAGGTAGATCACATTGCATACTACCTCCCATTAATGCACTCCATTTTCTTGATAGCAACATTCCATACTGAGGAGGTATGTCAACAACTAAAACACTCATGGTTAATTGTTTGTTAGGATAAGATGCAAGTTTATAAGGCAAGGCCTTAATTGTACCAATGATAGGTACTTCTATGGATTCCATGGCCTGACACCTCCCATGAGGAGTATCCACCTAAAGTCACATTGATCTCATGACCTCAGCAGGCATAACTGTATTGGATGCCCCAGAATCAATTATGCAATTTTACAACATTTTTCCATTTATGACCAGAGTCAAGAAAAATGGATCAAAATCTCCCAAAGAAGTACTTACAACATTATTATCTATATAAATTTGAGGAATCTTTGAAAAAATTTCTTCTATTTCCTTCTCCTTGTTTTCAAATTTATCCTTTGTCCCTCTTGTTGTCTCAGTATTTTCTATCTTTTGAATATTTGTTGAAAGAACACCATTTATCCATGTAAGGGCTTTCTCTTTGTGTTCACCTATTCTCATCATTTCCATTAATGGAACCTTAACTATTATCTAAGATAAAAACTGACTCATATCAATAGGTGTATATTTCAGATCAAATAAATCTTGCTTACCTTGAACCATATTTTTATCCTCAACCCGTGATGCAAGATTCAGCTTGTCTTCCTTTTGTTGCTTATTTTTAAATTGGGGAATATGGATACTTGTCACTAGTATCTTTAATTTTACCTTATATACATCATTCATACCATTTGGATTTTTAGTCCCTTTCATTTTCATCTCCCTAACACCATCATCAAATTTATTCTTTTCTTGCGCTTGCTTAGTGTCTTCATGGTTTTTTTAACAAATACAAATGTTGGTCTACTATCTACATTACCAACTGTCCTATTTCTCAGAAAATAGTTTCTCCTAGCTTGAGTAACCATATCAAAAATGATTTGAGCTATTTCTTCATCAGAAAGTCTTCTTAATACAATAGGATTTTTTCTACCCTCTTATGTATTACAAATTATATTTTCAATATCTTCTTCTTCATCAGAAAATACCTGTTGATGATATGTCTCCTTTCTGCTTTGGGAACCTAACACATCTTGGTTTTTATCTATTAGAATAACTGAGAGGGGGGGTGAATCAGTTAGATCAGTTATCCTATAGTCCCAAATACAAAGATGTACCTTATAAAATAATTCCAAAAAATTATACAGCTCGATAACATAAAATATCAATTTGTCTATCTAGTTTACCAATTATCAGTAATTATCCAACTGTGATTACCGACCAAATCAACTATGTAGTATGTAAAGTATGATAACAAAACAATGATCACAAATAACACATAACACAATGATTTAACATGGAAACCCTACTAAGGGAAAAACCACCTAGGACCGGTAACCCAAAATAAATCACTCTTTTGAAGTGAGCTTGGTGAAGAGCCAACCCTGTTAAAGGTTACAATACACATTGTTACGTGTGAACCGATTAGAGGATTTATCACTAATAGTTAAATTTTGACCAACATTCACTATGGGGTAAACAAGATAACAATGTACATTCCTTGAATGACATAGGGTAGAATATAAGACTGTTAAGTCCACTCGGTTAAGAGATTTTCTAAATGAATGGTTAAATCGATACACTACTGATCTGATTCAAATACAACTCAATTGCAAATATTCAGATCTATGCTAAGCCCATACAAATATCCTCTAATCATTAATCACTTCACTTCCTCAAAATTTATCAACTTACTTTCACTCGGTAAATGGTTCTCTGACGCTCGGTAATGTTTGCAGTCTTAGTTCTTTCACTAACCAGTTTGATCAGACATGCATGAATAAAATCTTCACGCGAAATCTCTGTAGTCTTCTTCTTTCTGGCATATTTCAATAATGAAACTCATATCTCTTATATAGACAAGTAAACTATTTTCATATCAACCATTAGATTTTGCTACTTAATCTCATTCATCCATTTTGCCTCTTAAACCTTCCTAGGTAGATGTGTCATTAACACGTTTCATTCTCATCCTTTAGATCTTCTCCAAATTTTGTCAGTCATGGATCTCATAACAAACTTCATCCTTAATCTCAAAATCATAACACTTTCCAGCTCATCAAATTCACTCGATTGTTCTTTGCATTTAATGTTTTTATCCATACTCGGTTGATATAGAAATACATTGGTGATAACTAGTTAAAATAGCTCGGTTAATACTGTCACTCAATATACATTGCACTGGCTTGGTGTATACATAAATTTTCAATTACCAACCACATTGACATGTTCAATTTCAGATCTCTTCTTCATAATAGATTAATGTAACATGCTCAAGTCAACAATATAAAGCCATAGACTCATTAATAAGTTACCCAATGTTTTCCTTATCCTTATCTGTCATATCCATCTTTTCCTCATGTAGATATCTCAATTCTTCATCTTTTCTTCCTTCAACAGATGTTCAGATGTTTGTAACTAACATGATAAGTACTGTCAAAACTAGTTAATATCAATGATGACAAATGGACTGATTTAATCATCTTACATATCATTTTAGTAGCTCGGTGATCTTTAATCACTTTTTTTTTCAGTTCATTCAGATATTCAATCAGTTGTAGTTCATCAATCTCTCTCTTTGGCATTGATGGAAATGCAAGCAATATGAAAATATACCATACACATACCAAACATGTATTCTACAACTATGTAAGTAAATGTTGTAGCTCGGTAAGCTCAAATTTAATATGTTTAATCACTATAAAACATAACAACATTACAAGTGCAGACTCTCCCTACAGTTTTGATCTTTTCAGTTCTCAAATTCCCTTTGTTCTTAGCAACAAATATTCAAGTCTCTCCCTTTCTATAATCTCTCTCTATTTGTGTCTCAGTAACTAATTTTCCATATTCATTTTCTCTCCCTTTGACAAAAATGCCAAAGAAAATATACAAATAGCTCTCCAATAGCCAAGTAATTCTCTGTTGTTCGGTTCAAATTAGTCAAGTACCTCAGTGTACAGATAATTTTTTTTTTTTCCATCTTGTACAATCTTTCACAACCTTAGACAAAATCCAAAGTGTGAGCTATGTGCATCAACATGAATGATTTTCTGATAAGTATAGGTTGATGCAACCTCCAGATCACCTTAGTGACTAGTAGATAGGGGACGAACCCCAAGTCTAGTCCTAAAATATTCAAATATGTCCTTTGGTAATGGTTTAGTAAAGATATCAGCAAGTTGTTCCTTAGATGTTACAAATTCTAGTTTCACCTGCTTCTCTTGAACTTGTTCCCTCAAGTAGTGATACTTAATAGATATATGCTTTGTCTTTGAATGCATCACATGATTCTTAGGGATGTTTATAGCACTAGTGTTGTCACAATATATAATCACCAGGTCAATGATTACCTCATTCATCCCTTCCAACACTTGTCTAATCCAAGATATATTTGAACAATTTTCAGTAGCAACAACATACTCTACTTCAGTAGTAGACTGAGAAATGCATGCTTGTTTCTTGCTAATCCAAGTCACAAGCCTTTCCCCTAAAAAGAATGCTCCACCAGTTGTGCTCTTCCGGTCATCTATGTTTCCAGCCCAATCTGCATTGGTGTAAAATCTAAGTTCAAATTTACCTTCAAGTGTATACCATAATACATAATCCTCTATTTTCTTCAAGTATCTAAGGATTCTTTTACTGCAACCATATGTGAATCTTTAGGATTGGAAAAAAATCTAGCCACAATCCCCACTACATGTGCAATATTAGGCCTACTGTGTACAACATACATTAGTTTACCAATCATAAATCGGTACAGAGTCTGATTTAATTCTCTAGTTTCATCATCTTTTGTCAATTTACATCCAGTGACCATCGGTGTTCCTACTGGTTTAGCATCTTCCATGCCAAAAGTTTTCAATACTTCTTTAATGTATTTTGATCGTGTGATGAAAATCCCATCTTTCTATTGTATAACCTACAAACCTAAAACAAATTTAATCTCTCCAAACATAGACATCTCAAATTCCTTTCTCATGTCATCAGCAAAATATTTGCAAATCTGATCTTGTCCTCCAAAGATTATATCATCAACAAATATCTCGGCAATCAAAATGTTATCATCAGATCCTCCTTTCATGTACAAGTTACTGTTTTCACTAGTTCTTACAAAACCAATACTTATAAGATAAGCATGTAGTCTTTCATACCATGCCATCAGTACTTGCTTAAATCCATACAAAGCTTTGTTCAGTCTACATACTATGTCTTTCTGATTCGAATCAACAAACCCTTCCGGTTGTTCTATGTAGACCTCCTCCTCAATAATTCCATTCAGAAAAGTTGATTTCACATCCATTTGATATACTTTAAATCCCTTATGTGAAGCATAAGCAAGTAATATGTAGACTCCTTCCAGTCTAGCAACAGGTGCCAAGGTTTCACCATAATCAATACATTCTTATTGTGCATATCCCTTGCAAACAAGTCTTGCCTTATTCTTAGTGACTTCTCCATTTTCATTTAGCTTATTCCTAAAAATCCACTTAGTACCAATAACATTTTTATCTTTCGGTCTAGGCACTAAAGTCCATGTCTTATTTTTCTCAATTTGTTCAATTTCCTCATTCATAGCATTGATCCATTCCTCATTTTCAAGTGCATCCCTAACATTCTTAGGTTAAAACTCACAAACTAAGCATGTGTTTTGTTTAACTTACTTTGGGTCAACATGCCAGCTTGCTTGTCTCCAATGATTTGATTCTCTAGATGTTGTCTTCTAACAAATCTTGCGAGCACTTGATCTCTTCTCTGTTCATCATTCTATTCAGGTACATTTGCCTGCTCGGTAGCTTCTTCTTGATTCCCAATTTCCATTTGTTGATTCTCGGTAGCATTTTCTTGATGCTTGGTAGACTCATCTTGTGGCTTTGGTAGATATTTTGGATCTTCAACATAAGTAAACCTACCATAATCTTCTAGATCCTTCATGCGTTCTTCATCATTCTTTTCAGCAAACTCATCAACTCTAACATTAGAACTTTCTATCATCTTATTAGTAACCTTATTCAAACATTTATAAGCTTTACTCTTAGTAGAATATCCCAATAATATTCCTTCATCACCTTTAGAGTCAAATTTACCATTCCTATCATCTTTTAGAATATAACACTTGCTACCAAGGATTCTGAAATAACTTACACTCAATGTGTATCCAAACCATAACTCGTAAGGTGTCTTATTTGTGTCTTTCTTTAGTTGAACTTGGTTCAGGACATATACTACTATGCTAATTGCCTCTCTCCAATACATTTGTGCAACATTCTTCTCAATCATCAATGTTCTAGCACAATCAATAATGGATCAGTTTCTCCTTTCAACAATTCCATTCTGCCATGGTGTTCTAGGTGCATAAACCTACCTTTTTATACAATGCTCATTACAGAAGTTAGTGAATTCATCAAAAACAAACTCACCTCCTCTATCAGACCTTAATCATTTCAATTCTTTTCTAGTTTCTTTTTCAACTTTAGCCTTATACCATTTAAATAGTTTGAATGCCTCAAATTTTTCCTTCAAGAACATAATTGTCATCAATCTAGTATAGTCATCAACAAAAAAAATAAAGTATCTATCACCATAGTAGCTTTGAGTTCTCATAGGACCACATAAGTCGGTGTGAACCAACTCCAAAATTCCTTTAGATGAATAGTCCTTACTTTTAAAACTATATTTTGTCATCTTTCCTTCCTGACACTGATGGCACATAACATGATCAGGTTTGGTTAGAATAGGCAATCCTCTAACTTTTCTCTTTCTACTGATCTTAATCATGTTATCAAAATTTACATGACATAACCTTTTATGCCATAACCATGCATCTTCATTTTTAACCAACAAACAAGAAGATTCAACAATGTCAAGATAAAATAAATTACCTTTTGATTGTCCTCCTATTCCGACAAGCTTTCCATTTTCATCATAAATTTTCACCTTCTTGCTTTCGAATACATCTCAGTGACCTGAGTTATTCAGCTGTGCTACACTCAACAAATTTTAATTAAGTCCTTTTACCCAGTATGCATGATCACATCTAATTTTATCATTCAATAAAATAGATCCTTTTCCTTTAACCATGCAAGGTGTGTCATTTCCTATTTTCACTGATCCTCCATTATAATGCTCAAGATGATCAAAATTATCTTCATCACTAGTCATGTGATGTGTACAACCACTATCAATGATCCAAGTATCATTCTTACTAACTTTAGAAATAAGTGTTGTTTCTATATACCTTTCATCCTCTTCTGAATCATCTTTCATTGCAACATTAATCACCACCTCAATATCATCATCAGTGTCGGTGTCATTTTATTCAGCAAGGTAACATTCTTTTTTGCCCTTATCTTTGTGATCTTGATTATCTTTGTTGTATTTTTGGTAACCATTATTATTCCTTCTGACAAACTTCCCATCACCAGATCAGTCTCTGTCTTTATCATCCTCTTTCTTGTTAAGACATCTAGTAGTAATATGGCCAACTTCTTTACAATTAAAACAATCTAAAGGTAACTTTCCCTTATATCTACCTTTACCTTTCTGCAGTCTCCGAGCCATAAGTGCTTCAAGCTCATCAAGCTCATCATTAGTATTACTATCACTTTCATTCCTTATATTATGATTACTGCTAGATTTACCAATCTTAAGAGAAGACATAAAAGAAGACTCAACACTCAGTACCACACTATTGTCAAAATTATTCAGCTCAAAAGTTGTTAACTTTCCAATCAGACTATCAAGAGTAAGAGTGCTATTAGGTGCAGACCTCATTTCATGAATAGTAGATATTATGATTGCATAGATAGACAACAAGGTTCTCAGTATCTTACTTACCACTGTATCTTCATAAATAATACTACCAGATCCTTGGATTGCATTAACTACCTCTTTGATTTGGTTTGTGTACTATGTAATCTCCTCTCCATCTTCATGTCATCAAATCTACCTCTCCAACTTTCAGCTCTGGCTCTCATCACATTCACATCACCACCATAAACTAGAGCAAGTTTATCCCACATTTCCTTCACTGTAGTGCAATCCTTGACATCCTCAAATTCAACATCTGGTAGAGAAGCAACAATCTCTATCATAGTAATATTGTGTTCATGTCAGTCTCTCAACTAATCAAGGGTCAAAGAACCAACAGTTGGTTGTATGTAGCCATTGTTTAGTAAAGGTATAGTAGATTCTCCAATTCCAGATATGTGAAGTCTCATCCGGATTTGCAATTTAGTAAAGTTGTCTTTGTTCAGCTTCGACACTTCCCTTTTATACATATTGTAATATTTCTACTCAAGTCCTTAAAAATTTCTTCCAAGCAACCAATACTGCTCTAATACCAATTGTTAGAATAACTGAGAGGGGGGTGAATCAGTTAGATCAGTTATCCTATAGTCCCAAATACAAAGATGTACCTTATAAAACAATTCCAACAAATTATGCATCTCGGTAACATAAAATATCAATATGTCTGTCTAGTTTACCGATTACCAGTAATTATCCAACTGTGATTACCGACCAAATCAACTATGTAGTATGTAAAGTATGATAACAAAACAATCATCACAAATAACACATAACACAATGATTTAACGTGGAAACCCTGCTAAGGGAAAAACCACCTAGGACCGGTAACCCAAAATAATTCACTCTTCTGAAGTGAGCTTGGTGAAGAGCCAACCCTGTTAAAGGTTACAATACACACTATTAGGTGTGACTTGGTTAGAGGATTTATCACTAACAGTTAACTTTTGACCAGAATTCACTATGGGGTCAACAAGATAACAATATACATTCCTTGAATGACATAGGGCAAAATATAAGACTGTTAAGTCCACTCGGTTAAGAGATTTTCTAAATCAATGGTTAAATTGATACACTACTGATCTGATTCAAATACAACTCAATTGAAAATATTTAGATCTATGCTAAGCCCATACAAATATCCTCAAATCATTAATCACTTCACTTCCTTAATATTTATCAACTTACTTTCACTCGGTAAATGGTTCTCTGACGTTCGATAATGTTTATAGTCTCGGTTCTTTCACTAACCAGTTTGATCAAGCATGCATGAATAAAGTCTTCACATGAAATCTCTACAGTCATCTTCTTTTCAGTATATTTCAATAATGAAACTTGTATCTCTTATATAGACAAGTAAACTATTTTCATATCAGTCATTAGATTTTGCCACTTAATCTCCTTCATCCATTTTGCCTCTTAAACCTTCCTCAGCATATGTGTCATTAACACGTTTCAATCTCATCCTTTAGATCTTCTCTAAATTTTGTCAGTCGTGGATCTCATAACAAACTTCATCCTTAATCTTGAAATCATAACACTTTCCAGCTCATCAAATTTAGTCGGCTGTTCTTTGCATTTAATATTTTCATCCATACTCGGTTGATATAGAAATGCATCGGCGATAACTAGTTAAACTAGCTTGGTTAATACTATCACTTGGTATACACTGCAATGGCTCGGTGTATACATAAATCTTCAATTACCGACCACATTGACATGTTCAATTTCAGATCTCTTCTTCACAATAGATTAATGTAACATGTTCAAGTCAACAATATAAATCCATAGACTCATCAATAAGTTACCCAATGTTTTCCTTATCCTTATCTATCATATCCATCTTTTCCTCATGTAGATATCTTAGTTCTTCATCTTTTCTTCCTTTAATAGATGTTCAGATGTTTGTAACTAATATGATAAGTACTGTCAAAACTAGTTGTCATCAATGACAACATATTGACTGATTTAATCATCTTACATATCATTTCAGTAGCTCGGTGATCTCTAATAATTGTTTCTTTAGTTCATTCAGATATTCAATCCGTTGTAGTTCATCATCATCTTCCTCTATAGAATCAACCTCCTCCCATACATGTGAAGTTGTCATAGCACAACCCCAATCATCATAATATTCACCTTCCTCATCTTCATGTTCCTCGTTTGTAGATACATTTTGAGAAAATGCACAATAGTCAAGATCATGTGGGAATTGACAAGCTATGTACCATGGGACATCATAAGTCATGTTAACAAAGTGCGTTTGCAAAGGATCATGGGTTTTATCATTAGGCTTATCCTTCCTTTTTGGGACTGTAGGCTTCCCATCCTTCCATTGGGTATGATAAGGAAAATTTTGCAATCTAGGTTGCTTATTACATTTTTTGAAATGAGGCTTATCATTGCTTTGAACCCTATTTCTATTTTCACCAAGCTTCAAATCCTTTAAAGCATTCAAGATTTGTTTTAATGCATCATCCTCCCTAGGCTTTATATTGGAAGTCCTATCCAATTCTTTCTTTCCAAACCTAAGAGGTTTAGGATATTATCTTCTACCTAGCTTTCCTGATACCCTCATGTTGCTTTCAATATTTACCACACATCTCTAGGCTTCCCTAATGCTTCTAGGATTTTTTTCCCTGAGTAGGTAACCCATGTTTGCATTGAAAGCATTTAGATATGTTGCTAGACATACCTTCTCATCTAGTCTCATAACTTGGAAAAGTTTGTGCATAGCTTTCTGAATTCTCATATTAAACTCAAGGACTTCCTCATTCTAGTTTTTCTTGATATTTTTAAATTCATTCAACATGAAACCTTTATTTGTTTTATCACCATTTTGGTCCTTGAAACAATTAGTAAAATCATCCCATGAGCCAATAAATTCATATGAGGGTCCTCTAAACCAGTCTCTGGTATCTCTAGTTAATGATTGAACAAATAATTTCATGATTACATCTTCATGTTAAATTTCATAGTCATCTATCATATCAATAAATTTATTTAAATGCTCTTCATATGTAATAACATTATTACCAGTAAATTTTGGAAGATTTTCTCTAATTTCTTTAGGAATCAAATTAGGATAACCAAGAATGCCATTAAAGAGAAGTTGTATGTACCTTTAAACATGAACTGGTCTCCTTTGCAATGATCCAACATTTTGAGAAGTAGATGCTTTATTATTCGATATGTTACCAACATTTGTAGCAATCACTGATGTGACAATGGTAGCTTTCTTGGAAGAGTTTCCAGAATTAGCACCAGGTACTGAAGTAGAAGTAACAACATTTGGAGGCCCTGAGGATTGCTTGAGAAAGTCAATCTTCTTTTTTATCTCTAAAGCAGTGGCCTCAATTTTTGCTTTTTCTAATTCTTTGGCTAAAATTTATTTTTCTCTTTTAGCCCTTTCAAGATCCTTATCCAATTTGGACAATTGATCTATGGGAACCTTATCACTAATAGGTTTATTAATCAAGATGCCTATTGCAATCTGTTTACCCTTATCCTTAGGTCTTCTAACTTCAACAACTGGACGAATAATACATTGTTCATCATTTTTCTTAGGTGCTACAACAATATTTATAGCCTCTAGGGTTAGCAACTGCCATCTTAATTGATCTGATCTGATTTGGGCTTGTCTTAGCTCAATTTCCTTTTCTTTTTCTCTTTATTTCCTAATGGCAATTTGCTCCTAGATTCTTCTCTCCAATTTGAACACTTCATCAAAGATATCTTCAGAATCTAGGAGAGTTGTTTTAGATTCTGAAGTTTCATCAAAAAATCTTTGTTTTTTATCTCTAGGGTCATGGGGGATTTTAGAAGGAGAAGTCCCCCAAGTTGGAGGATCATTTCTACCCTCTAAACCTCTGCTTTTACTCCTTGATCTTCTATCTCCCCCCTGAGATTCTCTATTTAGAAATATTCCCTTCATATGATGTATTCCATCCTCTCTTTTAGAATGAGGAGAATAATAATCATCATATGCACCTAACCCCAAGTCCACAACCTCCTCATATTTAGAAGCATTCCCTCCTTGGATAGGATGGACTAGGTCATCTTCATTTTGTATTTTTCTTCTATCTCCAAGCTTGAGACATGTTTGTATCATTCTTTTCTCTTATTGGCTAACGAACCCTAGAAGTGCTTGGAAGCTCACCTTCTAATTCATTTTTAGGGTGCTCCTTCCTCTAGGCTCTGGTATTCCTATAAATCATATGTAGAAAGTGTTATAAACAATTTTATTTTTACTCAGCATTGCTGCAGAGATTCTCAGAGTCACCACCCAACACAAGTTGGGAAATATAACACTAACTAATAGATCAGAGAATTTAATACCTCAAAGAATACCTCAAAAATGATAAAAAGGAAAATTCAAATCCTAGCAAGATTTTTACTGATATTGCATAACTACAAGACTGCAAAATAATTCTCTGTACTTCAATGGTAACTCACTGGTTTTGACAAATAAGAAGGCTAGGAGTCTAGCTCAACTCGTACCTACGTTATTTGGCACAAATTTATAACACCAAAGATCTTCAATGTTGATTTATTATGACTATATCATCTCTATTCCCCAGTAGAGTCACTATTTTGTTGGTTCTTCAAAATGGACTTTATGCTCATGACAACAACCAATACACCCATAGACAGATTTTAAGGAAATTTTTATTCTAAATGTGAATATCTAGGATGATTGGACCAACTATAGGGACAAGATTTCCCTCTGCACTTATGGCTCTCCAGAACCAAGGAGGGTGTTCTTAATCCAGAAAAATAAACATTACTTCTGCAATCTCAGACTGGATTTAATATAACAGAAAAATTGGCAACAAAATACTAAATGATGACCAACCACTTATTAATTCTCCATTACCACTTGGTAGGACACAACTTGCAGGTCATAATACCTCAAATATTTTTTGATGATTTTATATCAATGATAGGAATACAACCAAATTCTATTAGGAAGTCATTTCTGCAAAATAAACTCATTTCTGGCCAGTGCCTTATCCATTGGGCTATACTTTTCTACAAAGTAAAGAATACAAAAACTAATCAAAGTTATTGATTCAAGATCCCTTTAATATCACCACCTTATGATGCTATTGATCAAAATATCTATGAACTTACTCTACTTATAGAAATCCTTATGCAAACCCCAAAAATATATGCTCTATCCAAAGCTTTTTAATTTGATCCTAGACCAAAGCAAAGGAATAACAACACATACATATAAGAATTCTATGTAATGAATTCCAAGATTCATAACTCAAAAGAATGATACACAAGGAGAGATGTAAATACTAGATTTTTGTATTCAAATTTACTAAATCATGTTTCTTGTATACACTATGCTTTCAAATATGCACCACTTCAATAATGGATAAAAACCAAACAACTTGTTATTCTCATAAAACTTAACCTAATACAATCTGCTTATACCCTAGACTCATAACTTGCAACCAAAAAAAATACAAGTTTCGATCCTTCCAAATGATCCTGAAAATCCAATTATAGAATAAGGATTGCAAACAAGCTATGGATCAATTAGAAATAGACAAAAGACTACACAGATAATACAAGAGACACAAAGTACACAAAGACTTCTTATGTTGCATTTTTACAAAATGTTCTTTGATTTGAGTGCCAAGTCTTCTGCAACACCTTCCAAAAATAGTTCTAACTCATGCCAAGTGTTTCCTTTGTATTTGTGCCTGCATACAAAATTCTCCCTGTAGTTTTCTTTGTTTAAGGAGTTGGGGAGGTGTCACCTGTTGTGATCTCAATGGGTGCTTGTTCTATTTGTTTGTTCTAAGGAGTGGACGTCTCTCCAAGATTTTTAAACCTCTTCATTGGGCCAAGGAAATGCAATCACCTCATCTCTCTTTGTGTCAAAACATCCAAATCAACTCCTACTTGCTGAACTTCCTTATTTAGGGCTCCAAAGTGTACCCTAGCATTCTCCAAAATTTTAATTGTATGCACAAAAGGAATGTTGCTATCTGTATTTAAAATGCTACTAACTCTTTATTGACAACTCATCATACCCTAGCCGCCCTTCTCATAATATCAGGCCTCTGCATTAAATTTGTCATGGTACTTCAAGAAAACAAATTAGATCAAGACAACTACCTGACATTTTACTCATCACTTTTTTACCTGCAACCATCCTTGGAATAGAACAAACTAATTCAGTTTATTTTTATAGTTCACCGACTTCAATCCTATTGGAGACCATAGCAAAATTTCAAAAATTTCAAATATAACGGTTAATGCCCAGGTTTAAAACACATCCATTGATCTCTGTCTTTTCTGGCACATCGTGTGGCTCTCAAAAATCAACAAAACAATCAATTTGGCCTTGAAAATGACCGGCCATATTATTCCCTGGTAACCAATCAGGAGTGAGCAACTCAGTAACATCTAGCAACCGAGGACCCACCTTTCATTTTTCTTTCATTTAAATAAGATCGGACGACTGTCGCAATACCTTGATCATTATCTTTTGTTCACTTTTCCTCAGCGACATCATGACCACCATCAGATCTTTCTATTCTTGCACAATGTCTTTATCCTTTAACTGTGGCAAGTTCTTTAACCCCACATCATCTAGAGAATACGCGACTAAAATATCCTCATGATCTCTGAATATTTATCTTAACCAGGGTCTCATCACGAGAATGAGAGACCAAGGCAAATCTCTCAATCTCTAATTTCTTGTCTTAATTGTAGTTATATTTGGAGAATGAGCGATCAAAGGCTACACACAATCTCCAAGCTCTTAACTTAACTCACATTCTATTATGAGATTATGCCACTAAAGGAATTCCCAGTCTCTAGGCATTAACCTTAACTCATGTTTGATTCGGAGATCTGGAGATAGCACATATCACTTAGTCGCTGGACATTTTTCTTAACCAAATTTGTTTAAGAGATTCAACGACTAAGGAAATCTCATAATTTCTTGATATTTTCCTTAACCTTGGTCAACTCTCAAGATTAAATGTCAACCCTTGATCTTCACCATCATCAATGGTTGTGGCTCAATTCCATTGAATATTTCACTTAGCCCAACCTTTATCTTGAAAATCAGTGAAAGTCATCGATCTTGTCTGGAATCAATAGTATTCTCTTAATCGTTCGATGTTTCAAGACTTAGTCATGACATAGTGATGTTTGGAGATAACCTCCTTTCTTAACAGCTCACCAGATCGCTAAAGGTTAAGACACTTAACTACCAACATCACAAGACCTAGAGAAAACCTTTATCGTTGAGTCATTGAATGCTAAGTTACTAACCACCAACATATAGAGATCAAGAGATAATTGCAACAAGTCAAGTCTGTCATCGGGTTTTTATAATTTGGAAGACTTGGCCCCACCCAACAATAATCTAAGACATGTGCTAAAAGGAAGCACTTAAGTGACCCAGAAAAGGTAACAAGGAAATAGACTCGAGTAGGGTTCTATTGACTCAGACAAATTTTTGAAACCCTTGCAACATGTATAAACCCTATTTCTTCATACCTTGACATAGGAAATGGCCATTTTCAAAGATTTTTTGCATTAACTAGAAAATGGGCTAACACAATCTTTTCAAAATCCCAAGAGAAACTTTTATCTAGGCTGCCAGAACCTACTTGTCCTAACTTAAACTCTGGTGGCTTGACTGATAACTCTCTCCCCAATAACCCTAAAAAGATGGAGGTTTGTATAGTAGATGCATCCTCTTTACTCAAATCTCCAAGAAACACTTCTGTTGAAGGACATCTAGCCTTATCCCCCTTGCAAGATGTGACTACATCATGTTTTGATAAGAGCCATTACTCTAACAGGCAGATGATTGGTTCCCCAGAACCTCACGCATCTATTATTTCTCCTAGTAAGACTTATTTTGAAATCAAAGCCACTATTTCTTTATATTTGGCTACTTGTTTAGAAGGATCTAATGCCCATGAAAATAGGTCTTTTCCTATCAAAAAAAATTTGCAACAGGATGATGGCAAAGAAATGTCAGAGCTCAATCAACAAAATGATACTAATTATCCATTAGTTATGAATGACACACAAAGAGGTCAAGCCTCAAGTTGCCATGATATCCTCTCCTTCAATAATCATCCATTTGATGAAAGCCTTGATTTGACAAGTCCACTAGAAAGGGCTAGGTGTTCTCACCCTATTTTAGATACTCTTAACATGCTCCAAGATGATCATGTTATTCCCTCTTCCAAGGATACAGAGAATTTTTTTTATGGTAACATCCAAGATGGACAAATATCCCCTATCAAAAATCTGGAAAGATCTTTTAATGAAGCAAGGGATAGTGGAGACAACTTGTTAGAATACTCATCCAGCTTAAGCTATTACAGTGAAGATGGTGATGATGATTTTTTGGGTGTAGAGGACACTCCACATGTTCTTGAATATAGAGTACTTAAGCAATCTAAGTCTAAGGTGAAGAAACAAAAACTAGGAGAAAAGAGAAGAAGACGACCTAAATCTTTAAAATAATGGTTGGAACATGCTAGTTGCGTAGTAGACCAAACAAAATTGTTGAGATTGGGAAAAGGTTATTCCTTTTCCTAGTAGTAATGAGGCTCCTTTCATGGAATGTCAGGGGCTGCAATACCTCTAAAAAATACCGCTTACTCAAGAGGGGTCTTGATCAAGAGAGAGAAGATATTGTTTTACTTCAAGAAACCAAACTCAAAGGTGAAGATATTGATAAGTTCCAAAAGAAATTCTATAGGTGGAAAGGGGTTTTTTTAGAAGCTATAGGTGCTTCAGGAGGCATGGGCATATTGTGGGATGATAGTGTTGTGGAGGTTGTTCTACTAAGTCAAGCCTCCAACTGGCAATGGATTGAGGTAACCTTTAAACAATTACTCTCTAGATTTTATGATTTCAATATTTATGGTCCAAATAGCCCAATTGAGAAAGAGGCATTATGGAAGGTTCTCTTTGACTTCCTAGATGAAAGAAGGGATTCTTTATTCTTTTTGGGTGGGGAATTTAATGCTAACCTAAGCCCTAATGAGAAAAAAGGTGGCAAGAGATGGAAAAGTAGAAGCCATAAATATTGTAGACTTTGTTCTAAATAATGGCATGGTTGAATTAGATTTTAGGACAGGTCACTACTGTTGGAAATTGCAATTGAAGCAATTATTGTGTTGTCATTGATGTCAAACCTTAACTGGTAAGACTGTTGCTACTTAGGAAAGTACTATATCTATTGTATTGTTGTGAAGAAGGGAAAGAAATGATGGTAACAATAGCACCTAAGGAAAGGTTAAGTTATCTTGATACTACAAAGTGTACTTGACTATGTTGTACAATGATGAGACAATGTATTGTTTATCTTAGTAAGATTGAAGACTAAACTGGTAGGCTTGACCGAGCAAAAATGGAGAAATCATGTTCAAGCTGAGTAATTTTAGTGTCGACCGAGTCAGTATATACCGAGCAAAATTCTAGTGTCGACCGAACATCAGTTAATTTCTAAGTAAGACAATATAAGCTGAGGAAACATTTTTAGTAAGGACCAAGCTTTCTACATGAAGACCGAGTAGTTGATCACAGTATTGATCGAGCATCAGTATTTTTATATTTGAAAAGAATTCAGATTTGGAGCCGATATTGTTGAATTCTTAGATTATGTAAAATGTGTTGACTTTATTTATTGATTGTTTGAAAGTATTAAATGCACTAAAAAATGTTTTATTGTAAATCTTTCAGAGATTTGAGATGTTTCTAGAAAAGGAGCTGAAGAACATAAAGTGGGTAGATTCAATGAATCTGACCTAACCCTAAGATCTATGAATGAGATTGAGTGGCAAAAGATGAGTTAACCTAATTGAGGAAGTATTAAGGGAACCTAAGCATTAGGTATGAGTGTGCATGGGTGAAAAGAGGATGCTGGAAGATCAGTAGATGTTATTGACTGTATAAGAAAAAAGGCTGAAGGAGAAGTGTGGTGATTGCTTGAAGAAAAATTCTAAGCAAATCAGAGATGGAGATGGCAAAGTTTCAAAGTCAGTAAACCAACATTTGTGTACGAAATTGGATCTGATATTTGCAAAGTGAGTTGTATGTTTTTCAGATCAATACTACTGCTACTTTCTAACCATTGTAATAGTCAAAATCCTTTTAACAAAGGTTGACCTAACATTCATATGTTTAAATCCTTTGAACAAGGTTGCATTCTAATGGAATGTATGTAAGTCCTATAACACAGCTCACTTCTAATAGGGTGATTGAAATCCTTTAACCGGGTCACACCTAACAGTGTGCATTGTAACCTTTGATAGGGTTGGCTTTTAACCAAGCTCACTTCAGAAGAGTGAAAATAATAGTAGCATGTTACAAAGTGGTTTTTCCCAGATTGGGTTTCCACTATAAATCCTAGTGTCAATGCTTGTGTGAATGTTTTGGTTTGAACATTTATGTGTTTTACAAGTTAGATACAGCTGGGTAGTGGACTGCAATGTTATATGTTTCTATTATATAATCAATGATGATCGAGTTGGTTTTGGTTATTAGATCTGATTTAAAGAAAAGTTTTTGAAGTTTGTTTTATACATCTGGACTTGAGAACAACTGATTCACCCCCCTTCTCTGTTGTTCTAAATCATATTAACAATTGGTATCAAAGCTATGTTGCTTATTATTGGTGTTTACAAAAATCAAGTTTAAAGGGACTTGAAGCAAATGATCAGGATGTATAAGAAGGAGGTACCGAAGTTGAATAAGGAAAACTTCCCTACATGAAAAAGCTTGATGAAGTTTCATCTAGTCGGTATTGGTGATTCTGCAAAGTACTACATTGAGAATGACTATGTCTCACCTATCGCACCTTTGACTACTGAAGAAATGAGAGCTAAGCAAGAACATAATCAGGAAATGCTAGAAATTGCATCTGCCCTAAGCTATCCAGAATTTGAGGACATTAAGGATTGTACAAGTGTTAAGGAGATGTAAGACACTCTTGCAAAGATCTATGGTGGTGATATAAATGTACCGAAAGCTAAGGCCAAGAGTCTCAGAGGTAAGTTTGATGAAATGAGAATGCAAGAAGGTGAGAATATTACACAATATTGTGGTAGAATACAATAAGTTGTGAATGCTATTAGAGGAGCAAGTGGGACTATTGATGATGAAACTATAATTGGAAAAGTACTAAGAACTCTACGTCCTATATATGCTATTAAGATCTCAGCTATTTAGGAATCTAGATGTAACTCTGCAAATGTGCTTACTTTGGAAAGTTTGGTTGGCAAGCTGACTGCTTTTGAACTCTCTAACTATGATAACTTCACTGTTGGTAGTATTGGTAATGTTGAATCTGCTTTTAAGTCACAATTAGTTTTGAATAAGCCAAAGAAAGATGCATCAGTGAAAGTGAAAGTGAAAGTGATAGTGACACTTCTAATGAAGAACTTGAAGATCTAGAAGCTCTTATGGCTAGAAGACTGAGAAGGGGAAAAGGAAAATATAAAGGTAAACTCCCTATTATATGTTTTGCATGTAATAAAGTTGGTCATATAGCTGCTAGATGTCCTGATAGGAATGATACAGATGAAGAAAGAAAAAGCAAACACAAAGATAGAAGAGATGGCAGAAGCTACCGAAGGCACAAAGGCTACAAAGGAAAAGGTAAGAAATCTTGTTACATTGTTGAAGAAGAAACTGACACTGATAGTGATGATTTTGAAATTGAGGTAGTCTATGTTGCAATGAAAGATGAATCTGATGAGGATGAGAAAAATGCATTGATCTCCTATGTGAACAAGAATGATAAATGGATTATTGATAGTGGTTGTTCACATCACATGACTGGTGACAAGAGTAAGTTTGAGACCTTACATCATTATAGAGGTAAAAGTGTAAAATTTGGTAATGATGCACCATGTCCTATTAGAGGAAAAGGTTTGATTAAACTAACTGATAAGATCTTTTATGAAAATGCATATTGGGTTGAAGGTCTAAATTATAATCTGCTAAGTGTTACACAGCTCAACAACACTGGTTACCGAGTGGAATTTCATCACAAGAAAGCTAAAATATTTGAGGCTACTGGTGAACTGATCGGAAGTGGAGAACAAACAAGATGTAATTTATTCTACCTTGACCTATCTGAAGAAGTATGTATGGCTGCACAACTTGATGACATTTGGTTATGGCATAAGAGGCTATGTCATGTTAACTTTGATAATCTGGTAGAAATAAGTAAGAAGAAGAAGAAGAGGCAAGGAATAGACTTGCACTTGATGTTGAGTCTCGGGTAAGCAATGCCGAGTGATAGGAAGATGCTTCTGAGCATCAGGAAAATAGTGCCGAAAGAGAACAAGAACATGTCAAGTGATAAGATAATGTTGTTGAGTATCAGGAAGAGGTTGCCGAGCATTTAGAAGCTGATTCTAACAATCTTGTTGAGGAACCTGATGAAATAGAGAAGAGAAGAGTTGAACCTATTTTGGAAAAATATGTAAGAAGACATCAGAAGCCTGGACAGATAATTGGAGACAAACATACTGGAATTTAGACCAGAAGTAAGACAAAGGATTCAACATGTTTACTGTGTGAATTTGAACCTAAGTCAACTAGAGAGGCATTAGAAAATGAAGACTGGATACAAGAAATGAATGAAGAAATAGACCAGATAGAGAAGAATGATACTTGGACTCAGGTGCCAAGACCTGAAAACAAAAATGTTATAGGAACAAAGTGGGTGTTCCAGAATAAGTTGAATGAAAAAGGTGTAATAACTAGGAACAAAGCTAGGCTGGTATGCAAAGGCTATGCACAAGAAGAAGGAATAGAGTATGGGGATACATTTTCCCCTGTAGCTAGATTGGAAGGAGTAAGAACTCTGCTTGCATATGTTGCTTATAAAGATTTCAAGGTATATCAAATGGATGTCAAGTCTGCATTTTTAAATGGTATACTAGAAGAAGAAGTTTACATAGAACAACTAGTAGGTTTTATTGATCCAAACAGAAGACACATGGTATGCAAACTGAACAAAGCACTATATGGATTAAAACAAGCTCCCAAAGCATGGTATGAGAGATTGCATAACTATTTGATACAGATTGGATTTTCAACAACAAATGACACAAGCAATTTGTACATGAAAGATGAAGAAGGTAAAGGTATCCCGTTGGAAAAAAATTTTGTGGATGATATTATTTTTGGTGGACAAGATGCTTTGTGTAAAAGATTTTCAAATGAAATGCAAACTGAATTTGAAATGAGCATGTTTGGTGAGATCAAATTCTTTGTTGGTTTACAAGTATATTAGATGAAGAAAGAAATTTTCATTACACAGTCTAAGTATGTTAATAAAATATTGAAAACTTTTGGCATGGAAGATTCTAGACTAGTGAGTACTCCTATGGCTACTGGACAAAATTTATCTAAGAATGATGATGTTGCAAAAGTGAACCAGACTTTGTACAGATCCATGATTGGAAAATTGCAGTATGTTGTACATAGTAGACCAGATATTGCACTAGTTGTTGGGATTGTGGCAAGATTCTCTGCCAATCCTAAGGAAACACACATGATGGCTGTGAAAAGGATTATGAGATACTTGAATTAAGGGACTGTTGACTATGGGCTATATTACAAGAAGGATGAAATATTTTAACTAATTTAGTATATACAGATGTTGATTGGGCAGGAAATGTAGATGATAAAAAGAGTACTAGTGGTGGAGCTTTCTTTATTGGACAGAGATTAGTCTCCTGGATGAGCAAGAAACAAAATTGCATTTCCCAATCTACTATTGAAGCCGAGTATGTTGCTGCTGCAGTAAACTATTCAAATTTGGTATGGATAAAACAATTGTTGGTAGGCATGAAAGAAGAAATCACTGAACCTGTTGTTATTTTCTATGACAACACAAGTGCTATCAATATTTCTAAGAATCTAGTGATGCATACTAAGACCAAACACATAGCAATCAAGTATCACTACTTGAGAGAATTGGTACAAGATAAGGAAGTCCAAATGGAATATGTGAATACAAAGGAATAATTACGAGACATATTCACTAAAGCTTTACCTAAAGAAGTGCATGAGTATTTGAGAAGTCAATTAGGGGTCCTTCCCCTAACTGAGGCTACCTAGTTAAGCTAGGAGCACTGCATCAAATATGCTACAATAGAATATTTGACAGATTGATGCAGAAGATTGTCACACTTTAGGACTGGCCTAGAGTTGTGAAGAAGAGCAAAGGCAAGGAATCAATCATAAGCAAGATGACAGAGGGAGAAACACTGAGCTGCATAGATAATATCTACATCTGATGGATGTATGTTTTAGTTGCTGCTTTGGCATTTTTGTCAAAGAGGAAGATGAACTGAGATTATATAATAACACACGACACTGAAAAGAAAAGTAAGGAGATGATGAAATGAAATGAAGGATTAGGATAGAGGGAGATCTGGATATTTCTGATGGTCACAGAAGTGAGGCTAATAGATTTTGAATCAGAATGAAGCTAAGGATATTACAATTTTTTTTTTTATGGACATATAAGTTTTTTGGATTGGTTGGTAATCCATGTGTTATTCACATGATATCATATGATGTTGCCATCAATGCCAAAGAGGGAGATTGTTGAAAACTACAATTGAAAAAATTGTTGTGTTGTCATTGATGTCAAACCTTAACTGGTAAGACTGCTACTACTTAGGAAAGTACTATATCTATTGTATTTTTGTGAAGAAGGGAAAGAAAGGATGGTAACAATGGAACCTAAGGAAAGGTTGAGTTATCTTGATACTACAAAGTGTACTTGACTATGTTGTACAATGATGAGATAATGTATTATTTATCTTAGTAAGATTGAAGACTAAACTGGTAGGCTTGACCGAGCAAAAATGGAGAAATCATGTTCAAGCTGAGTAATGTTAGTGTCGATCGAGTCAGTATATGCCAAGAAAAATTCTAGTGTCAACCGAACATTAGTTAATTTCCAAGTAAGACAATATAAGCCGAGGAAACATTTTTAGTAATGACCGAGCTTTCTACATGAAGACCGAGTAGTTGATCACAGTATTGATCTAGCATCAATATTTTTATATTTGAAGAGAATTTAGATTTGGAGCCGACATTGTTGAATTCTTGGATTATGTAAAATATGTTGACTTTATTTATTGATTGTTTGAAAGCATTAAATGCACTGAAAAATGTTTTATTGTAAATCTTTCAGAGATTTGAGATGTTTCTAGAAAAGGAGCCGAAGAACATAAAGCGGGTAGATTCAATGAATCTGACCTAACCCTAAGATATACGAAGGAGATTGAGTGGCAAAAGATGAGTTAACCTAATTGAGGAAGTATTAAGGGAACCTAAGCATTAGGTATGAGTGTGCATGGGTGAAAAGAGGATGTTAGAAGATCAGTAGATGTTATTGACTGTATAAGCAAAAAGGCTAAAGGAGAAGTGTGGTGATTGCTTGAAGAAAAATTCCGAGCAGATCAGAGATAGAGATGGCAAAGTTTCAAGGTCAGTAAACTAGCATTTGTGTATGGAATTGGATCTGATATTTGAAAAGTGACTTGTATGTTTTTCAGATCAATACTGCTGCTACTTTCTAACCATTGTAATAGTCAAAATCCTTTTAACAGAGGTTGACCTAATAGTCATATGTTTAAATCCTTTGAACAAGGTTGCATTCTAATGGAATGTATGTAAGTCCTATAATAAGGCTCACTTCTAATAGGGTGATTAAAATCCTTTAACCAAGTCACACCTAACAGTGTGCATTGTAACCTTTGATAGGGTTGGCTTTTAACCAAGCTCACTTCAGAAGAGTGAAAATAATAGTAGCATGTTACAAAGTGGTTTTTCCCAGATTGGGTTTCCACTATAAATCCTAGTGTCAATGCTTGTGTGAATGTTTTTTTTTGAACATTTATGTGTTTTACAAGTTAGATACAGCTGGGTAGTGGACTGCAATGTTATATGTTTCTATTATAGAATCAGTGATGACCGAGTTGGTTTTGGTTGTTAGATCTGATTTAAAGAAAAGTTTTTGAAGTTTGTTTTATACATTTGGACCTGAGAACAACTGATTCACCCCCCCCTCTCTATTGTTCTAAATCATATTAACAACTACACCTTGATGAACAAGAGAATTGGTTTCTTAAATATAGTTGAAAAACTTGACAAAAAATTTTTAGTTGGTAATTAGGAAGAATGTGATTGTTTATGCACAACATATATATTACCCCTTAAAGGTTTAGATCATTATCAAATAGTGTGTAATATTCAGGAAGATGCTGCCCCTAAAAGATAACCATTTAAGTTTGAGGCTATGTGGCTAAGGGCATAGGATTTTTATGACAAAATTGAGACATGGTGGAGGAATGCTCCAGTAATGGAAGGTAATGAATCCTTTATCTTTTTTAAGAAACTCTGGTATATCAAGGATCAATTGAAATTATGGAATAGAGATGTGTTTAGAAATATTTTTGTAGAAAATCTTAAGTTAGAAAAGAGTTTAACCCACCTTAATGAGAGAGTGATCGCACTAGAAATGGATGAAATCATGTATTTAGAGGAACAAACCCTCTAGAAATAGTATAAAGAGATCCTAGCTAGGGAGGAGATCTTTTGGAAACAAAAATCTTAGGAAACCTGGTTGAAAGAGGGGGATAGGAACACAAAGTTTTTTCACAAGTCAGTCAAAACTAGGAGATCTAGGAACAAGATCTTCTCTATTGAATCCAGTGATGGCGTGGTTATTAATGATCCATACAGAATCAATTAGGAAGTTGTAGCCTATTTTCAGAACATCTTTACACAACCTGAGAGAAGATGATATGATGATGAGGAGATGCTTTCACTTATTCCACAATGCATAACAAATGAATAGAATGAAATGCTTTTTGGCCCAGTTTCTAAAGATGAAGTTAAGGCTTCTTTGCTAGGTATGGGAGGGGACAAAGACTCGGGCCCTGATGTATTTCCTGCTCTCATTTTTTAGAAAATGTGGAACATTATTGGTGAAGAACTTTGGAAGGTGGTGGAGGAATCAAGATCTTAAGGTTTCGCGCTTAAGGACATTAATAATACTTGTATTGCTATGATCCCCAAAAATATGGGCACTCAATCTTTTGATGATTATAGGCCTATAGCTCTATGCAACACAGTGTACAAAGTTATTGTCAAATTTGCAGCTAATAGGTTCAAATGTGTCTTAGGTAATATTATATGTGAGGAACAAAGTTGATTCACCCCTAATAGATCAATTTTTGAAGGCATTATTATTGCCCATGAGGTTGTTCATACAGTTAAGACTGGTAAAGTTAACAAGATGAGGATTAAATTGGACATTAAAAAAGCTTATGATAATGTAAACAAAGATTTTCTTCTCAATGTCCTAAGGAGGTTTGGGTTTTCTGATGGTTTGGTGAAATGGATTGCAAGTTGTATTAATACCCCTAGATTTTCTATCCTAGTGAATGCCAGCCCTCAAGGCTTTTTTGAAACCACTAAAGGTATAAGACATGGGGATCCTATTGCACCTTTTTTGTTTATCATTATAGCCAAAGTTTTGGGTAGATTAATTACAAAGAAAATGAATGATGACAGATGGAAAGGCATTAAGATTGCTGATGGGGTGGACTCCTCTACACACCTACAATTTTTGGATGACAACTTCCTCCTGGGGAAAGCTTCAGTTGAAGAAGCAAGAGTTATCAAAGCTACTTTCGACACTTATAGATAGGCTACTAGTCAGTGTGTAAATTGGATTAAATTTTAGGTCTTTTTCTTCAATACTAATAGGAATGTGCAACATCATATTAGTGACATTTTGCAGGTTAAAAATTTGATTGTTACCGGGTAAATATCTTGGTGTGCCTCTTTTTGATGGAGCTTCAAAACCAAAACTATGGAAAAACCTCATGGATAATTTATTTAAGAGGATGCAAGGTTGGAAAAGTTAGTGGCTAGCCTCTATGGGTAGGATTTTGCTTCTTCAAGTTGTTATATCTGCTATTCTAATATACTCTATGAGTTACTTTAAACTACCGCACAAAGTTCTAGATGCCATCACTAGGAGAATGAGGAGGTTTTTTTGGAATGGGGTAGAAGATGGAGATAAATGGCCTCTCCTTACTTGGGATAGAATTTTCAATAGAAAACAAAGTGGTGGTGCTGGATTGAAAGAATGGAGAAAAATGAACTTGGCTTTAGGTGCTAAGCTAGTGTGGAACTTATGCAGTAAACCAGGAAGCTTATGGGTTAAGATATTGAGATCTAAATACTTAGATTCACTTGATGATGAAATGATCCTCACTATTATTAATCCCCCTAAAGGTTTTGTAATCTGGAATTTCATTTTGGATTGTAGACATGTCATCAATCGACATGTTTCATGGCATGTTGGTAATGGCTTTAAATCTTTGTTTTGGGATGATTCTTGGAACAATCATTCAATCTTAAAAGAAGATATCAGATATGATGATCTAAGAGATTTCTTTTCAAATATGTGGGGTCATAAGGTGTCTGACTATTTAGAATGCAAGAACTCTTCTCTGGGACCTATTTGGTAGTGGAAAAGTCTGGATGACCTGAATCTCAATGACCATCAAAGATCTTTAATGGGTGATTTGTTCCAGAAAAGAAGCTTTGTTCGATTAAATTAGATGATAAGTTGATCTGGTGTCGAGCTAAAAGTGGGATTTATTCAGTGAAACTCAAATTTTTATCTCACGAGGAGGAGGAGGATCTCATCCTTTGGCCCACCAAATTATTTTGGGACAAACATTGTCTACCAAAGCTAGGGGCCTTTGCTTGGTTGGCAGTGTATAAGAGGATCCTTACAGCTGAAAGGAGGAGGTTTGGTTTATAGGGGCCAACTAGATGTGCTTTATGCAAAGCTACATCAGAAGATCTAGATCATCTGCTCTTACAATGCCCTATTGCAGAGGAATATTGGCTAATGATTAAGGAGAAGCTAAATTAGATTGGCCCAATGCATAATGATATTTTAAAGGTTTTTCAAAGCTTGCCTATCCCCCTAAAACTACTGCTTTATCTACCCTATGGAAGGTGTGTCCTTCTATCATAATTTTGGAGTTATGAAAGGAGCGTAACATGAGGATCTTTCAAGGAAAGAAAAGATCTATTCTTATGATCAAGACAAGCATAAATCTAGCTATAGAAGAAACAATGAAAGTTTCTCTTCTTACCTCTACAGGGAGTTATGTATACACCAAGGAAGATAGAAAACTTCATATGAATTAGTCTTGTTTGATGTTTTGGAATGGAGGTGTCAAAGATGTTGCATCAATAAAAAAGTCTAGGAAGGATCTAAAATGGATGAGGCCTGACCAAGGGTGGATTAAAATCAACTTTGATGGGGCTTCTAGGGGTAACCCTGGCCCCTCTGGTACATGGGTGGTTGTTAAATATTGGAAGGGGGATTTTCTTGCCTTAGCAACCCAAAGACTGAATGATGGCACCAACAATGTAGCTGAAGCTTGTGCTGCTTTGTTGGCCCTTCAACTTGGAAGGAAGATGAAGCTTCAAAAGGTTCATCTTGAAGGGGATTCACTAGTAATTGTGAATGCCATAAAAAATGGTTGTGCTCAGGCTTGGCACCTTTAGAACACCATTGAGGAGATTTCTCTAATTTTTCATTCCTTTCCAGAATTCAAAATTAGTCATGTTAAAAGGGAATGCAATATGGAAGCGGACATTATATCTAAATGGGCAACTAATCTTGGGAAAATCAATGAGGTTTGCACTGAATTATTTATAGTTGATTTTTGAACCCTTGTTAGTTTTTTTATGTAGGCTCAGGTCCGTTGGTTTTTAAAACCAACTAGTTGGCAGGAGTGGTGCCTTTTTATCTAGGTGGTTTTTATTTAACTCTGAGTTGGCAGGGATGACATTAACATGCCAACTTTAACCACGCTATTTATTCTTTACGTTAAATGATGGTTTTGAATGGTGAGAGGTTTTCATAATTTAAGTTTGTGATCATTATGAGCTCATTTTTCATCCCACTTGGCAATTGGTTGGATGGCGACAGTCAGTTTAGATAATGCTCTTGGTTGATCGAGGTGTTTGGAATGTGTGAAGTTGTCTTTATATATTTTGTCTTGGGGTGTAGTGTTATTCAAGATTTTTATTATTGTTTCTTTGCAAAGGTGATGTCATGCCGACTGTGGATTGTTGAGTCATGGAGGCATCCTTTTCAATAGCCATGAAGAAGCAACAAAAAGATTTCCCTGAGCCTGTTAGCAAGGAGCGGATGATGGGGATGTTAATCCTGAAGGATGATGATATTGTGGTAGTTGCTTTGGGGGTTTTGGGGGTGCAATCCAGAGCTACAACCAAAAATGGTAGGTCAACCTGGATGTAGTCTCAATGGTCATTGCCTGGGCACTAAAAATCAGTGAGCCAGAGGCTGAGGTGATGAGAATTGCAAAGTTAATGCTTGACAATGATTTATTGTTGAATTTAGACTCCATTTTGGAGTGGGCCATCTCAGGAATTGGGTTTAATTACATTGAATTTTTTGAAGATGAGGATGAGGCTAGGGTTTATGGCTTGGTGCCTTTCATCCAGTGGTGGGGAAAAACTGACAAGGGAGAATACAGGGTAAATATTTCTCGTAAATGGAGGAAGCTAAAAGGTCTGGTGGAGCATGTTGTGAAGTGCCAAAGGGAGGCTACTTTTGGACTCACTGTGAATATTCCCAGAAAAAAGCAAGGCAATAGGGAAAGGAAGTCAGTGGGTAAGCCATAATGTTGTGGTGACTTTAAATTTTTTGAATTACTGCATAATGCCGATTTTGGGGGCTTAAGGGTTTTTGGTTAAGCTGGTTTTGTTGGACCTCTCAATATGGATGCATGACTACTTTACATGACTATGGAGGCCAGGTGGAACTGATTGGTTTCTGGTTATTTTCCAAATGCATGTCTACTATCTGTGAAGAGGACTATTCAGTGAATGCTGGTAGTTTTTTGGTGCATGGCTTTGCCCCTATTATGAAAGCTGGTAGTTTTTTTTATGCATGGCTTCACACTATTATGAAAGATGGTGGATAGTTTG
This sequence comes from Chamaecyparis obtusa, assembly GCA_027943335.1. Taxonomy (NCBI): domain Eukaryota; kingdom Viridiplantae; phylum Streptophyta; class Pinopsida; order Cupressales; family Cupressaceae; genus Chamaecyparis; species Chamaecyparis obtusa. The sequence goes on from BSBK01005475.1 coordinate 400,001, forward strand.
GCGATGATGGCATGTTTGGTGTCTCGGGTCCATGATGATGGATTTTGTTGTTAAGCTCTCTTGTTCAACCCTATAGTTTCTTGTATTTTCTTCTTGTTCTTAGCAGCTAGTTGATGTCAAGCTGTCTGTAAGCCTTCTTGGCAAAGGTGTTTTCTATTTTCAATGTCGGGGTTTCAAGGTAGCATGTTATTAGGTGTCTATGCTTTTAAGCATTCTGCTGTAAAGACTTATGTATTTCTTCTCCTATGATGTTAATAAAATATATATTGTTACTGACAAAAAAAAAACTAATAAATAAGCATGTAATATAATTTATACATATTAATGAAATTAATATAATACATTGATTAAATATACATTACATATAATTGCATAATTAATACTTATTATTAAAATATATAGTTATTCATAATAAATAGTAGTCATTACTATGAATAATAATAGGTGTCATGGATAACTAATAGTATAAGAAGTTATTAGCATATGTTTATTATCATTATTATCATATAGATTAATTATTACATGTGTAATTACAAATGATATAATTATTATTATATTTGATTAGTTAACAAATGTTTAGTTGAATAACTAATACTTATTATTATATAATCATTATTAATAAATAGAATAATTTTAGTAGTCGGTTGTGTGCCCACAATGGCCCACTGAACTATTATGTGGAAAATATATTTCTCCCCGGGCTGGGACATTTGCTTGGTTAGCTATGTAAGAGCGGGCACTAACTCAAGATAGATTGTATCGAAGAGGTATAGTGGGACCTGAAAGGTGCCCTTTGTGTAAACAATAGGAAGAAATGACAAACCATGTTTTATTGTGGTGCCCATATGCAAAATTTTGTTGGACTCATGTTGTGCGAAAATTGGACTGGAGCTCTCCGAGACCACAGACATTGGAGGAATGGTTTGGGATATGGCTAGCACACATGAAAAAAGAGTATTTTCTCCAACATTTGGAAGATTTCCCCAACTATGATAATCTGGGAATTATGGAAAGAGCGAAATACGTAGATTTTCCAAAATGAATCAATGTCAAGAGAAGCATTAGCTAGGAAAATTTGTGATTCCACCACTGAACTAGTAAACATAGCTGAAAGCTTATCCAAGTGGAAAACATTTACAACATGGGATGATAGAATCTCGAGAAGATTCACAGGCCTTGTCATACCTAGACTCATGGGAGAAGCATCTGCAAAGAAGAAGCGTCTTGCCCGCTTGAATACACAATGTATGGCACCAAACGAGGGTTGGGTGAAGGTGAATTTTGATGGGGCCACACTTGAAATCCTGGCCCGAGTGGTATTGGAGTTGTAATTAGAGACAATCATGGTGGGAAGTTGGCCAATTGGATTGAACATATTTGTGAAAGCACTTACAATCGAGTTGAATTTTGGGCAGCCATTAAAGGATTAGAACTTGTTCTGCATATGGAGATCGAAAGGTGCACTTAGAAGGGGATTCCATGGTGGTAATTAACACAATCTAATCACAAAATATTGTGGACTAGAAGCTTCAAAAAATGGGTAAGATTGATTGTGAGAATGCTTGCGTAATTGGATGAATATAAGATAGATCACATATATTGAGAAGGTAACAGGAATGGAAACAATCTTGCTAAGAATGCGTCAATGGGCAATGAGATATCAACATCATCTCAAATATTGGGGAATCAAGATTGGTTAGCTACTATATGGTGGTGTAGAGGTAATTGTAACTGAATGGTAGAGAGGGAGTGAATGTATCGATGCTCCTCCTCCAGCCAGGATCTTTGAGGACCAAGCTTAAAGAAGACGATAGGGTGTATCTATGTTAGTTTTTCTAAGTGGTTGGTTAACATTGCATATGATTATTTTGAAGTGATGACAAATGTATAGCTGCTTTTAATTATGCTTTTCACTTTAGTAGAAGAATGGGTCTCTGATATGCAGCTACTAGTAGTCTTAGTGAGCTATTTTTTGAGGGGTAGGTATGAAGCATTATATTACCTTCTCATGGTATAATGACATTTTTTGTACTTGATTTTTTCTTTATTTAAGATAATGGGAGTTGGCCCTACCCATCTATTAAATTATCAAATAATAATAATAAATACTTTAAATAATAATAGACATTAACAATAATGAATATGAAAATAAGTTTTTTCTATTAGTTAACACTTTTGACTAGAGCTATGAACCAGTGGGGTCACATTAGGGGACCTCATCCCTGTGGTGGTATATGTTGATATCTACATTCTCCTGAGCCTTATCACTTTGGTCAATCGAGCACCTCCTTATCTCTCCTTGACTCCTTATCCCTCCATTACCCTTATCCCTCCATCACTCAGATCATCAAATCTCCTTATATATCCCCTACTCATAATCTACAACCCCTTATCTCTTTGATTATCTCCCTTATATCTCCCAAATCACTCCCTCCACAATGGCAAGGTATCCACCAACACTTCTTCATGACTCTATCTATGAGTTTGTGCATACATTTTTTACCACCTCAATCGCTATGCTCAGTCATGTACATCAACCTTTTATCAATGGCAGCCAATGGTAATTGCTAGCGAAGCACCATGAATAACATCTATGCCAACATCGATATCATATGCATGTGTTTGTCATTTAACCTCTAACCATTCTTGATCATCGTTCTTGCTATTTCCAACTATTGTTGGGCAAGAATCAAACCCCTGACTGCCCTCTCAAAAAGGGCTTGTGACTTACTAAGTAATATGTTATAATTTTTTGTTACAATATTTTTTAACTAAGAAATATGTTATAAATTTTACTAATTCAGAAGAACTAGATGCAATGCATCTTTTGTTTACTTACCATGAAAAATATTTTATATTTTCACATTTAAATGTAAATGATTCAAAGTTCAACATTTCTCATACTATTTGTCAAAATAATTAATATATTATTACAATGATTATTATTCAAAGAACTCCAACTTATGATTTACGATGTTAAGATTCTAATATTATTAGTACAAAGTTTACAATAGTTTCAATATCAATATTACATTGTTATATTATTACATTATTTGAGGTGGACGCTTGCTAGAGTTGTCAACTAATTGAGAGTTATAAGGTGTCACAATGGCAATTAAAATTGGGAGTCATAAGGAGAAAGTATCTTCTGGGTTCTTGGCTAGTATGTGCGGGGTTCGTGGCAACTACGGGAAGTTAAAAGTAGACAGATAAGAGGTATGCACTCAGAGTAATAAAGATGTGTGCTTGGAGAGATAAGGGTCAACAATGTGGAGGGATAAGGAGGTAGCAAGGAGGCATAAGGATATTGGCTTGGGATACATAAGGAGATGTCGAGTGATTGAGAGATAAGGTGGCACTCAATGATATGGAGAGACAAGACAAGGTTCATAGGTGGTTTAATAGAGATTGTTAGATCAAGGAGGGGTTAATGCCTCAACAGCCTCACAATCAATATCATTTCAGGGATTGGGTTCCCCGAATGTGGCCCCACTGGCTCAAAGCTTCAGTCAAAAGCAATTACCAATTAAAAAAAAGAATTTTTATTATTATACTTTAACATTAAAAAAATAGATATTTAAAAACTTAATAAATATTTTTTTTAATAAATAGAACTTTCTAATGATCAAGTTACAGTTGATTATCTTTAAAATGAGATTATTATTATTTTTAAATAGCTATTTTCATTAATAATTTAATAGTACACTATTCACAAAAAAAGGAGGATAAAAATCACTCCTTGAAAGTCACTCAGACAATACTTAGAAAAATGTTGGCATAACTGATGCAGATGAGATGAGTAAGTATATTGTTGACTTGTTGATAATTTTTTTCAGTTATGTTGTTATCATTGATATCAACTTAGGTGTTCTTGGTTGACTATGTTCTTGATGTACCAAGTTATGATAGATAAGATGAATTGAGAGTTATGTTGTGAATTATGGTGTGCATTTTGCATAGATGTTATAGAGGTGTGTAAAATGCTACATCTATGATCACACATGTGTATGATGAGTTTTATGTAAGTTACAATTAGTGAGAAGAACATGGGAAATCGGTTTAATAGTGAAGAAGTAGAGAAGAAAAAATTGATCGATGTGTCCTAGAGGAATGGAATTAGGTGTTGCAATGATATTATTGGATTTCTATTGCAATCACATCAAGATTGATGATTGGTGGACAAAGTTACAAGATTCAGAAGTTTAGATAGTGAAGGAGGAAAAGAACAGTGAAGAATTATCAGTTAGATCCTTGACCAGTGATGGTGGATCGATTTGCAATGATGGTTAAGTATTCCAAATTATGTGATGATGTGTCTAAGATGGTGTGGAATTTTAGGTATGATTATTATTGGTCTATTTGATCGATAATTCATGAAGAGGTGCATGAACCTAGGAAAGTGTAATATGTTTGACTTTTCCTTATTGATGGTGCGATGGATCTGGAGGTTGACATGAAGTTGAAATTGTAATTATTTATTGGTAACACATTTTAAGGTTGAAAGATTGATGCAGGAGCATCCTGAGTGTAAGAGCAATCTTGCATCACCCAAAAATATTTCTATTTTTGAATTCAATAAGGGCTATCTTGTGTAGGGCTGCTATTTATGGAAACTTGCTATTTTTAAGTAAGTTGGTCATATGATCTCGGAATGTTCTGATTTCACATGTGGAGGTTCATCTCACTCGTATCAGCCTGCCGGTAAAGTTTCATGGCTAGATCAGGTCTAGTTTTGAAGATATTGAAGATTTTCAGTATTGGCAACAAGGTACAAAAACTTTGAACTCGGTTTTGAAGGCTTTAGAGGCCCCGGATGAGGTTAAAAATTTGGGTGACGGACGCTTGCATGGGTCAAGCCTGTAGAGCGCTTTGTGGCGTTTCCATAATGGGGTTATAATAGTCAATCGGGTCAACTGGTGATGACTTATGGTCTTCGGAAGTTGGGTCACCTGAAATGGTGGAAAATAATTTTCCTTCAAAATTTATGTTTGGGTTTCAAAAGTCATTTTGAGCCGACTTTGATGTAATAAATTGTAAAATAAAATAATTCTAAGTTTGGTCGGCCCTAAGGGCTAAATTTCTGGAACCTTCTCGGGCAGTGGAAATTGCCTATATAAAGAAGACCCGTAGTGTTGTCTAGGGTAGTTGTGGATAGATTTGGGTAATGATTCGAGGCTTTATCCTACATAATATTGTAAGGGAATGCCCATGTGGTTTTGCATATTGTAATTCTGAAAGTTTGTAATTCCACATTTGTGGAGATAATAAGAAGCCAATTTTTTGTTCTTGCATATTGTTGTTGTTTTTCTGTTTCTGTTATATGTTTGTGGTATTAGAGCAGCTAGGCCCTTCATCAGTGGTATTAGAGCCAAGTTTTCCTGAGTGTGTAAATAGATCACCGACTATGAGGCAGTTTGCACCAGGGCCGTGGTCAGGGTTTCAACGTGCATCACGAAAATGCCTCCATGAAGAGAACGTGGCGGAAGAGCTGGTGCTGTGACACCTGAGGTTAGAGAGCTGCAGAGACAAGTGCGAGCATTACAAGAAGAGATTCACAGAGGAATGAATCTTAATATCAGAGATGAAAGCGAGGATGAAGCCGAAGAAGAATATCAAGAAGGAGAAGTCAAAATTGTGAACCAGGAGGAAGAAAGATTTTTTCGGGCCATTTCCAAGATTGGGAAAAGACCTAAGATTGAGGTTCCTACATTTTCTAGAAATCTTAACCCATAAGAATTGATTGACTAGATCAATGAATGTGAGGAATATTTTGAGTATGAAGATGTTGAGGATCCTGATAAGGTCAAATTTGCGAAGGCCGGATTGAAAGGTCATGCGAAGATCTGGTGGCAAGAAATTCAATTGGAGTGAAATAGAAGAGGGAAAGATAAAATCACAAGATGGGATCAGATGGTGGATAAATTGAAGTGACAGTTCATTCCTATTGATTATGAGGTTGACCTACTGAAGAAAATGCAAAGTTTGAAGCAAGCAGGAAGATATGTTCAGGAGTATACAGAGGAGTTCTATCGACTCCTCATCAGAATAGGCCATGCAGAAGTTGATAAGGAGAAATTTTCTTGATACCTTAATGGGTTAAGGCCAAGCATTCAGGAGGAGTTGAATCTAGTTCGAATGAACAGTATTGAGGAGGCATACCAGTTTGCCCTAAAAGTAGAGGAAAAGCTGAACAAGAAATTTGAGAGTAGACAAAATGAAAGAGGTCGTGGTGGAAGATCTGGTGGACGGTCATATGGTGGCCAAAATGAAGATCTAAAAAAGAAGGATGAGGTGTGTAGCAGTCAGAATCAGCGAGGAAATAATTCCAATTGTTTCCAAGATCAAAATTAGAGAGGAAGAGGAAGAGGACAAGGATCTGGAAGAGGAGGCTTCTGTGGAACATGTTTTCACGGTGGAGAAGAAGGTCATAGGGCATTTGAATGTCCTCAGCGTCAAGGTAGAACAGATAGGAGAAATGAAGGCCAGGCTAGAGTTGCACATGTAGATGAAGATGCTAGATCATCAAATTCTGAAGATGCTAAAAGAGGAGAAACACTGATTAATAGAAGAGTCCTGCTGAGTGGTGAGAATGAACCTGAACAAAGGAGGAGCCTGTTTCGCACCAGATGCAAGTGTGAGGGTAAGTGTTGTGATGTGATTATTGATAGTGGAAGCACTGACAATTTGGTGTTAGAAGAGATGGTGACAAAGTTGAAGCTCAAGAGATAGAAGCACCCACATCCATATCGGATTGCTTGGGTAAAGGATGACCACAAGGTCATGGTCAATGAACAATGCCTAGTGAAGTTCAAGATTGGCAGGTACCACGATGAGGTGTTGTATGATATCATATCTATGGATGTATGTCATATGTTGTTGGGTAGACCATGGCATTTTGATAGATGTGTTTTACATGATGGTCATGCAAATACCTATTCCCTGACAAAGCATGGAATGCGACATAAGCTAAAGCCATTGAATGACATGAAAGAAAATGTATGTGGTAGTGCAAGAATAACTTTTGTTGATGGAAGAAAGTTCCTAGATGGTATGAGGCATGAGCATGTGTGTTTTTCTTTAATTCCAAAAGCTGGTAAGGAGGAAGTAGAAGATGTTCCTGTAGAAGTTGCAGATTTGTTGAATGAGTTTCAGGATATTGTATCTGATAATGTGCCTGATGGATTACCACCAATTAGGAAGATCAGTCATCAGATAGACTTGACCCCAGGAGCAAGTTTTTCGAATAAGGCAGCACATAGAATGACACCTACAGAAAGTGAGGAATTGAACAGACAAGTACATGAGTTGTTGCAGAAAGGATTGATCTATGAGAGTCTGAGTCCCTGTGCTCTACCAGTAGTATTAGCACCAAAGAAGAATGGAGAGTGGAGGATGTGTACAGATTCTAGAGCAATAAACAAGATCACAATCAAGTACAAGTTTCCATTGCCACGAATGGATGATATTATAGACTGTTTGAGTGGAGCTGTGTATTTCTCAAAAATAGATCTGAAGAGTGGATATCATCAGATTTGGATTAGAGAAGGAGATGAATGGAAGACTACCTTCAAGACCAAGGAAGGATTGTATGAGTGGTTAGTCATGCCTTTTGGGATAACCAATGCACCAAGCACTTTCATGCGGCTCATGAATGAGGTTTTGAAAGAATTTCTGGGTAAGTTTATCATTGTTTACCTAGATGATATTTTGATCTTTAGTAAGACATTGGAGGAGCATATGATGCATATTCGTATGGTATTTGAGAAGCTAAGAGAAGAGAAATTGTTGATTAATTTGAAGAAGTGCAGTTTTGTGAAGAGAGAGTTAGTGTATTGGAATTTGTAGTTTCAGTAGAAGGTCTAAAAATGGACCCAGAGAAGGTACAGGATATCCTTGAATGGCCTACTCCAAGGAGTGCTATTGAGGTAAGATATTTTCATGGTTTGGCTAGCTTTTACAAAAAGTTTATCAGAAATTTTAGCAGTATTTGTGGACCCTTGACTGAAACAATGAGAGGGGATAGAAAAGAGTGTAAGTGGACTAATGGGGTAGAAAAAAGTTTTCAATTGTTGAAACAAAAAGTTATAGAACAACCTGTATTAGCACTTCTAGATTTTAATAAGGTGTTTCAAGTAGATTGTGATGCTAGTGGTACTGCAATAGGAGCTGTTATGAGCCAAGAAGGTAAACCTGTTGCTTATTTCAGTGAGAAGTTAAATGATGCCAAGAGAAAGTATTCTATTTATGATTAGGAATTTTACGCTATATTTTAGGCATTAAAGAAGTGGAGACATTATCTGCTTCCTAAGGAGTTCATTTTGTATACTGATCATCAAGCTTTGCAATATTTGAGTAGTCAAGGAAAGTTGAATCAGAGGCATTTGAAATGGGTTGAGTTTTTGTAGAGTTATACATTTGTTTTGAAACACAAGAGTGGAAAGTCTAACAGGGTTGTAGATGCTCTTAGCAGAAGGCAACTATTGCTGACATAAATGCAAATTGAAGTGGTTGGGTTCAAGGAACTCAAGAATTTGTATCTAGAGGATCCTGATTTTGGTGAAGCTTGGAAAGCTTGTACAGAACCTGTTACTTTAGACAGGACGAAATGGCTAGATTTCATCATCCAGGATGA